>JALGBA010000271.1:1575000-1969006 GCA_023970755.1 Azemiops feae | reverse complement strand
GAGGTGGCTGGATGGAGTCACTGAAGCAGTAGGCGTGAGCTTAAATGGACTCCAGAAGATGGTAGAGGACAGGAAGGCCTGGAGGAACGTTGTCCATGGGGTCGCAATGGGTCGGACACGACTTCCCAACTAACAACAACAACTGCAGTATGTACAATATTCTCCCAAAGCATATCCATTTTTAGTTGTTCTTAAAAACGTCTTTACTTAATGTTGTGCAAAAAAAGACCTTGTCTTGTCTTGTCTCAGATATTTCAGGAGGCATTACAGCTAAGTGATTACAGTTGTGTGCAATTGTATTTGCCCTGTTTCTAAAGTAGTAAAATTCGTCTGTCATCAGATACAAGGAGGGCCAAAACCTTTTCTTGATTATATTATTTGCCATTCAAGCCTTTTCCAATTCAGTACATGTCAAAAGTAACTTAACTCTTTGCAAACAATCAATAGAATTGATTTGTTTAATGGTCCTTATGAACAATGGCGTCAAGCCAGACAATAAGTGATCTTTGTCTAGGAGGCTGAGAGCAACTTGTGACCTGTAACGCTGAACATGCTAAAATGCCGGCAGGGCTATAAATGAAGAGATTTATTAGAATACATATATCTTGGATGAAATGACATTTTGGCTGACAAATAGCAACAAGAGAGAAAAACTTTACAGACAGGAACTACACTAGTTTTAAATGCCATGGAAAAGAGGAGCATTTGCTTGTTTTGTGCCAAAAACGTTAAGAGCGTAGGGAAATTCTTGTATTGATGCTTTAGTGTATTTGTGGTATACAACTGCTCTTAGTCTTGCACATGGAGGGAGGGATAGTATGTCTGGAAGGACATGTGAAAATTCTTTGCAGCAGAAGACAACAATGGTGTAAGTGATCAAATTATGTGCTTTTGTAAATCTGTGAGGTCTCTTAACAAAGACTGATGTGAAATATTTTTGGGTAGTGGGTCAATGTGGCATTGTAAAGCCTTACTATCTTTATCTCGCTATTCTTGTTACCAACATATTGCATTTAATGCTTTGCAGGTTTTGATATAGAAACTAAATACATTGTCATTTCCAGTGTGGTGCTTGGCACACTTTAAGATCCTTTAATATTAATATAAAACAATACTTCTAGTCTATTTGATAGGTTTCCCCTATTGTACATTGTTGTTTTTCAAGATTATGCATTTTATGACAGTACTATCTTTTTAATAGAATGATTATTTATTTATTTATCAAATTTATATGACTACCCATTTCACATGACTCTGGTGATGGTGGGAGATTTCTACTTTGAGACTTACAAGGTTGATGATATCCTTATCAGGTAGATAGGACAGCAAGCCCAGTCAAATATGCTCGCTCGCATTTATGTCTGAAACACTGAGGTGCTTCCGGGTTGAAAGAATTAATTGGTGACATTACCATTGTCTGGGTGTGCCTGATTGGGGGTTCCTTTCAGGTCCCCATTAATGTACCTGTTGAAGTGGTACCTATCTATTTACTTGTGATTGCTCACTTTCAAACTGCTAGGTTGGCAGGAGCTGGAGTGAGCAAAGGGAGCTTACCCCATTGCAGTAACACTCTGGCCTCTGTTTGCTGATTGTCAACTTAGTGTCCCAACCACGTGAGTCACCACGCTCTGCCAAATACACTAATTGTACTTTATTGCAAAGATGCATTAACAGAGTCTTGCAAGTCTGAAAATACAATTCTCCTACTGTCTCTTCTGTAGCCCAATAATTAAAGATGGTCCCTCCTGAGCCTCTTGCTCAATCCACGATGCAGCTGTGGGCCATGCTCCTTCTCATCTGACCATTCTCTAGGGAGCATCTTTTTGCACAATCTCCCAAGGTCATTCATACACAGCATTACATCACCTTAGATGCTGGGCAAGTTACAGATAATTCTGATCTCCACCTTCCACTACCATTTGCTATCTCTTTTTATTTGTTCAATATTATGCTTCAGTGTAGTAGTCATACATCCAAATAGTACCCAACATAGCACTGCATATACAGTATGGGTGTTGTTATTAAGCTTAAGCACAACTTGTGAATAAGATACAGGAGGATCTTGACAGACTTGAACATTGGGCATTAGCTCACAAAATGAAATTCAGTTGTGAAAAAAGTAAGGTTCTACATTTAGGCAAGAAAACCCAAATGCACAGATACAGTATAGGTGCTACTTTGCTCAGTAGTAGTAACTATGAGAGGGATCTCGGAGTCCTAGTGGACAATCACTTAAATATGAGCCAGCAGTGTGCTGCAGCTGCCAAAAAAAGCCAACACAATGCTAGGCTGCATTAACAGAGGGATGGAATCAAGATCACGTGAACTATTAATACCACTTTACAATGCCTTGGTAAGGCCACACTTGGAATACTGCATCCAGTTTTGGTCACCACAACTTAAAAAAGATGTTGAGACTCTAGAAAGATTACAGAGAAGAGCAACAAAGATGATTAGGGGACTGGAGGCTAAAACATATAAGGAATGGTTGCTGGAATTGGGTATGTCTAGTTTAATGAAGAGAAGGACAAGGGGTGACATGATAGCAGTGTTCCAATATCTCAGGGGCTGCCACAAAGAAGAGGGAGTCAAGCTATTCTCCAAAGTACCTGAGGGCAGGACAAGAAGCAACGAATGGAAACTAATCAAAGAGAGAAGCAACCTAGAACTAAGGAGAAATTTCTTGACAGTTAGAACAATTAATCAGTGGAACAACCTGCCTCCAGAAGCTGAGAATGCTCCAACACTGGAAGTTTTTAAGAAGAGATTGGACAAACATTTGTCGGAAATGGTATAGGGTTTCCTGCCTGAGCAGGGGGTTGGACTAGAAGACCTCCAAGGTCCTTTCTATCTCTATTATTATTATTATTATTATTGTTATTGTTGTCATTGTTGTTGAAGTTGTCATTGTTATCATTAACGTTATTGTTATCATTATCGTTATTGTTATAGTTGTCATTATCGTTATTGTTATTATCATTATCATTATTACTTGTGGAACACCAATAAGTGTTTGTGGCCTGGTACTCCCTATCTGCTGTGAATGGGATTTCCCCCCCCCCCCCAATGGCTTAGGCTTGAGGGCAGTTGCTCCACTGACCAGCATTTATCAACTCTGGGCACTGTTTCATTCTGATTGTTGCCTACTATATAATTAACTAGCGACACAAGTAAAGTGGTTCTGAAGTGCTTCAATGGCTGTCAGGGTTTAACAATGAGTATTGTCAAACAACTTGCAAAAAGTTGGTTTTTTAGAGGTTTAGTTTTTTAGCTGTTTTCTTGAATCATACTGAAACTGAAACTTACAAATAGAGGTTATATTTACATTTCTTACAGGTGATTGAAAATTTCTCCTCAATTACATTCCTGTGGTGGTTGTATCTTTTGCATGTCTCATTATTGTGACATTTTATTCCACATGCTAAATTCTAAAATCAAAAGTTTGATGAAATTTGTTTTATTTATTTCTTTTAAGGTGAAATCAGCAGATGAATGCACTGGATGCAATACTGGAGGCCTGTATTCTCCATGCTCAAGTGAGTCAACCTTAACCTTAATATCATTCTGAGACAGTTTCTCTTTTCTTATCTATTGAAAAGTTCTTAGCATGTTTATTTGAAATGACACCTGAGGCCTGAACTGTCTTTATTTCTTACTCCTTTTTCCCCAGACTCCCAGTCTATTCTACACAAATCATCTCTGGAAATCTCTGAAGGCAATTTGATCCTGCAAGTCTTCAGGTTCAATTGGCAAGCCAACAGATAAGAGTGAATGCACTGCAGATAAACATCCGGCTTTGAATTCTTATCCAGTCTTTTAGAGTTAGTCTCATCATCAATTTTCTAAAGGTTTTCAAGTGCCATCCTCTGCACCAATTCCCAGTCCCAAATCAATCAGTTTCAAGCCTCATTTTATATTCAACAAATGTGGAGAACCTCTTGATTGCTGACATTCTTTTCTCACTTTTTTGAGACTTTTCATTCAGATTTTTTAATGAATTCTTCCAATCACCTAGATTGGAGATAGTTGATTTATAACCAATGGCCAGTTTATGGGATTCCCACTTTTTTTGCAATAAAATGCAGCATGAAATGATAAATGTACTTGTTCAGTTATCTTCATTACAATAAATTATTTTGCATCAAATCACAACCAGATAGACTGGTTTGAGAGCTGCTTGACATTCTGAATATATTGCTTTGTTTTATAAACCTTTCAGCAATTGGCCCATAAATATGTTGCAGCTAAGGAGTACTGCATCTTTAAGTATATTAAATGCAGTCTTCTGTGACCAAATATAATAGGATTTTTAAATGAATTTTAATTGCAGTACTTAACAAACAACTTTTTAAACTTTCAACATGTGCAAGGCCTTTCGAAACTGACCAATTCAAATTAAATCTGGACAAATAAACTTCTTATTTGATAGCATAGTTACAAGATGATATCACTTGTCAATGTCACATATATGGATAAAGGAGGGAAATTTGAGTATGCGGGGCTTAAATTTAAATCTCTTCAACAGAGGATTTCAGAGAGAAAGAAATGAAATAAATCTGAGGTCTGCATAAGGTCACTGTGATTTTGTTCTGCACTTTGAAAGCTTGATATAAATATGCTTATGCATATAATCACACTGCTTTGTTCCAGATAAATTTAACCAAGAACCAAATGAAAACAAACAAATTAAAGAATAAAAAGAACACAATCAGATCTGCATTACAACTAAGTTTGTTTTCAGCATATTCATTTAAATCAGAAACCATTAATGGCAAAGCCCATATGGAAATTTAAAAGCAACTTTCTGATTGGCGCAACTAACTTAATTCAAAGAATAAAGAAGCAACTCCTTAGGCTCATCTAAAGTAGTACTTTGGATTGTGGCCTGTAATATATATGCTGTGCTATGCTAGAAACCTCGGTATTTGAGAGAATAAATAAACTATGGCTTGTTTGCTGAAATTTGTTTGTTTGTTTTTAGCAAGAAAGAAAATATATAAACCAAGAGCCAGCAATGGCAACATTGAAAAAATTACCTTTTAGCTGTGGTGTTTCTTATGTCTAATGACAGAGCCAGTTTTGCCATTAAAAAGGTGAGGTTATAGATGCTATGAAGAAAAAGAGCAATGAGTGTTGGAAGATAATATTATGAGTGCTATATGAGTTGGTACCTCCTTTGATATCCTAAGGGGGAGCATGCTGTCTAGTTTCCAGTGCTGATTCAAACTATCATATTAGTTACTTTACATGTTAAGAATTGATATAGAAAAGGAAACATACATCCTTTGTCCCAAGCATAATAATAATATTGGTCCAATGCAGTGTGTTTACTTTATCAAATCCTTTCAGAATTGTGATCACTGTGGAGAGGTGACCACACCATATATGTAAGTAGTCCTTGCAGGTTTTACTCCACTAGTTATTGTCGACTATAGGGAGCAGTGCTCATCTCTATTTCAAAGCCATTGAACTAGTGCTGTTCGAAGACATTTCTGCAGTCATGTGGCCAGCATGATGTCATGGAGTGCTGTTACCTTCTCACCAAAGTGGTACCTATTTATTTACTCTCATTTGCATGTTTTCAAACTGCTAGGTTGGCAGCAGCTGGGGCAAATAATGGGAGCTCACTGCATCGCTTGGTGCTCAGGTCTCAATCCTGGGCTGCCGATTTTCCAGCCAACAACAAGCCCAGCATCTTAACCACTGAGCCACTGCATCACCCTTACAATAGCAATAGTACTTAGACTTATATACCACTTAATAGTGCTTTACAGCCCTCTCCAAATGGTTCACAGAGTCAGCATATTGCCCCCAACAATCTTGGTCCTCATTTTACCAACCTTGGAAGGATGGAAGGCTGAGTCAACTTTGAGCCATTCAGTACTTCATTTTAACACTGCGCCACCATGGCTCTTACACCACATATATATATATATATATATATATGGACTAGAATAGAATAGAATAACAAAGTTGGAAGGGACCTGCTCAGGCAGGAAACCCAATACCTATACCAAATGGTTGTCCAATCTCTTCTTAAAAATTTCCAGTGTTGCAGCATTCACAACATCCGGAGGCAAATTGTTCCACTGATTAATTGTTCTAACTGTCAGGAAATTTCTTCTTAGTTCTAAGTTGCTTTCTTAGTTCTAGGTTGACTCATTAATAGGTATAACCTGCTAACTGAGAAATAGTGAGTTTGGCCATTCCCAGCCTGTCACTCTTCAGATGCAATTCAGTTCTCAGAATTTCTCAGTTAGCAGGTTATTTTGTCAGAGATATCTAAAAATTGTGGCAAGGCACATTTATGTGTGGGATCCATATCTGCAAGATGGCAGAAGTGGTATGTATACCCCTTCTCTGTATGTGTTGACGTTGCATGTACATACAAAAGTGGTAAGGAATTGAGCATGATGCCATCTTTCAGATTGTGCCCTGACTGCACCCCCCCCCGGATGCCCATGTGTGGTGACTAAGAATAGGATTATCACTAAAAATAATCTCACAGGTCATCTAAAACAATGAAGAGCCAAAAAGTTGGGAAAAATAGATGAAATTACTTAGGTTAGTTAGCCTAGTTAGTCTAGAAATATGTAACTATTTAAATAGGAAGCTCTTGAATCTATTTTTTTCTCCTTCAACTGTAGCACTGCTTTATAGGGTTAACTCAGTTTCCCATTATTTCCATAGAAAGAAATAAAACTGTAGGATGAATGGAGAAAGAAAGAAAGAAAGAAAGAAAGAAAGAAAGAAAGAAAGAAAGAAAGAAAGAAAGAAAGAAAGAAGAAAGAAAGACTCCAAACCATTCCAAAACATGAAAATCATAAAAAACATAATGCTATTCCCACCCATATGCATGACAGTATCTCATGGCTTGTATCATCTTCTGCTCCCGATTTTGAGCCTTCTTCCCCAAAATAGAGCTCTCAGGTAATTGTCCACCTTTGGCCTAAGCAGCTGAAAAAGGGAGGAGCCATATCCTTTCATCTCCTTTCCCCCAAAAGCTTCTCTCTTCTTTTCCCTACCGAAGGGGAGAGTAAAAAAGTGTCTGTGTGTGTGTGTGTGTGTGTGTGTGTGTGTGTGTGTGTTTGTGTGCACATATGCATGCGTGTGCACATACAATATGCACCTGGGGGAAATTTTAGTTCAAAGCTGCCGGGTCAGTTACTGTGCTTTCATTTCAAAATGAATGAATGACAAGCAGTGGAAATTTGTTCCCTGGACAAAATAAATAACACTTGTTCTATAAATTTGATTTGATGATGTCTCTTAAGTCACCTTCTAAAAAGTAAATATTTCCTCAAGGTGATGCACAAAATGATTATTGAAAAAAACCCAAAGAATGACATCAATATTTAAAATAACAAAACAGAAGGCAGCCTGACTGTGAACATAATTCAAGCAGCTGTTTTTACTTGTGAAATTTGTGCACTTTTAATTACAGGTATATAGTGTATGTATTCTTGTGTTTTCTTTCGTTCTTTTTCTTATTTTTTGCTGCATACATCTATTTTTGTTAGCTTAATGTGACAAATAAGGGAGCCATCTCATCATAAAAGTTGAGTCTTTGCACACAACCATTTTAACTACATATATAAAACTTCTTGTTGAAAAAGCCTGTTTTTGTTTATCTATTGTCAAAAATCCAGATGCCTATTGAATGCTTTTACTGCTTTCCTAGACTTAGTACATGAGAACAGGAAGTGTACATTATCTGCACATTCACTGCCCTTTTAGCCCAACTCTACATATATTTTTCCCAGTATTTAAATGGATTTGTTAAACAGTATTTATTTACCGACTTATTTTCTCATTTACTGTATGTGGCTTAGGGCCACGTTATCTGAAGTACTGTCTATCTCCCATGGTTTCTGCTGGCATGCCCACAGAGTTGGCATTTGCTTCATTCCTTCAATTAAACTGTGCCATTTTCTAGGTTCAAGAATATGTTGTGATTGTTCTCCTGAATGGGATTCCCCCTGAAATTCACATAATTCCACACTGTTGGTGTTCCTTAAGGCTCTAAAGACCTGCTTATTCTCCCACGTCTTGAAGTAAGATGGATGGACCTCCTTGTTGGATATGTTTTTCTTTACATTTTTATAGAGAACAATGAGACTCCACCATTCAGAGTCACATTGTTTGAGTTTTATGGCCTTATAGGCTTTGTTATGTATTATGCATGTATTGTTTACTATACTTTGAGCAATCCAGAGTTGATTTGGAATTTATTAAATAAATAAATTCTTCAGCATGTTCAGCTAAATATATTTTCCCAGACATGTCTAAAGCCAGATCAATTAGTCAGATTCTAAGACTAACCATTGGCATTCACTACACTTGTTTTCAAGTAGACGTAATCTCCCTATTTCCATTTCATAATCAAGTCGACAAATGAAAGTATTAGAGAACAAACAAAACTATATGATATCATCAAGAGAGTAAAAGAATTGAAATGGAAATAGGCAGTCACATAGCAAGAAGAACTGATGGCAGGTGGACCAAGACAGTCATACTTGATAAAAAGTGTCCACGAAAGATGGATTGATAACATCAACAAGTATTGCGGGCCCAATTGGCAAAAGCAAGTTCAGGACCGTATTGGTGGAAACATACGGAAGAGGCCTTCATCCTGCAGTGGATAGACAATGGCCAAAATGAAGATGAATCAAGTCTGAAGATAATATGCAAGAGATTAAATTATTCAGTTTAATTCAAAAGTGCTGGTAAACTGAATGAGATGAAGAAATAGTTCTACTCAATTAAAAAACCAGCTTCTAAAATGTGATTTTTTTTAAAAAAGAAAATAAGCTAGAACAGAAAAAGGGGAAATGGATGACAAAAGATAATGTGATTAAATGTGTTAGCAATTGTAGAGATAACTTTATAGTTTCAGTGACACAATTATTTTTGATTTCTGTGTAGGGATAATCTATTGTTCTTTGGGTAATTGAATCACTGAAGGAGAAGATATGTAGAATATTTGTGGTAAAAATTGAAGAGCCTGCACTCCATTAAGCAACATAACATTTTAATCCAGTTAATATTGTCTTTCGCTCATGATAGTCAATTTGTAATCTTGGAATGTGGCACACCGATAGGAAATTTATATTTTACATAGCCATGAATTTATTTTGTTCTTCAGCTTCTAAGTGGATTTCTGGAATTTGTAAGCATTGAATGAAATGATGCACCTCTAAGCATAAGATGAGATCTATCCTGCCATGAGAAACTCCAGGCCTGTTCTTTTGCTTTTATGGTATTGTTGTGATACTAAATTTTGGGCAAAGCTTAAGGAAAATGAAGCTGACTGGTATTTGGTATTCTTGGACCAATGCCTGGTACTTTCCATCATAGGCACAGAGGAAAGACCACACGCTTTAAAAAGCTGTTAGGTTAGAGCAGCTTAAATTCCTCAAGGCTTGATAGCTTTAATTAACCTTTGGCCATTTTTATTTTTCTTAAACAACTTGATTCCTTTTATTGGGTTAGGTTAACGTTATGTATTGTTTGTATATAAACTACTTCGGTTAATCTTTCAGTGTTTCTGAATACACAAACATATGATTCTTGAACTGAAGGAATGAAAAAATCTTTAGGATAGCTAATCTTAATATAATGTATTCACCTGGTCAAATCACTACAAGATGATTTGTGAGACCCAAGTGGTCTTAAAAACTGATGCAAATAGAATAGGGAACCTGGCTAGTTTGGCAAGCTGTGACAACTGCAGCAGGGAGAATAATTATGACATGGTTCTGAATTTGTCAAATGTGTGCGTGTTGGCTACCTGTTCTCGGACAGGAAAGCAAATAAATAAGCCTCCAACTAGGGTTGTAATTTAACCTAAACAAATCTTCTGAACTAAGATTTGGTTCTTGCCCATCAGCTTCTGTCTCACTTCTGTTGTGCTCTTTTTATTTTATGCATTTTCTAAATTTACATCGGGAGAAGACTAATTACAGGTGATTGGCCATTTCTTATTTTGAATTCCTAGTATATCATCTTTTGGGAGAATTCTTTTAGTTTGGCAGGTCACAAATTTGCAAGTCTTGCCAATGCCTTGTCCTTCCTCCCACCTATATCTCAAATCCAGGCTGCCATGGTGAGAGTAGAAGAATGGGAAAAAAAAACCTTGTGTTTGAGTAAATGGAAATACTGTATGTTTACATAATCCTGGAGCTGGCTCCTGACACAGCTTCATGGAGAAAAATGCTGGGCCTGTTTCTCATTCATATATTGCTGTTCAAATGAGACTGATACTTTGTTAGAATAAAAGTTGACTGTTCCCATTCTTATGGTTGGGGAAATAAGCCAGGCAATATAAAGAAGGCAGGCAGTGAGCTGGTGTCTCCTTCTTTTGTTACCTAGATGCACAGATGGCTTGGCCCATTTCCACATTTACCAGTCTGAGGATCAGCCTGTTGCCATTGTGTTTCCTGCTGTAATCCAAGGTTCTCTCTGGTTCACAGAATGAGTTTAGTCACAAAGAGTTAACGGAGGAGAAAATCAGAATGTATTGATTTCCTTCTTATGCTTCAGGAAAGAAATATTTCTCTTTCTTCTTGTGTGCTTTAATGTGATATCAAAAACTGGTGGCAGGCAGATGTTGATGTGCTTACATTCTTGATCTTGAACCTCCAAATTTTTGGGGTTTGCTCAGAATCTTCAAGGTAGAAAAGAAATTTATTTTTCACAAGGAACTTGTGGCTGAGAAATACTTACAAAGATTGCTTTATTTCTCAGATATACTGAAATTTGTAGAGAACATTTTCTCTTGTACACATGTCAGGATTTCACAGATACCTCAGGACTACCTACTTTCTGCTTGTAAATCCAAAAAAATGGAACCTCTGAACCTATTTTTCTTGGTTCTCAGAATCTCCTTCAATCCTGCAACTGAACATTGGGGTGAATAGAGTTTCCCAATGTTTTCATGGAAATGAAACACAAATCTAGGACAAGTAAATTAAGATATTCAAAATATAGAGAGAATTCTTCCAAACAATTTATCATTAAGCCAAGGAATAATGGTCCTATCATTAGGCATTAGATAGCAAAAGTGTGTGGCAGTAATAGCAACAGCCCTAAATTTCTTCCTTCTGAAACTCTAACCATTTCAAGTGTTCAGTGATAAAACTGCATGGGTCATGAGCCTCGTTCTGAGCCTTTTCTGTGTTGTGGAAAAACTGATTTGGCAGTTTAGTCCCCCTCCTAGAATGAGAAAAGGGATCTGGACTGGTTTGGATTATATATGAAAAAAGGTAAGTATAAGTGTGCACAATATTCATATGCTAATTTTCTGCAAGCATTGTTAACCTCGAATGAAACCCTTTAAGGAAAGTCAGACATTAACACAATCCTGATTCATGCGTTTAAGACCCTTTATGGGTACTTTCCAGATTATACCAACTATATGGAAAAAATAATGCCTGAACTAAAGTTCAGTGCTACAACATCTGCTTTGCTTGCAAAAGTGTGTTTATGAGTTCAAGGTCTCCCTTAGGCATCAAAGCTGGCTAGGACATTAGGCCATTGTTCTCTTTACACGAGCCCACCTCACAGGACTGTTATTGTAATTAAGTAAAGGCATGAATAATAGGTATGTTTGCCACTTCATGTTATTTATAAAAATGTAGTGTTGAAAGAAAAATCTTCAGGTCCAGTCCAAGCCAGGAATAAACAAAAAGGAGACTGCTTAGGAAAGAAGATAAGAACAGAACCAACAGAATGTGGTTCTGGGAAAGCTGACAAAATGGATCTGGGATAGGTGGGCTTTTATACCTTCTTTGGGCTTTGTATTTGAGGTTCTTCCTGTTCCTGTGGCTTGTACTTTGACCTGAGCTTGAATGCGCCCTTTTGGTATTTTAATGGTGGTGGGTTAATCCTATTATGTCCTAAAGATCATGTCCTACTTCTCTGGGGCTGGGGCTGAAGGCATTTTGCTTAAGAATAGGTGGCCCAATCTTTCTGAATAGGATTATCAAATCTGCATTTCTACAGAGCTGGCCTGCTCAGTTTCTGCCTGGGGAAACTTGGACAGAAAGTGGCCGGGCAGCCCAGCGACCCAACCCGGCCCAATGAAGTGGAGACCAGCATAGCAAACTGGGCGACATGGCGCACCGGCAGTTCAAGTGGTGGAGAAGAGGCGGCCGGCAGCAACACAGAGCTACTGACCGGTGAGGCGGCTGGGGGCAGTGCAGAAGGTGGTGGGTGGTGGCAATGTGGAGCTACTGACCGGCTGGGGGCAGCACCAAGGAGGCAGCCATCGGCAGTGGGGACTGGGAGACCTGCAGGCTGCAGTGAGGCAGCATGACAGAGGCGGCGGAGCAGTGGAGGACCTGACTGGCAGCTGGAGAGAACCTGGCTGAACGTTGAAGATGGAGCTATGGCTAAAGGCAACTGAGGGCAATTATGGCTAAAGGCAACTGAGGGCAACTGAGCACAGAAAGGCAGTAAAAAAAGCAAGGCAGAGAGGATAGAGTTAAATAAGGAACAAATTAAGAAAAGGAAAGATAGGGACAAATTATTAGGCAGAGAGCAGAAAGCTAAAAGCAAATTCCTTGTTGAGGAGAAAGCAGCCCTTCCCTTTGTTAAATAACCCTATCCTAACATTAACTTTTAACCTCAATACAAACTGCGATTTTTTACTCTTAAAACCAAAGGGCATACTACCACATACTTTTATCTATTCTAAAATAAAAAGGCACAAAAACAGGCACAAAAACAGGCACAAACAGGCAGAAAAAAGGATATAAAAATAGGCATAAATACCTAGAACAAAGAAGCTAGGAACAAGGCTAACAGCAAAGCACATCCACCAATCAAAAAGAGGGATCAAACAACAAACTCATGGAACAGGTGACTGATACCATTGTGATATGCAATACATGTTCCATGTATGCGCTTATGCTCAAAGAACACGCAAACTATACATGCATTAGATGTAAATTATTCAAACTACTACAGGAAAAAGTAAGGAACTTAGAGGCAACTCTAGCCAAACCCCAACATACAAAAGAAAGCTCCACCCTAACCGAACCAAATAATGAACAAATAACTTCCAGAGGATTTGACCCTACTGATTAACCCTTGGAGGAAGACAAATGGAGGTATGTCACACATAAAAGGAAACACAATATTCAAAGAAAGAAGCAGTATACAACTAACAAACCCCTTCTGCCCGATCCAACCCAACCAGAAGCAGCCCCATTAAAACTGAGCAATCGATTTCTCCCCTTAGATGGAAACACACAGACCCACAACCTCCCCCTCAAAGAAAACATGCAGACACCTAGCAAAGAAACAACTTCAAATATCCCTAAAAAAGTCACTTCAAATATCCCTAAAAAAGTCACATCAACAAACACATCTGAGATAAACAGAAAAGCACCCCAACTGCAGCCCCCCAAAAAGGAAGGCAAGTGTTGGTAATAGGAGATTCTATCTTCAAAGGAACAGAATCATCCATCTGCAGACCAGCCATACAATCCAGGGAGGTATGTTGTCTCCCTGGAGCAAAAATCAAAGATGTGGCTGAGAACCTAACCAAAATAATTAGGCCCACAGATTACTACCCCTTCCTCCTCCTCCCCATTGGGATGAATGATACAACAAAGAACCTGAGTACAATAGTGAGAGATTACAAACAACTAGGCAATAAAGTTAAGAAGCTAGGTGCACAAGTAGTGTTCTCATCAGTACTCCCAACGAAAGGCTAACATCTATTGAGGGGAAAAAGAATTTTAGAAATAAATCATTGGCTAAAAGGGTTGGTGTCACCAAGAAAACTTTGGTTTCCTGGATCATGGACTGCATTTCCTACATGAAGGACTCTTGGCAAGGGATGGGCTGCACCTCACGAAAACAGGGAAAAATGTACTCGGAAAAGGACTGGCCCAACTCACCAGAAGGGCTTTAAACTAAAATCGAGGGGGAAGGGTGATCAATCTCTAGAATCTCTAGAACCCAAAACCAATCACAAATCCCAAGAAAACAAATCAAACAATGAGGTAGGCAGTGATGAGAAAAAAGAAAAACTCAAACAACAATCAGAAGATGCTGGAAACATACCCATGGACAGGCATAAAAGTCTTAAATGCTTATATACAAATGCTCAAAGCTTTGGGAACAAACAGGGCAAACTAGAAGCAATAGTACACGAGGGAGGATATGATATAGTTGGCATTACAGAAACCTGGTGGGACAAAACTCATGAATGGAATGGACTGATAGATGGATACAAATTGTTCAAAAGAAACAGGTATATAAAAAGAGGAGGGGGAGTTGCACTATATGTAAGAGAACATTACATATTTACAGAAATGCACATGACTCAAGATAAAATCTCTCCAGAATGTATATGAGTCAATATAAAAAAGAAAAAAAGTGACATTGCCATAGGTGTATATTACAGGCCACCCAATCAATCAGAAGAAATAGATGAATTTTTTGCCAACCAGTTAACAAATATATGTAGGAAGCATACCACAATAGTAATGGGAGACTTCAACTATACAGATATCAACTGGGAGACAAACTCTGCAGCAAGCAGGAGATGAAACAGATTTTTAACCAACCTAGCGACAACTTTGTCACCCAAAAGGTGGAGATGGGAATTAGACGTAAAGCTATACTGGACTTAATCCTTACTAATAGAGAAGAAGTGATAGAGGGAATCTGTTAATGCAGCCTAGCACTGTGTTGGCTTTTTTTGGCAGCTGCAGCACACTGCTAGCTCATATTTAAGTGATTGTCCACTAGGACTCCAAGATCCCTCTCACAATTGCTACTATTGAGCAAGGTACCACCTATACTATACCTGTGCATTTGGTTTTTCTTGCCTAAATGTAGAACCTTAGTTTTTTTACCATTGAATTTAATTTTTTGAGACAGTGCCCAATGTTCAAGTCTGTCAAGATCCTTCTGTATATTAAGCCTATCTTCTGGAGTGTTGGCTATTCCTGCCAGCTTAGTGTCGTCTGCAAATTTGATGAGTTTCCCATCTATCCCCTCATCCAAATCATTGATGAAGATGTTGAAGAGCACTGGGCCCAGAACAGAGCCCTGGGGCACCCCACTACACACTTCCCTCCATGTAGATGCAGTTCCATTGAGGACCACACAGATCACACAGACTGATTACAAACAATGGCATAACAATGTAGCAACAATGGCACATTTGAATATTTGCAAGGATTACCATTTACCTGCAAGCAAGAACTGGTGGGACCCCAAAATAGGCAAAGTAATAAAAATGCAGAAGCTAAAATGCTCTGAGACTTTATAATTCAAATAGACAACTACCTGCCATATAACATCTCAGACTTAACAATTGTTGATAGGAAAGACAAAAAGGTCTGGACTGTAGAGGTTGCTGTACTTGGAGACAGCAGAATACAAGAGAAAGAGAAAAATCACAAACTACAAAGACCTGCAAATAAAAGTCAAACAACTATGGCAAAAGAAAGCAAAGATAGTGCCAATAATAAAAGTGCCTTGGGTAGAATCCCAAAACATCTGGAGCACCACTTGAACACCATCGGCATTGATAATATCACCATCAGTCAATTGCAAAAAGCAGTTTTACTTGGAACAGGTTACATTCTATGATGATACTTTTAACACCATCAAACAACATCTGCTTCTCCAAAGTCCTTGGGAAGGACTTGATAAAGAGGATAAAAATGGCAAATTGAGTCTAAAAACCTGGCAAATCTGGCAAATCCATGATGTTATGGATTTCCCCCTGCTTTCTTCTCTTTTAATTTACTGTAAACTTATTGTTGTCATTTAAAAAAATGCTTTATCATTTAAAATGTTAATTTTTTAATATAGAAAATTAAAATACAAACTCCAAGGTGGGAAAATGGAGATTTTATAAGAACAAAACAAAACTAAACAAAGACATTTTTAAAAATGTGGATTAAAAAGACAACCCCCCCCCCCAGAAACACATATTATCCCCCCTAGTTTAGCACTGACAAATATATTGCAGCAATAATAGCTTTCTTTCCTGGTGAGTCAGGTCTAAGATTTATAAACTTCTACATCTATTTTCAACCAATTTGACCTGTTATACATATAGCTATTATAATAGTTTATTCAACAACAAAGTTAAACTTCAAAGCCCTCTGTTAAAATCTGTTATTGTAATTAGCTCATAGAAAATCTACAACAGTTTCTCATCTACCACAAATCACCCCAGTCATTATCTCTAATCTATCCATGATCAAATATCCTCATTTGACTCAATAATAAAAACATTCCTTAGAATTTTAGTTGGGAACTTTTCCAACAATTGCATCCCAATTCCCATAGCTATATGTTTCTGTTGTAGGTGTCTCTGCAGGACCCATTGTTCAAAACGTCTTTCTGAAAACACAGGATTCATCTAGCCAAAAAAATATCCAGTTCATCACTCATCAATTCCATTGTCTCTGAATTTCTTGCATTCACATCCTTGTCTTTTCTGCCAAACCTGTAATTTTCAGACCAGGTTCTTCTTTCTTCATGTCAGAAGACAACAACAAATCAGATTCCAATTCATCAAACTGCAAATCAAGTCCAACTGTTATTTTCTGCTTTTGGATATCATCCTGGGTTTGATTCAAAACCGTTGTTAACCCATCTTTTTTTTAAAATTTATATCTTTGAAAAAAGTCAGTAAGCTAGAAAGTATTCTTTTTTCAAAGGCTTCCCAGAAAGCTTTATCTCCTTTTGTAGACATTTTGAAAAACACAGTATTCCTTCCAAGGTCAAGAAAAACAGACATATCATAATAAAACATCTACAGATAGAAGTTAAGATATTTTTTTCCAGGATTAAAAATAATTAAAAGGATTTTTTCCATTTTCTTTCTTTTTTCTTTTTTTAAAAAAGCTGGTAAAAATAAAATCCTTATAATATAATTCAATGCAAGTGTAAGTCCAATCAGGTGACTTTCACTACAGGAGAATGAATTCTCACAGCTGACTTCCTTACTGATAACAGAATAACAAAGTTGGAAGGGATCTTTGGAGGTCTTCTAGTCCAATCCCCTGCTCAGGCAAGATACCCTATATCATTTCAAGCAAATGGTAGCCCAATCTCTTATTAAAAACTTCCAGTGTTGGAGCAGCCACAACTTCTGGAGGCAAGTCATTCCACTGATTAATTGTTCTGTTAAGAAGTTTCTCCTTATTTCTAGGTTGGTTCTCTCCTTGATTTGTTTCCATCCATTGCTTCTTGTGGTTTAGAAAATAGGTTGACCCCCTCTTCTTTATGGCAACCCCTGAGATATTGGAACCCCTATCATGTCACCCCTAGTCTTTTTTTTCATTAAACTAGACATATCCAATTCCAGCAACTGTTCTTTATGTTTTAGCTTCCACTGCCCTAATAATCTTTGTTGCTCTTCTCTACTCTATTTTTTATAATAATATTTTATTGGTTTTACATTTGAGTATTTGGAAGGCAACGTGGTGATTGGGTTGGTCAATAGTTCAATAACAAAATCTTTAGTACATATCTCAGGTTACATCATCAAATATTTCTTCTCTGTTTCCCTTAACATTTGCTATATCATATTTAAGCTAATAAATTTCTAATTGTATCAAACTCAGTTAAAACTTCATTATCACATTTATCAATACGTTTTTTGCTTATACATATCCATATCCTGTTTTTAAGTTTTACCTAATTTTTAGTTTTTAATTGCAGTACTCCAATTTAACTGTTAATATCCATAGTATTTGAGTTTCGGGTAGCCCAAATTTCCTTTATCTCACTACATAAAAGTTAGAATATCTAAAATACACATATTACTTACTTAAATATATTCTTATTTTATTTGATAAACATTTTCTATTTCTCATCCTAGTACATCACCACTTAATAATGGAGTATCCTTTGTTATCTCAAGTCCATCATCTGTATTATCTGGGCTAAACAATAATTCAAACCTGTTTCCTAATAGTTAGTTTTCATTTCCCTTATAGGTCTAAATCCTCAATATTAAGCCAATTAATCCCTTGTTTTTTTATTATTTTCCAACAATTTTAAATCTAATAATCAAATTTCCCCTTATCTCAGAATCTCCCTTTAGCCCATTAGTTGAGACTTTAGGATCCTCTCTAATACATCAAAAGACCCCATTTTTTAAACCTAACTCTAGCTTTCTTTTTATGCCAACCAGGCTTCCATACCAATGCTTTTAGATCATCAGATAGATCTCCCTTCATTCTTGTACATGTTACTTGAATTAAAGGAGACCATCTAGTTGTCAATTTTCTGGAAGAACTGGCCCATTTATAATCATTAAGTTGTCACCCTGGTGGCTCAAATCCCCATATTTGCTCTAGTATAGTTGTCTTCAATTCAATCTGGTCTTCTTCTTCCTCAGGTTTCTTCTGGTTCGAGTAGAAAGTCATGTCCAGTTTTATAATTGCTATTTGATTGTCTAAGTTTTCAGTAAGCTGTACTTGTTGATCTTTAAAGTCCTCCGTCTTGGTATTACTTTCTTCCACTTCTGTTGTTTTTTGAGTTGTAGGTTCTTTAGTTGTAATCAGGGTTTCGCTTTGTAGATTAAAGCTGGCACCTTGGTCTTTCAATCTAGATTTGATTATCTCGATGGCTTCAAGAATTTTTTCAAGTATAAGTTTATAATTAGCCGACATTTGTTGCTGGTTCTCCTCCATTTCTGACATAGTTATAGATAGTCCTTTAGTGAAGGTTATTTATTAAACAAGAGTCAGTAAGTGTTCACCTCCACTTGTTCCTAGAGACCAGTTTCAGTGCCCAGCTGCTCTCTCAGCTTATAATCTCTCTTAGATAATACCAAGATCAAAACTGGGCTATGAGCAAGTCACTTGTCAAAAATAATAGAAGTAATAGATTGCTGTACCAAGGTTCGCCACAAGATGTCCCCGATAGCATTTAAAGTCTTTTCCAAGTCCCGGGCTAGGTTTTTATCCAATTTAAATTCTTTTTCTTCTTTTTTACAAGTAAATAAAATAGCAGGTCCCCGTAAGAGTAGGAACTTTTTGGGTACCCAGATTCCAATAATATATATATATATATATATATATATATATATATAAATCTGATTATATTAAGTTGTTCTTTTCAACGCTTTGTTTCCCCAGGTAGTCAAACGCCGCCATTTTAGAGGGTGGGGGAAAAAAGTTTCAAAATAGCTTTTAATAGGAAAGGTACTTGGGGTGCAGAGAAGGTAAAATCTCACCCAATTCCTCCGTGTTGCTTTCAAAGTGCTTGTTCGTGATTTTGGCCTCGGCTGGTAGCAGCTTGGTGATGGGCCATGTTGATGGCCGATCTTTTCCCTGTCAGTTAGAAGAGCTGCCCCGGATCAAACGGGAGGGCTGCTGCCCTTACATGATCACTCGGGGGGGTCCTCTTCACTCCAGGGTGACTTCTGACCCTTTTCAGGGTCCCCCGGCGGGAGAAAACCGGATGGCGGAGAGAGCGATTGCCCTGAACGTCCGCCTGTGCCGCGATCGCAAACCAGAAGCCTCAATTGCTCTTCTCTACTCTTTATAGAGTCTCAGCATCTGTTTTACATTGTGGCAACCAAAATTGGATGCAGTATTCCAAGTGTGGTCTTACCAAGGTATTATAAGGTAGAATTAACACTTCACATGATAGTGCAAGTGTTTTATAATTCTATGGCAAACAATGAGAAAACAAAGAAAAACATTGTAAAGATCCAACGAGAGTTGTAAGATAGGTCAGCAATCAACTAGTCTATTGATTGCTGAAAATGAACAGCTGCACTGAAAAGGCCTTCTGGTTGCTCCTTACCAAGAATTGCGATCCCTCTCCTCTGAAGGTACACAATTATCCAAAGATGTTCTTGGGTCCTTTCTAGTTAACTCTCATTCAATTCTAGGGAACAAAGCTGATAAATAACCAGCTTTGGCAACAAAATAAGCTGTTCATTGGCGGGAGAGAAAAAAATTGTCCACTGCTCAGCATGTCATCTTGGAGGAAGAAATTTTTTAAAAAATTGTAAACAGCTTTGAGAGGTAAACATGGAAAATGATGCATGTGCCCCCATATATAATAAATAAGATCCCAGAAAAGGATCAGGTAGTTGGTGAAAGGAAAGGTCTTGCCTGAGAATCTGTTGGTTCAAACAAAGCTATAAAATTAATTTAAAGTGAGGACAGTACAGCCCTCCCCTGGCATTTTGTGGAGGGTGCCACTGAGGGAAAATCAGCACTATGCAACCAGTGGGGATATAGATTGATGAATCAGGACAGTTTAATAGATAGTGAAGAAGGGATGAAGAAAACAAGAGAGGTGTTTTTTTTTAAAAAAAAAACTAACACAAACACACATAGCGCTCATTGGCTAGAATCATTACATTAACATTTATTTTTGTTTGTGAAAATTTACCTTGGAAACAGTTGTAGCCAGAACAACTGAATATGTTATGGATGGATTGCAGTGATTTGTATGTGAGGATGAGGATGATTGAAATACATGGATTTTAGTATTTGAACTTTGCTTGTTTTCAAAGATGTAAACAATTGCAGCAAAAATCACAGTCAAGTTTTGCTTCTATGTAAGTGATGAACAGGATAATCATATCCATCAAGAGGTAGAAGAATAACAGCACAGCTTCACCTGAACAAAGTTCATAGAGCCTGAGCTGCTAATGCTGGTCATTTGGGTGGTAATTGATGTTGCTCTGCAGAACAAACCAACAAACAATGAACCAAGAAACCAACCAACAAACCTATGAAACAACACCCTCACCCTACCCCACCTGAAAAACTAGAAAAAGAAGATGGGTTCATTATCTTATAACCTTCAGGCAGGCACCTTAACTTTCTGCAGAGACGTGTAAGTGCATTGCAGATAAGGATTATTTTTTGTGTCCAGCTTAGATAAATAAATGGTTTTGAGCTATTTGTGCCAAACTAATTTCTTAAGAGCAGGGTGACATTTTATAGAATGAAGTTGACTAAGCTTTCAGAAATATTTGCGGTAGGAGTGTAAACACTGACAAATCAAGATTTGGAAACACAGCAAAGCACTCATGCAACTGTTAACCTGTAGGCCAAATTAGTTCACTCATGTTGCTTCATCTTACTTTTAGCATTCTAAAAAAAAGGTATTAAATTACACTGATAATTATTGAATTAGGAATAGCTGGTTTGCTGAATATGGCAGAATAGGTCTCCTGGAATTGAAAGATGATAGCTCTGCCATGTTATAAATTGCAATTGATCAGTTTTAAGTAAGGCAGTTAAGTGACAAAACAGAATAAAATGTGTCAGTCTTTACAAGCTGTGGGTAGCATCACACCATTTTGTCACCCCATGAATACTTAAATTTTTAGTGATGTCACCCCAGTAGTCTGCCCAGGAATATTGAAATTCCACAAGTTCTTCCTTGCAAATACCAACATTTTATAAGAGACGATCACACACTGTTTTAATCATTTCATGCTCTAATACCCTCAGGTGCTCTACTGTTAACTCTACTAATTTTTGAATGGCCCTGCAAGTCTTTTAAAGGTATTATCAGTGGAAAGCACTACCTCTACTCCACTTTAAGCAATAAAGTATCTCAGACAACAGTGCAGACATCCCATGAAAGGGACTTTTGGAGTCCAGCCCAACATTCAATGGTAGGTTTATACTGCAGGATGTAATTATGAAATCCATGAATGATGATCATTCTATTTCTACTTATACTTAAAGAGAAGGAAAATCTATTACTACCATTGTCAATCTGATCCTCTACCAAACAACGTTTACTGTTGAAAGTTTCTTCTAATTTGTTGCTTTAGATTTAAGTTTGCAGCTGAAAATTAAGGCAGAGTAAGAACTAGTATGTTGCAGAGCCACAACATATTTCTGTAAACCAAAGCAAAAAAAGGGGGGTTGGAGAGGGAAAGAAACAGCTCCCCCAAGTCTTTTGGGAAAAGTCATGGTGAGTGCACTTCACAAAAAGCAAAAGCTGGAGTATTAAGATCACATTAAATGGCTCACGAATTTCTCATTTTCCCAAAAACTGACAAAGTTTGCCTGTTGATTTATTATTCATATATGGAGAGATGCTTTCCTTGAGAAGATCATAAATACAATTTTGCAGCTCAATCAGCCTCTCAGGTTTTCTGATGAAGTGATAAACACAATAGAATTCTGCAGGATTAAGGGATGAAGTGGAAAATGAAAGCTGAGTTGTGTTTCTGTAAGTTGCCTTGCGTGAAACAGCCACAGAGAGATAAGGGATGCCAAATAATGTGTGAAAATATCTACATAAACCCATTTTCTAATAGAAAACTGGGACTCCATCAGACCTCTACTTCTAGAATGGATGATTCTGAATCTTAGTAGCAGCACTGCAGGGTAATCCCATTAAAAGGAATTCAGTTTATATTTATCCGGTGCATGTAGTCTCAGTGCTGAAAAGAAAATTAAAAAAAATCCTCTATATTTATTTATTTACAGAATCTTCTGGTGAGTTTGCTGCTTGAACAAGAAGTTTGCCTCACTGTGTGTGTATATGTGTGAATATATACAGGCTGGATAAGATGATTGCACAGTATTCATATATTGATTATAGTGATTATAGATTATAGTGACTATGACTTTTATAACCTGAGTTCAGTGGCTTGAACCAACATTTCTTACAACCTGGCAGAAGGCAGCTGTTTGTTGATAAGATTCTGGTAATGCATTTGCAGTAAAAGATATGAAGATGATGGGAGAAGGTGATATATCTTCTCTCCAGTTGATCAATGAAAGAAGATGATCTCTCTCTCTCCCTCTCCCTCTCTCTCTCTCCCTCTCTCTCTTGTTTTGGTGGAAAAATTTTCATGGCTGAAACTGCCCCCAAAGTAGTAATCTACTCATATGAAACTGAATTTTGCTGCAATAAGAATACCATTATCCCTCAATTTAAATTCAGACTCTAAATACATATTGCTAAACTAATATAATAAAAGTATCATAAATTTCCAGTGACTTCTTTTAGTGACTACTGGCAATCTCTGACTTTTCACCCCTTGGATACGATACATCACTATATAACACATAACATTTTATTTAGTTATTACCATTATCCTGCAGAAGGAAGAATGGTATTAATTCCTTCCTCTGTCATCTGTTTCCACTCCAACTATTTGTTTTAGAAAATGCATGTAACTTTTGGAACTGGTGCTCAGTTGCCTTCCTTCTTTCTTTCTTTCTTTCTTTCTTTCTTTCTTTCTTTCTTTCTTTCTTTCTTTCTTTCTTTCTTTCTTTCTTTCTTTCTTTCTTTCTTTCTTTCTTTCTTTCTTTCTTTCTTTCTTTCTTGTATCTTTTTATTCATAGTGGAAGCAGGGACCATCTTATTTTTGGTATGTTAATCCTGAAAATCAAAAATCCTTTTAAATGTAATTTCATACTCTTTTGCACCCTACTTTAAAATATATTATATTAAGACAAGAAACAATGGATGGAAACTAATCAAGGAGAGAAACAACCTGGAATCAAGGAGAAACTTCCTAACAGTGAGGATAATTAACAGTGGAACAGCTTGCCTTCAGAAGTTGTAGGGGCTTCAGCACTGAAGGTTTTTAAGAAAAGACTGGACAGTCACCTATCTGAAATGATATAGGGTCTCCTGCTTGAGCAGGGGGTTGGACTAGAAGACCTCCAAGGTCCCTTCCAGTTCTATTCTGATTGATTGATTTAATTGTGCAAAAATGAGTAGAAAAATGAGCACTTCCCCATCTGAGAATGGCTGGGGCATGAGGCTGTCAATTTCAACCTTCACAACCTTCATAATCAAACCATCAGATCCATCAAGACAATGAAACCTCTATCAAAATAGCCATAATGCCAAGTGAAAAATTTAATATCAAGAAACCAGTTCCCTGCCTCATAGAAGGAAGTTTTTCTAAAATCTTCTCCATGAATGACATTGGCTCCCTTGAGTGTTCAATGGAAACTGTACTTGCCATTGATTGCTCTGTGATTTACACTCAGTGGTTCTGCTGAGTTTGTGCTTGATTGACAGCTGTTAGATGAAACTTTGGTTTTGGAGAACCGATAGCTCTTCTCAAAAGGGGCAGTTTGCAAACAAGATTGAAACTTGCTTCCTTGGTTTAGATTTATTGCTGGAGAGGAAAAAATGTCAATGGCCTTTTTTTATTGTCAGTGAGATTCTGAGATTGCTATTTTCTTTTAGGGACCTAAAGTAGATCTTTCTTAGGCAGAGTTTCAGACAACAGCTGGATTTGGTTTAAATGAGAAAAGTGAACAATTATTTTGCAAACAAGAACATTGCTTTGGGTATATTGTAGTGGGATTTGTATTATTTATTAGTATTATTATGTTTTACTATTAAAGTCAATTTTGCTCATCAAAGTTTATTTTGCCTTGAGCACATAGCAATTAAACTAGATTCAGGAATAAATACTAAAGATCACATTACTTGCAATGCACACATATAAACACAAACACATACAGGCATTTGGGAAAAACATAATGAAAGAATCTCTTTTCTCTCCATCTGTCTATGCATTCTCCTTGCCATTTACTTACTAACTTTACAAAATGTCTAAAAATTGTTAACAACTTGTAGTATAGTATAGTATAGTATAGTATAGTATAGTATAGTATAGTATAGTATAGTATAGTATAGTATAGTATAGTATAGTATAGTATAGTATAGTATAGTATGGAACGGATGGAAACTAATCAAGGAGAGAAGCAGCCTAGAACTAAGGAGAAACTTCCTGACAGTTAGAGCAATTAACCAGTGGAACAACCTGCCTCCAGAAGCAGTGAATGCTCCAACACTGGAAGTTTTTAAGAAGAGACTGGACAGCCATTTGTCCGAAATGGTATAGGGTTTCCTGCCTGAGCAGGGGATTGGACTAGATGACCTCCAAGGTCCCTTCCAACATTATTATTATTATTATTATTATTATTATTATTATTATTATTATTATTATTATTATTATTATTATTATTATTATTATTATTATTATTATTATTATTATTATTATTATTATTATTATTATTATTATTATTATTATTGTACCTTTGGAACATTTCATTCTCTTGAAGCATTTAAGCATGAATAGCAATAGTGCAGGAAATCACACCAGGGAACAAACTAAGAGTTAATGGAATTGGTCCTAAGAGCAGAGTCCCTTCCACAAGATTTGGATTTCAACTCCATCTGCCCCAACTCAAACTTCCAAGGGGCGATGGAAACTGTTCCAGAGCCTTGATCTCCTGAATAAAAGGCAGGATACAAATCTAACAAATTAATCAATTAATACATTTATAGAAAAGTGCATGTAACACCTGCAGGTTGGATTGTAATTACTTATGGGGAAAAAATATATAATTCACTTTGTTAGCATTGCTTGTTTGTCAGACACAATTAAAATGAATCCAGGAGACGCTTAAAACCGTTCAGTCAATCAGCAAAATGTTTTTCCTTTTACCTGCCACCTCCATTCTATTTCATAGGCATACTTCTCCAATATTGCTGTTCTCACTAAATAAGGAGAATGATATAGGTTTATTGGCTATTGGTTCGTTATTTACCCTTGGCAAGGATAGTTTGTCCTCAAACTTGTATTTGGACTTATGAATGACATTATCTATGGTGGGTGGAGGTTTAGTCCTGTTCATGTTCCATAGTTATGGTATTAAAAGTTGCCAAAAATATAAGAACTTCAGTAGTGACTTTCTCCACCATCCCCACCTATTTTATGCATCAATATTCTTTTAGTGTTAAGTTTGAAAGCCCAGCTCTGGAGTGGCCGTTTTCAAAGTTCTTCTTGATATTAAAAAGGAGGCTGTGCCTTCTTGTTGGGATTCCCATTGAAGGAACTGGGCTTGATGCTACTACAGAATACCTTTTTACACTGTATGCATTGTATGTTCTCTATCATTGACTGGATTGGGTCTTTGCATGATACACACCTCCCTCCTTCCCCCTCCTTGACCAGATCAAGCATATTATGTTCATAAGCTTCTTATGTCTATTGGAATGGTTAGGGAAGGCCTCAGAAGATAGGTGTAACATAGCAAAGCCAAGTAATATGGCTACTTCTCTTTGTTGTTAGAAGTGAACAGCCATATTGTATCACAAGGATGCTTCAAAATGTGTTTCATTTAAGCTTATGTTTACTTGACTAACCTATTCAAAGACCTAATTTGTAAACCAAACCTCATTTGTAAATCAGATTACATCTAATTTGTAAACCAAATGTGTGGCTTAGCATTGTGTATGAACCAGTATACGACAGCTTGTTCAGTAAAAACATTCTTCAAGCAAATTATGGCTTTTGTACAACATTTCTTTTAAGAGCTGACACCCCATAAATCTTGTTTCCTATTACCTTCAGATGACGAATAATAAACTATTGTCTACCTATATGTACCAAGTATGTTTAGCAACCCGAGAAAGATTCCTTAGCTAGAAAATGGTTAAAATACTATAATATCTCATACTATTCATACTTAGGAAGGACTCTTTTCAAGCAATGATTCAACTCTTCTGGACTGTAGGATTGGATCTCCCTTTCTGAACACATTTGTATGGAAGGTAAGCATCAAGGGATAAAAAATATGCTCCAGTTGTTTAGAATAGTATCCTGAGAGCAATGAAAAGCAAAGTTTATTATTCCAAAATCAATATCCTAATGAACTCTCTCCCACTCCCTCTCTGGGTCTCTTGGAGTCATTTTCTTTAGAATATGCTTGCTTTCCAAGCAACCTTCTCCAGGCTTCCAGTGGGTGTTTCAACTTAACAGTTCTGCCCTTCTTTTTTATTTCTCCCCTTTGTTGCATTCTGCTTGCATTTTGCTTCATCATCACTTTGGTGTCATTCATTAGCACTAATATTTGCTCAGCTGGCACATTAATGCTTTGGAAAGAAATCAGAAATACCATTCTGAATGCTGATAGCTCCCTGGCAGAATGAAAGAACAGAAATCAAATAGAAATTATTCCCTCTGTTTTCCCTCTCTTCAGTTCACTACCTATTCAATGGCTGAGATTTTTTTTCTCCCTATTACTCTTGAAGAAATAGACACTCTTCCCAAGATTAGTCCACTCTGTTTCTTTCTCCTTAAATCCTCCACTTATTGGATCAGCTGAGCTTTCAAGCATCCATTATATTTTTCCAGAGCAATTTAAACTACCAATCTCTAGATTTCTAGAGTGGTATGTATAATGAAAAGGCATTTTCTTGCCTTAATAATAATAATAATAATAAAGTTGGAAGGGACCTTGGAGGTCATCGAGTCCAACCCCCTGCTCAGGCAGGAAACCCTGCACCATTTTGGACAAATGGCTGTCCAGTCTCTTCTTAAAAACTTCCAGTGTTGGAGCATTCACCACTTCTGGAGGCAGGTTGTTCCACTAAGGCTTGTGAGCCCTTACTGGGCTCACAAGCTAAGTATCTCCTGGTCTTGTGATTACTTGAATAGAATACTCGGTAGGCTAATCTGGGAATAGAGAAAAAGGAAAAAAGACAAGTGAACAGAAGAAGGCAAATGACAAACCATTTCTGCTTTGTTGCCAAGGAGACTACATGACAGTACTCATGAAGTCACCAGGAATTGAGCCTGATTGAAAGCAGGGGTTTTAATGTAGCCTTTTCTACTGGGTATCTATAAGAGCAGAAAAGTTCTTACATGATCTTGCTTCCTGTCATGCTTTTGGGGTTGTTGTTGTTTTTTGATGTCTGCCTCATTGCTATGTACTGAAGGCAAATATTCTGAAGCTTTTGCATTGACAGTAGCTCCATTTACTTCTCTTTTTTCTTTTTAAAACCATAATTTTATTCATTTAGCTGGATTAGGTTAGCCATGGTGGTGGCCTGTTATTTATTTATCTTATTTTATTATATAGAGGAGTACATTTCTCTTGTTCACACATGGTGTCTCCTATTGTATTAATCTCTCTCCCTCCTGTGTGTGTGTGTGTGTGTAACATTTAGTGATCTCCTTTTACTGCTGCAAGCATACAGAAATGGCTATTAACAGATGACCTTCATTTTGTATTCTGGGCTTATTCATAATATGCCCCCATCCTTTTATGGTAATGTGTAAAATCTCATTTTACTTAAATTATAAGCCTATTAGTCCATAGCTGCTTACTATGATTTCAAATGGGTATTTTTTCTAACCCTCCTATTTTAGATCTCATTTTAAATAATGAAATAGCAGATAAATGATTGTCATACTGTTGTTGGTATTACCATGGTCAATAGCAATGATAATAGATAATCTAATGAATTTGACAGTGAGCATGAACAGCTACAAAAAAGAAAATGGAGTAGGTAGACAAGGCAATGGGTTATAGGACTTATCTACTACAAACACCTAGAACCCAGTGCCTTGTCTACATTACCCAATTCCTCTAAAATTATACAGGTAGACTTCAACTTATGACCACAAGTGAGCCCAAACTTTTTGTTGCTAACTGAAACATTTGTTAAGTGAATTTTGCCCCATTTTACGACTTGTTGTGCCACAGTTTTTAAGTGAATCACTGCAGTTGTTAAATTAGTAACAGGGTTGTGAAATGAATCTGGCTTCCCCATTGACTGTGCTTGTAAGAAGGTCACAAAAGATGATCACATGACCTTGGAACACTGCAACAATCATAAATGTGAGGTAGGTGCCAGGCATCCAAAGTTTGATTACGTGACTATGGGGAATGCTGCAACAGTCATAAGTCATTTTTTTCCAGGGCTGTTGTAATTTTGAACAGTAACTAAATGAACTGTTGTAAGTCAAGGACTACCTGTATTAAAAATGGTGTAAATATAAGTGAAATAGGAAGTATGTTCCCTATATAAAGTATGGCTCAGTTGGGATCCTCTCCTTGAGGAATGGCAAAGCTACGTGGATGTATCTGGATCTGCCTAAAGTTGCTTTCCATGTCAGCTATGTGAGCCTCTTTGCTATTTCTTTCATTGCACTCTAGTCTTCTTATACTGTTGATGAAAAATGGGAATGAAATCAATGCTTCTGAAAGAACCTTTAAAAATGACAGGCAGAGAGAGCAATATTGGGGGGAAGGGAAGGTAAGAAATGAGGCAACAGCGCCAAGAATTAATGTCATTCTTAAAGATATAAAACAGGTTTATGAAGTGAATTATGTTTGAGCACTTGTGCCAAATGGACTTCTTAAAAGTTCTACTAAGTATTTTATCTGCTCTTTTCTGTTTTTCTAATGATAGCTCACTGTCAGAATTTATTTGTCCTGTACATACAGACTCTGAATATGAATATCTGAAGTATTTCTAATCCCAACATTTTCATTTGCATTTTTGGCATGGAACAAGCAGTCAGAAAACTGTTACTTCTCCAGTAATAGGTGATACAGATTCAGTATATAAGAAGAACAAAAAGCTACTAGCAAAATATTTTCTATTACTTGTAGAAGATTACTATACGGTCTTTAGAATGTGAAAAAAACCCCAGCCTTATCCAGGTGGGTGCCCTCTAAATGTATAGGTCAATTTTTACAATTTCCTAGGCATCATGGCCCTGGCTGAGAATTGAAGTCCATACATTTTGAAGATGCCTAGATTGGAATTATATTAATTTAAAATACAGTGGTCCTTCTGGAGCTGATGAAATATCCATGCAGGTTTTGTTTTTCTTCAGCTAGTAACCAGAATACCATAGCAGGACATAAATGAAATATTCTCTCCATCTTGTAGTTTGTTCCTGAGTTACATGGCCTTCTGAAGTATATATTCTATGATTCTGAAGTTCAGTTTCTAAAGTGCTTCTTGTCAATAAACTTCCCATTGATGTACTTGTTGAGACCTTTTAAAAAAGTCACCATTATCATATCATGCAGCAGCAAACTCCATATTAATAGTGTGATGTATAAAGAAGTACTCTCTTGTTTCTGTTCAGCTATATTGTCTTTATACAATTATACAATCTGCTTTTTCCTGTGTCAGAATCTATTTCTCCAAGTTCCATGAAATATTTTATTCTTCACTAACTTGCGCATTCAGCTTTTGTATTTGGGGAAACCACTTGACAGCTGTTTTTCCAAATGTTAACAAATGTGCCATTTTTTTCTTCAGTGACTTTTGCCTGTAATGTCATATGAGAACTAGTCAAAAGGTGCTTTTTTTCTCCCTAGAGAGTATAACAATTTTTGGCCTTTTTGAACAATTGTCTTGGCAAAACAATATTTTATTGCAAGATCTGCTTGTAGGAGTTTTGAAATGGCATCTGAAATGGCTTGAGATACAAACCATGTAAAGCTGAAGACAGTTATTCCCCAGAGTATTTACGCAAAAGGGCTGTTCTTAAGCAAGAATAACTGGAAGTGCTGCTGACTTGCCTCTAGAAAGATCTTGCTTTTAAATTCTGTATTTTGGAAACTAGATCTGAGAAAGTAGATACGGATATTTTCATTCACTGTTGCCCCAAAACTGTCACTGTCTTCACAAGATCCAATGACTTTCCTCTCCTTTACATTAAAGGATACATAATGTCATGAGACAGTAATGACCAGACTTTTTTTTCTTTACTAGCAATGGCTATGGCAGGCACATTACTCCTGCGTAATAAAGTAACATGTTGCATCTCTGTTTGCATGCATTACTGTTCTCATGTATTATGCCTCTCTGTGTTTGTGTGTGTACACTTGAAAGCATAACTTCAGCTCCATATACTCCATTCAGGGTTACATGACCAGTACAGAGGAGAGAGAGGGCTCAGAATGGAGCAGCCATCAGCTTTCTGAACTCCTGCCTTTTTTAATGAACTGTTTTCTCCACAAGCTGGATCCATCACATTTTTTATTTCAATATTGTATTTTTTAAACTTCTTCCCTCAAGGGTAGAGGGAACTGTGGAAGGAACTGAAAAAGTTAAGATGGCATACACAGCTATGTGATCAAAGACCCACTTCCTCATTACATGTGTCATGCTTAATGAATGTAGAAGTGGACTAGAGTTTTCACTATGCCCTCAGTCTAGACTTTTTAAACCATCCCCTGTGGACACTGCTTATTACCCATGATACCAAACTTGGTTCTCTTTTGCTCAGTTTATAGGGCATTATCTTGCTGAAAGATAAAGTCCTAACTCCTTTTATATATTTATTTTCCCACCATTCATTCGGATTGGAAAGATTAAAAATAGAATCTATTAGCTAGTGACTGGGCAATAAATAATCCCCAATTTTAAAAAAGGGGACAAAGATGATTCTCCAACTCATTTCATTCATCTTGAAAATGTTTGTTAGAGGGCTAGCATGTTTCCTACTATCATGCAGATACATGTTTGATGTACCTCTGGTAGGACATGTAAAGATATCATTTCTGATAGGACATGTTATGATTTTTCTAGTAGTATCATTCACTATTTTACCTCAAAACTCCTTTGAATTTTTTGCAGATGTTTGCCAACATCACAATGTGCAAATTATTTCCTGTACCATAAAATATATTTGTGAGGGTCTGTTGTTGCTTATATCTTAATCTCTGAGGAAGACTACAAGACAATGTGGTGTGTAAGGAATGTATAAGGGAAAGGCACATAAAACTGCAAAAATAAGAAAGAGTAGTAAATTACTACTTGATTTACCTCAAATGTTACTCTATTTTTCCCTGTTGGGTTTTTTATTGTTACTATGAGACTGAAAACAGAAGATGAGGTAGTATTGTTTATTAAAAAATAACCATCAATAGTTATATTCATATAATATGCAGGGCTTGCTTCAGACCCAGAAATTCAGGATCACTTCTATATAGAGCTCAGAAGCATACTCACAAGTATACACTCACAATCTGCACAATAAATATGCAAATTTGTAAGCTGATCTACACAACAAGAGCTCATAATCTTGCTTTCATCCAGGGAGTTAGATATGTTTTGTCATTTCAAAAGTGATTGAATATGTTCTTAATCCATAATGTGTAGTCCAGAGGTGAGAGAAGAGAAGGGAAAAAAGATGAAGCAAAAGGAAGGAGGACAAGCATGACAAGGTTGACAGTCATTGAAGTTAAACTTAGAAATGATAATAAGTAACAATCAAAGCATAGAAGTAAAGAAAATCATGCATTACTGAACAATGAGCTAATTTGCATAAGAAAGAATTTTACTGTGTTTGTGAACACTATACATATGAACTGAAGGGAGAACCAAGTCTTTTTAACAAAATATGTCAGAAAAACACACTATGCGCACTATCTAGTTATGTCTCTACTCATTTATGATATTAATAGGCTAATTTTAACTTCTTTTTAAAGGACTTCAGACACCATATAAAGCAATCTGGAAGGTTCCCTGTTTAGCTCTTTGTACATTTTTTTTTGGCTAAACAACAACTCCAAGAGGGTGATTTGGATAGGGCCCAGTAAGAGAGTGAAAGGATAGGATTGGACTGGTCTTCCATATTTACAGAGATATTACCTCAGAATTCATTCTTTTTCATGCATGTCAACCCTGATGAAAATCTCCCCCCCCCCCTTATAGCTACTATCTATTTTGTATTTGTGTTGTCATTTTTTTAAAAAAAAAGCAATTTGATGTGTCTGTCCTGTTGCTCTGCAACAAAAGTTGAGATGAATAAAAACAAATTGTCTCAATAGTCTGACTCTTAGATTTGCAAACACCCAAAATCAGAATTTTCCTTTGAACTCAAAGGAATTAATAGTTTCCTTAGTGTCATCAAATCTTTGTATATTTTGATAACACTTAAGATCCATTAGGGCCCAGAGAAAAATATGTGGTGTTAAGGTCCTCACAAGATTTAGATCCATTACTTTCAAATAGTGTCAGTAACATGGGAGCCTTGTTATTCCAGTTACTTATAGATGACTCCTAGTGACTATGGATAAAAGCCCTTCAGGTTTTTTTCTTTCTCACATGAGAGAGAGAGAGAGAGTCAACAGCTTCAGGTGATCAATTGTGGTCACATTTTTTGTAGCCCCTGCTGATGGTCTTGTCCCTAATACGGACATGTGTAATAAATTTGTTTTTATCCCTTCTTTATTATTTTTATAAATAATTCAAGGCAAGAAACATACCTAATATTCCTTCCTCCTCTATTTTCCCCACAACAACAACCCTGTGAGGTAGGTTGGGCTGAGGGTATGTGACTGGCCCAAGATCACTGAGCTGGCTTTCATGACTAAGGCAGGATTAGAACTCATAGTTTCTAGGCCCACACTTTAACAACTATATCAAACTGGTTCTTTTCTTAAAAAAAAAAAAAAGGGGGGGGGAGAAAGCACCAAGTATTTTTTATCTAATTATTTTGGATCATACTGTATTCCATAAAGTAGAATGCATGAATACATCTCACAAAGGGCTTATTCCCAATTAGTAGCCACAGAGTTGTCCAATTAGATCTCAACTCTAAATGCATTTACTATGTACATCCCATTGAGAAGGGTGAGATTTTTCAATAAATATACATAAGATTGTGCTGTCCTAATGGGCATCAGCAGGGGGAGGAGGTGGAGGACAAGTGATAAAAAGTGTCCCAGTGACACAATACAAATTGTGCCCTTTATATACTTGCCTATATACAACACAAATTTGAAAGAGTGGAACTTACTTCTTGATATAATAAAGAATATTAGTTTGGCATAATAATGTTTAGGAATGGATGCCTGTGGCTGGACTGTTAAAATAAATGTACTGTAGAAGTTAGTGTGTTAGACTACTAGTATCTGGAAACACCAAGCTCAAAACCAGCTCATGGTGGAAGATCATTTAATGACTATCATTATTTTTCAGCCCAACCTTCTTTACAGGATTCTGTTATGAAAATAAAATTGGAGGAGATATTACTAAAAATTCCTCCTTAAGTTACTGAATAAAAATTAGGACAGAAACTAGACAACTGCTCAATTAAAAAAGAAATTATTAAACTCAGTTTGGCTTGTCAACATTACTCAACACATGCTTTCCATATGAGTTAATGAAATCCTTGTGTTAAATGACATCACAGTCTTTGCCTGAGAAACTCTAAATTCTGGATTTGAGACATGGTAACTCTCCAAGCATCTGCAACAGCATGTGGTTAACATATTGTTTGTCTGCTCCTTTGACAAAAAGTTCCCGCTGGTCATAAAGTCAACTTTTTAGATAATGAAAATGGAAAACAGTGAACATTCAGGTTGCCATCCATATACAGTTGCCATGAAACCATTCCCAAGCTCCTTTGTCCTTGCTGCTTTGGAAGAGACTTGTTTTCTTGAGATTTTAGATCAAGATTCTAAAATTAGTTTTTCCATAGAAACACAGCATGTGCTTGACTTTGCTCCATGAGTCAAATGTCTTGATGAATGGCTTTAATAACTCATACAAGGTGCTACTTTCTGGCTCCCAAGGAGGCTGCCTTTGCGTATGTAGCACAGCTTTCCTCTTCTCACGTCAAGACATTTTTGTGGCAGAAAAGTTATTTTCTACAAATTCCTGAAATTGATCAGATTCACTACCTTGGGAGTTTAAAGCAGTCAAACTGAGTAAATCTATTTTATACTTGACACAAATTAAATTTCAACTCCAGATTTTTTTTTCTTTTCCTCATGATGCAGAGAGCAACATAGTGAAAAATTTCATCATGCATCAACATGAATTTAGAAGGATGAACACAGCATATGATTGTATAAATACTCACAGTAGTTCATCTAATGCTAACATAATCTGGGTAACAGAGGCAAAATAAAAAAAATGTGAGGAGGAATCTGAATGGATTCTTGATTGCTGCTGTTGTATTCATTATAATTTTACATTTGTTTAATTTTGGCCTGGAGTAATATTGCAAAAATGTTATTAAGAGTACCTTGTCAGAAAAGCACGTAAACTCTCGTTTTCCATTCTCCAAACTCAGCTTCCCAAATTCTCTTCATTCTCTTCAGTGATCACTGTAATAATCTAATTATAACAGATGTTATATTTACAGAATTTATATTAGGTACACATGATATGAGAGATTAAATGCATCTCTGCCTTTATTGTGCTTTTTTTTTAAAAAAATGAATAGTTTCATCCAATGCTAACATAATCTATGTGTAGATGTATATATGTGTTTGTGTGTGTGTGTGTATGTGTTAATATAGAAACACAGGAAGAATAGAGGAAGCCTATTTCTATTCTTGAAAAAAAATATTCTCTTGAAACTCGCATTTGATTTGGGAAGAAATCACCCTTTAGTAATCAATTTGGCTTTGAGTGGTATTCACTACATTTTAGCTTGTTTGGGTATTTTCAAAATGATTTTAAAATTAATGATTTGTTTTTATTGTGTGCTGTGAATTGCCTCAAGCAGCTGGAGAGGTAAGATGTAACTATTTTAAAGAAACTCATACATGAATAAATAGTGCTATGGGCAATAAGAACTGATTTACACTGTCAGCTATCAGATTGTCTGAGGTTGGTGAGTCTTATAACTGAACTACAGGTTTAAGAACACAATATTTTTTCCCTGAATTATAGCATTGCATTGAGAAGTCATGGTTTTACATGATCCCTCAGGCAAAAAGAATACATTCTTGCAAAGGTAAAGAAAATTGACCTAGCTTTCTACATATAATTATTTTTAATGTAATTTATAATGTAGTCACCTCTAGTTTTCTTCAACTCAATTCATCCACAACTGTGCATTTGAATCTAAACTCTCTGGGTAGTTTTAGTAGGTAGTATTGGAAGATATCTATCCAATCTCTTGGGACTTTATCTGGAGATGCTGCAAATTTCTATATAGGCTCTATTATAGCTATATGAAGCTACTGGGAAGGATCAGATAAAGGTTTGGGATTATTTACCAATAGTATAGAGAAGGCATGCTTCTTTTTCTGTAAAAAAAAAAAATCAGAGTATGACATCTGGAGAATCTCCTGAAGCCTCCAAGCAGTAAAAGTGAAATAAACTTTTCTGGATTCCAATTTTATCCAGCAATACTACAGACAAAATCAAGGATATTTTACACTGAGGAGTTTGCTAAAATATACACGTTGATAAAAGTAGTCCAAGAAATTGCATCAGTTCAATTAGAACATAGAACATAGGGCTGGAAAGGACCTCAGAGATCTTCTAGTCCAACCCCTTGCTCAATTCAGAAACCTTATACCATCCCTTTCAAATGATTGCCCAGTCTGGTTTTGGAAATCTCCAGTGGTGGAGCACCCACAACTCTGAGAGGCAAGCTATTCTATTGATTAATTGTTCTCACTGTTAGAAAATTTCTCCTTACTTCTAGACTTCTCTTTAACAAGTCTCCACCTATTACTTCTTGTCCTGCCCTTTGGTGCTTTGGAGAATATGTCAATTCCCTCTTCTCTGTGACAGCCCCTCAAATACTGGAAGATAATTATCATGACTCTTCCAATCCTTCTCTTCGACAAGCTAGACATACCTAGTCTCTCAACCGTTCATCATACAAGTTAGCTTCCAGATTCTTTATCATCTTTGTTGCTCTTCTCTATACACTTTCTAGGGTTTTGGCATCTTTTTTGTATCATGGTGACCAGAATTGTATTCGGTATTCCAAGTATGGCCTTATTAGTGCAGTATAAAAATAAAGAGGCACAATAACTTCTCATGATCTTGATGTTATATCTCTGTTGAGGCAGTTCAGGACTGCATTGGCTTTTTTGGCAGCTGCACCATACTGCTGGCTAATAATAATAATAATAATAATAATAATAATAATAATAATAATAATAATAATAATAATAATAATAATAATAATAATAATAATAATAATAATAATAATAATAATAATAATAATAATAATAATAATAATAAAGTTGGAAGGGACCTTGGAGGTCATCAGTCCAACCCCCTGCTCAGGCAGGAAACCCTACACCATTTCGGACAAATGGCTGTCCAGTCTCTTCTTAAAAACTTCCAGTGTTGGAGCATTCACCGCTTCTGGAGGCAGGTTGTTCCACTGGTTAATTGTTCTAACTGTCAGGAAGTTTCTCCTCGGTTCCAGATTGCTTCTCTCCTTGACTAGTTTCCATCCGTTGCTTCTTGTCCTGCCCTCAGGCGCCTTGGAGAATAGCTTGACTCCCTCTTCTTTGTGGCAACCCCTGAGATATTGGAATACTGCTATCATATCACCCCTAGTCCTTCTTTTCATTAAACTAGAACATACCCAATTCCAGCAAATGTTCCTTATATGTTTAGCCTCCGGTCCCCTAATCATCTTTGTTGCCCTTCTCTGCACTCTTTCTAGAGTCTCAACATCTTTTTTACATCGTGTGTGACCAAAGTGGATGCAGTATTCCAAGTGTGGCCTTACCAAGGCATTGTAAAGTGGTATTAATACTCACGTGATCTTGATTCTATCCCTCTGTTAATGCAGCCCAGCACTGTGTTGGCTTTTTTGGCAGCTGCAGCACACTGCTGGCTCATATTTAAGTGATTGTCCACTAGGACTCCGAGATCCCTCTCACAGTTACTACTATTGAGCAAGGTACCCCCTATACTATACCTGTACATTTGGTTTTTCTTGCCTAAATGTAGAACCTTACTTTTTTCACCATTGAATTTCATTTTGTTCATTTTGTGTTCAAGTCTGTCCAGGTCCTCCTGTATCTTAAGCCTGTCTTCTGGAGTGTTGGCTATTCCTGCCAGCTTGGTGTCATCTGCAAATTTGATGAGTTCCCCATCTATCCCCTCATCCAAATCGTTGATGAAGATGTTGAAGAGCACTGGGCCCAGAACAGAGCCCTGGAGCACCTCACTGCACACTTCCCTCCATGTAGATGCGGTTCCATTGAGGACCACACGCTGAGTACAGCCGGTCAGCCAGCTACGAATCCATCTGGTGGTGATGCTCTCTAACCCACATTTTTCTATCTTATTGAGTAGTAGGTTGTGGTCTACTTCATCAAATGCCTTACTGAAGTCCAAATAAATTATATCCACAGCATTCCTCTGATCCACTAATTTTGTCACTTGGTCAAAGAATGCAATAAGGTTTGTCTGGCATGATCTGTTTTTGACAAACCCATGTTGGCTTTTAGTAGTGATTTTGTTTGCCTCTAGGTGTTCGCTGATTCGTTGTTTGATTATCTTTTCCAGAATCTTCCCAGGTATTGAGGTCAGGCTGATAGGTCTGTAATTTCCTGTAATTTTTCCTTTTTTGAAGATGGGAACTACATCAGCTCTTTTCCAGTCCTCTGGTAGTTCCCCAGTGCTCCAGGATCTTTGAAAAATATAGTTCAGTGGTTCTGAGATCACATCTACCAGTTCCTTGAGAACCTTGGGGTATAATCCATCTGGTCCTGGTGATTTGAACTCGTCTAGGCTGGACAGGTGCTCACTTACCATTTTCTTGCCTATCTTAACTTGTGTTTCTAATCTGTTTTTTATGGTACTGTTTTTGATAGGTTGGACTGTTTTTTCTCTTTGTGTAAAGACAGATGCAAAAAACGAGTTAAATAGTTCTGCCTTCTCCCTATTGCTTGTCACCTTCTTGCCACTTTCACCCACTAATGGACCAATCATTTTCTTCACTTTTTTCTTGTTTTTTACATTTTTTTGTTATTTTTGACTTTGGTCGCAAGCCTTAGTTCATTATGAGCCTTAGCTTTCCTCACTTCATCTTTGCAGGCTCAGGCTATTTGCTGATATTCTGACTTTGTTATGTGCCCCTCTTTCCACTTTCTATACTTGTCCTTTTTATCTTTCAATTTATCAGAGAGTTCTTTATGCAGCCATGCTGGTCTCTTTTGAGAGCTGTTATTTTTCCTCTTTGTTGGTATTGTGCTAGACTGGGCTTTTATTATCTCACTTTTCAAAATTTCCCAAGCTTCTTGAGTTGTTTTCCCCTTGAGGATTTTCATCCATGGAGTCCTTCCCAAGCCCTCTCTAAGTTTATTGAAATTAGCTCTCTCGAAGTCCAAGACTCTAGTTTGACTGTGTTCTATTGCTTGTGCTTCCATAATGTTGAATTCCAATATTGCATGATCACTACCTCCCAAGGTTCCTGTGGCTTCAACACCTTCTTTCATTTCATCTCTGTTAGTGAGAATTAGATCCAGAATGGCTAATCCCCTAGTTCCCTTCTCTACTTTTTGGGAGACAAAAATAATTTCACATGTGCCAATTATTGCACCAAAGTGACTGATTTTTTAAAAATAATAATCTGTATTTGACTTTTGGAAACAATCTCTCAGATTCTGGAAGTTTTACAAACCTTTTTACAAATTTAGTGACATATAGAAAAGAAAAAAATAGTTAAAATAGTTGATTTTAGTAGTTGATTTCAGGTCTATCAGGATAAATGTTTAATAGTACAATTCTAGATGCTATAGATTGCAATGGGGCAGGGTTCCCCTTCCCCATAAGTGTACAGATTTGTGATTTAAAGAGCCATGGCTGAAAAAGCTGGACCTCAGTTAAGACTTAATAGGCACCGTAGCTCCAGAGAAGCAAATACGGTCTAATGTCTCTTTCCCCTTCTCATTGTTATGAGCTATATTCTTATTAAAATTGCTTTATTACAAGGTTCAGGAAAATAATCTCTGAGTGGCTTACTTACAGTTAAACCAAACAAAATAGCTTATAATTTTCCTTGAATGAAGAAAAGATTATGAGGAAAAAAGGAGGTAGAGATGAAAGAGGAAGCAGATAATGAGGTATTTGTTTATGTCTGTAGAGGTATTTTAGGCTGATTGCTGAGAAACGGGAGGAAAAAAAAACATTCTCACTCTAAAAGAGAGAAGCAACCTGGAACTAAGGAGAAACTTCCTGACAGTGAGGACAATCAACCAGTGGAACAGCTTGCCTCCAGAAATTGTGGGCGCTCCATCACTGGAGATTTTTAAGAAGAGACTGGACATTCACCTGTCTGAGATGGTATAGGTTCTCCTGCTTGAGCAGGGGGCTGGACTAGAAGACCTTCAAGGTCCCTTCCAGCTCTATTCTATTCTATTCTATTCTATTCTATTCTATTCTATTCTATTCTATTCTATTCTATTCTATTCTATTCTATTCTATTCTATCCTAATATTGAGAGGTTCCTCTTACAGTTTTCAAATTAATATATTTTTCCCTAATTCTGACACTATAGATTCCTTCTTGAAAGCACTTCCTTAGCCTTGCCTTTTCTGTGAGGCATGGTAGAAGACATCAATACAGCAAACAATATAGCTCTTTCTAAGGAGTCAGCCCAGTATAACTATAAGTAAAATTAAAGCAACTAATTGACCTGGCATTTGAATGAGAGATCAAGACTGGTAATGTGGCAGAGTCTCCTACCAAAGCTACCAATGAATCTACTGAGAAGCAAGGTTGTCCCTTTGAGATGTTGTTGATCTGCATTTGCTAAGCACCTTCCCAAACTTTTATAGGTTTCACATTCTGGAGGTAACACATTCCAGGAAGGAAAGAGAGAAGGAAGGCAGACTTGAGGGCCTGCTGAGATGTGTAATACAAATAAGCACTTTACGTTCTCAGCTTGATTTCCAGGGAACTATTTTAAAAAGTATAAAACCTGCCACTACAAATAAAGGCTCCAGTGTAATTAATGGAATAACTTTCCTAACTTACAGGAAGGCAGATTCTGCCCAAAGTTTAGGGGAAAATTCCTAATGGAGAAAGCATTTTGGCAGAGAGCAAATTTGCTAGGTTTGGCATTGATGGCTTTCCCTTTACTGTCTCAGTTCAAGCAAGCCAGACAGCTGTCAAATTCACAGAGCAGGGATGAACTCTATGGGGTACTCAGCCTATTCCAATCATGAATCTAGATCAGAAGCACCTTCCTTTTGCATCTGCATGCATTTAACCAGAATTAAGTTGGAATGATAAAAGCTAATTTCTCAGAATTGTCCAGTTGGTGGAACCTATGAAGGAGATACACGAAAGGTCATAAGCCATTCCACAAACAACATAGTTTTGCTTGGTGAAAACAACAGAAATAAAATGTGAGTACAGTGTTTGATAAATGAGTGGATGACTCCCTTTCTCTCCTTTCTTCTATACTCACCAGTGATAAAAACTCATGATACTCTGTGGAAAAGCCAGGATTAATAATAGTCCACTAGGAACTTTAGGGACAACAGGACCTAAATGAATTTGCTTTGGTGAAGCTACCGGAAGCTCTGTAGGTTATCACACTGTTTTCTGCAGTCTGATAAAATGGGCATGTTTGATGGAAATGAGCAGAACTAAAGAAATGTCCCCATTTCTCATATTTTCTCCTTCTTTCTTTGCATAGTGATTAATAATAATATAGAAGACTATATTTTTCTCCTTGGTACTGATGCTAGCTTAGTATTGCAGCCCTACAACTCTGGGAAAAGGCCCCAGTTATGCTGTTCTACTGTGGGCATCTTTCTTAATTGGTAAATTTTGGAGTGATAAAGAGTGCTGATCTTCTGAATATCTTGGGACTGTAACATTTAATTCATTACTGCTTGTAAGTCTTTATGCAAATGACACTATAGACAGAAAAATATTAATTACATCTATTAACTAAAAGAAGAATAAATCTTGGCTTCCATTTTTAATTATATTGTTTCCTGCTGCCTCGGTTCAGTCATTTTAAATGTGCAGAAGTGAATATTTATTTCAATAGTAGTATGTCACCAATCATTCACTTTCTCATTTTTCATGTGGCATGCTTTATTTTTCAAAAAAAATTAAATGGGAATTTTCTTTCATTTACTTCTGCTAAAAACAACCATATTGCCATGTACATATATTAAGGTAGATGAACATTTGCAATGTCAGTCCCCAGCTGTTCTTAACTTAAATAATTATCACTCTAAATGGTGAAACTATTCAATTAAGAGTTCACAATGCTTCCTTCTAACTATTATAATTGAAATTCTTTGTTATCCAATAAAATACTTGGATAACTCTTATTGTGCATTGGATGCTGGATGATTTATGATACCCAGTCCTGCTGGAAGACTACATTTGGAGAATGCTGAAGCTTTATAGACTTATTACATTTTCAGCTCCTGAAATTAATAGTACATTAATTATTGATCATCCGAACCCAAATGTTTCTATTACTGTTGTCCTTTATCAGGTTGTTGTTGTTGTTAGTTGCGAAGTCGTGTCCGACCCATCGCGACCCCATGGACAACGTTCCTCCAGGCCTTCCTGTCCTCTACCATCTTCTGGAGTCCATTTAAGCTCACGCCTACTGCTTCAGTGACTCCATCCAGCCACCTCATTCTCTGTCGTCCCCTTCTTCTATTGCCCTCAATCTTTCCCAGCATTAGGCTCTTCTCCAGTGAGTCCTTCCTTCTCATTAGGTGGCCAAAGTACTTGAGTTTCAACTTCAGGATCTGGCCTTCTAAGGAGCAGTCAGGGTTGATCTCCTCTAGGACTGACCGGTTTGATTGCCTTGCAGTCCAAGGGACTCGCAGGAGTCTTCTCCAGCACCATAGTTCAAAGGCCTCAATTCTTTTGCGCTCAGCCTTTCTTATGGTCCAACTTTCACAGCCATACATTGCAACTGGAAAACCATGGCCTTGACTATACGTACTTTTGTTGGCAGGGTGATGTCTCTGCTTTTTAGTATGCTGTCTAAATTTGCCATAGCTTTCCTCCCCAGGAGCAAGCGTCTTTTAATTTCTTGGCTGCAGTCCCCATCTGTGGTGATCTTAGAGCCCAGGAAGATAAGATCTGTCACTACCTCCATTTCTTCCCCATCTATTTGCCAGGAATTGAGAGGGCCGGATGTCATGATTTTGGTTTTCTTAATGTTGAGTTTCAAGCCAACTTTTGCACTCTCCTTCTTCACCCGCATCAAGAGGCTCTTTAGTTCCTCTTCACTTTCTGCCATTAGAGTGGTATCATCTGCATATCTTAGGTTGTTGATATTTCTCCCGGCAATCTTCATTCCAACTTTTGATTCATCTAGCCCTGCCTTTCTCATGATGTGCTCTGCATATAAGTTAAATAGGCAGGGTGACAGAATACAGCCTTGCCGGACTCCTTTCCCAATTTTAAACCAATCAGTGGTTCCGTGTCCAGTTCTCACTGTTGCTTCTTGACCCGCATATAGGTTTCTCAAGAGACAAATAAGATGGTCTGGTACTCCCGTCTCTTTAAGAACTTGCCACAATTTGTTGTGATCCACACAATCAAAGGCTTTAGCATAGTCAATGAAGCAGAAGTAGATGTTTTTCTGGAACTCCCTAGCTTTCTCCATAATCCAGCGTATGTTGGCAATTTGATCTCTAGTTCCTCTGCCTCTTCGAAATCCTGCCTGTACTTCTGGAAGTTCTCGATCCACATACTGCTGGAGTCTAGCTTGTAGGATTTTAAGCATAACTTTACTTGCATGTGAAATGAGTGCAATGGTGCGATAGTTTGAACATTCTTTGGCATTGCCTTTCTTGGAATTGGAATGTAAACTGACCTTTTCCAATCCTGTGGCCACTGTTGAGTTTTCCAAATTTGCTGGCAAATTGAGTGTAGCACTTTTACTGCATCGTCTTTTAAGATTTTGAATAGCTCAGCTGGAATACTGTCACCTCCACTAGCTTTGTTGTTGCTCAGCTTTCCTAAGGCCCATTTCACTTCACATTCTAGGATGTCTGGCTCGAGGTCAGTGACCACCCCATCATGGTTATCAGGGATGCTAAGCTCGTTCTTGTATAGTTCTTCTGTGTAATTTTGCCACCTCTTCTTAATTCTTCTGCCTCTGTTAGGTCCCTGCCATTTTGGTCCTTTATCATGCCCATCTTTGCATGAAACGTTCCCGTCATATCTCCAATTTTCTTGAAGAGATCTCTGGTTCTCCCTATTCTATTGTTCTCTTCTATTTCTTTGCACTGTTCATTTAAGAAGGCATTCTTATCTCTTCTAGCTATTCTCTGGAATTCTGCATTCAATTGGGTGTATCTTTCTCTTTCTCCCTTGCCTTTCGCTTCCTTCTTTCCTCAGCTATTTGCAAAGCTTCCTCAGACAGCCATTTTGCTTTCTTGCATTTCTTTTTCTTTGGGATGGTTTTAGTTGCTACCTCTTGTACAATGTTGCGAACCTCCGTCCATAGTTCTTCAGGCACTCTGTCTATCAGATCTAATTCCTTAAATCTATTTGTCACCTCTACTGTATATTCATCAGGGATATGATTTAGTTCATACTTGAGTGGCCTAGTGTTTTTCCCTACTTTCTTCAATTTAAGCCTAAATTTTGCAACGAGAAGCTCATGATCTGAGCCACAGTCAGCTCCTGGTCTTGTTTTTACTGACTGTATAGAGCTTCTCCATCTTTGGCTGCAGAGCACATAGTCAATCTGGTTTCTGTGTTGACCGTCTGGTGATGTCCATGTGTAGAGATGTCTCTTGGGTTGTTGGAAAAGAGTGTTTGCTATGACCATCGTATTCTCTTGACAAAATTCTATCAGCTTGTGCCCTGCTTCATTTTGTACTCCAAGGCCAAACTTGCCTGTTATTCCGTTTATCTTTTGGCTTCCTACTTTAGCATTCCAATCCCCCATGATGATAAGGACATCATTTTTTGGTGTTGATTCTATAAGGTGCTGTAGGGCTTCATAGAACTGGTCAATTTCATCCTCTTCAGCACCAGTGGTTGGGGCATAGACTTGGATTACTGTGATATTGAATGGCTTGCCTTGGATTCGCACTGAGATCATTCTGTCATTTTGGGATTGTATCCCAGTATTGCTTTTCCTACTCTTTTATTGACTATGAAGGCTACTCATTTCTCTGAGGGATTCTTGCCCGCAGTAGTATACCTGATGGTCCTCTGAATTAAATTCACCATTCCTGTCCATTTTAGTTCACTGATTCCTAAGATGTCGATGTTCAGTCTTGTCATCTCTTGTATGACCACGTCCACTTTGCCTTGATTCATGGATCTTACATTCCAGGTTCCTATGGAGAAAAAATCTTTACAGCATCGGACTTTCCTTTCACCACCAGATGCATCCACAGCTGAGCGTCCTTTCGGCTTTGGCCCAGTCACTTCACTCTTTCTGGCGCTACTAGTACTAGCCCTCTGCTCTTCCCCAGTAGCATATTGGACACCTTCCGACCTGAGGGGCTCATCTTCCAGCGTCATATCTTTTTGCCTTTTAGTACTGTCCATGGGGTTTTCATGGCAAAGATACTGGAGTGGGTTGCCATTTCCTTCTCCAGTGGATCACATTTTGTCAGAACTCTCTGCTATGACCTGTCCGTCTTGGGTGGCCCTGCACGGCATAGCTCATAACTTCATTGAGTTACGCAAGCCCCTTCGCCACAACAAGGCAGTAATCCATGAAGGAGTTTATCACATTATCTCTTTACAAAAGCAATGCTTCACCTTAATGTTCCTGATTGTGATTTCCTTCCTGCCAAGTGGTTGCTGATTTTTAAAAAAAATTGTTATACAAACTAAGAAAATAACAATTAGATAGCTTTTACCCTGTATGCAAAAAAAGAAAAGAAAAGAAAAGAAAGAAAAGAAAGAAAAGAAAAGAAAAAGAAATGGGTTCTGTTGGAGGAAATTGGTGGGGAAAGAGCAATTTTCTCCCTCTAGCCTTAGGCTCTCAATAACTGCTCCAGGAATTACTTTTTCCAGAGAATAGAAGAAGAAATTGGACATGTGCAATTTCACTGGTGTAACCATGAACTCATTTTCTTAAAAAGTTTAACTGGATATCCAGTTCTCAATGAAGTGAATTATATGGGAGTAGGAGGAAGCTGACTTCAATAAATCTATCTTTATGTAAATCAGTTGATAAATAAATACATGAATAAAAACACATAAAAAATGATGCCCCTGGACCTCAACAAGCAGAAATTTTCTTTGTTGCTATTCATTTTCTGTGTGTAGATCAAATTCTTATGTGGTGGAACCACAAGGCAGGTAAGTGCATACCTGGCTTTTGAAATGGGACATACAAGTTACAAAGTTATCCCCACAGGGAAAACTGGATCATTGTGTTTTGTTATTTGCATCTGAAAAAGAAAGCTGCTACGCTTTGAGAGAAAATTCATTTAAAATGTAGGCTTGATTCTCACCCTGAGTTTTGTTTTGAGTAAAGCAAAGGCATTTTCAAGTGGAGGTTGCATCCTGGTGACCTCATTAATGTGTCCATCTGGTTTTCTTGACAACAATGTGAATGTCAAATATACAGCCCTGGGATTTTCTACTAAACAGCCTTGATCTTACTTAGCTTTTCTGAGATCAGTTTAAGTCAGTTAGGTGCCAAATCAATTGAGGGGAGCAGCCCTGAAGCCCCCACTCCCATATGTGGCTGAAATTCAATGGCCAAATACAGATCTTCAGTATTCTGTATTCTAACTGCTTTGATTCTAAAACTTTATATGCAGATCTTTAAAATGGTTTTCCTCTCCTCTCCTCTCCTCTCCTCTCCTCTCCTCTCCTTTCCTTTCCTTTTTCCTTTCCATTCCTTTCCTTTCCTTTCGTGTCCATGCATCTATACACCAGTGATCAAATATACACCTCATATGAATAATAAAAGCATTTGACGGGATACAAATTGGTTAAAAATCTCATTACAGCATACAGATTTAAAATATTAATATCTTAAAGTTCAGTAATTGTAAAATAAAGTAACAAAATAGGTAAGCAGAATACTTTGTGGATTTAGCTTATCTATCTTACTTAAGTTATAACAACTGTCCAATAAAAGTACATTTTCTCTAGCCGTTATATGTCCTTGAAATCTTGGAAAAGGGATAGATACAAAACATTGTTTATTCCATTTTGAGAGAAATAGCTCATAAAATAAAATGTTTTAGGAACATGAAATATGATATACTTAAAATTAGACGTTATCTTCAGAAGCATACCACATTTGGATTACTAAAATGGAGTTAAACAAAAAAACATTTTGAGTGTTTGAACTTAAATCACTGGATTTTTTTGTCACTTCACTATGGGTCCAGCTCTTCCCATTTCCCAGGCTGGCTGAAAATTAAGCAAACTTAATTTCTGGAAGTGATGCTACCAGCTATATGTGTTTATTTTCACAATCATAAGCTGTTGATGCTTATAAAAACATGGATGTTGTTGCAAATTTCTTTACTTCAACATGCATAAGTTTTCATTCCCTTGTGACTTCATATTACAATCAGTTGCAAAAAGAAATTGTGAGCCAAATCACTAAATTAAACAAATTGTCAGACACTTATTGCTTGTGGGATGTTGCAATCCTAAGCTATTGAATCAATACTCAGAGTAATTTTAATGTTTCTTAATATAAGTCATGAGTTGTTTTCTGGAAGATGTGTGAAAGCATGTGGCATTCTAAACTTGACAGAATGGTGCTTTGTGTTTTACTGAGTCTTTTTAATGAAAACCTTCTTGAACTTAATGTAGTATTGGATTATTTCCAGAAGTCAGAAAATAGTCCTAATACTTACTGTGTAAAATATATATTTACAATACAGTCCAAAAGTCTGCAGACTCAGGTTCATCAGACCAAAGGAATTCACCCAGGTTACACAGCCTCCCTGACTGTAGAAATTCACAGCTCAAATTTACAAAAACTAAATGGCACTATACTCTTTTGGAGAGTGATTGTGGACTCCAACAGGAAGCTATTGATCTCAGAGTCATTGAAATAAGTATCAGAGATCAAAATAGAATTATTATGCAGCCTCTGTTGATCTCCGTGTCCAAAATAAAAGGAGAAATGCCATATGATGATTTCTAACTTGATCATCCAGAATAGCATGTTCTGGCATTCTTACCTGGCTAGCAGTTGTCTTGTCTCAATCTGCTGTTTCCTGTTACTACGCTGGCAACTGTTTGTATAGGGCAGCAATAAATGATCTTAATATTCCACTCACTCACCAATGCGACCTCAAGGCTTTCTACATCAGGTGATTGGAAAAATGATAAAATGATGTGTCCCTGGACTTGGGAAAAGAAAAATTACCATGAAAACAAAATATTTCTGCCGATTTCAAACCAGCCACCTTCTCTATGCTAAACAGAGATCATATTTTACTGTAGTATTTCAGCAAACCTCTAAAACAGAAGTTTAGAAGTAATTAAAATGGAACAGGGTAGAAAGAAGGGATGTTTTATTTTAATATGGTTATTGTGTTGGCATATATGTGATGTTTGATCATATATAATTTGGTATGAGAGTGTGTATGCAGGTACACATACACAAATGCACCTAAATGAAAGGCCAGGAAGATTGATGTCCATGAAGCAAAGCAATTGCCAGTTGTTTTCCCAGAGGAGAAAGGTGGAAGTGCACAGTACCAAGGAAATTGTCTAGTGGTAACCTGAAGTTTGCAATGAATTCTTTGCAAGCTGTTGACAAAGTGTCTCATTTCAGGCAGGAATTTCTTATTAAATTAGAATCAAGTTGACATTAATACAAGATGGAAACAACTCCAATGCTTACATGAAGTTGTGCTCTTTGTAGATTCCTGGATTGAGCAACTGTATGTTTGAAAGAAATTCATTATTGTATCAGTATTTTGCTCCTTCTAATTTGTTACCTAAAAATGTTTGCATAGGAACTTGTTTCTAAACCATTTTTCTTTTATAATTATAATTTTGAGCAGTTGTGATCAGTGAAGGTCCTGAGTTGTTAAAAGAAGGAGTTCAGAGATCAGTGTATTCCTGGTGTCCCACATTTCCTGGCCCTGAATATTTACATTTTATTTTAAATGTACAGAATGATTCTTTCTGTAAATTCTTTTTAACGATAGTTGCCTTTCCCTGTGATTTTCTCTGTAGGCTTAAATTACATGGGGAGTGATGGAGGGACAACTTTAGCATAATAGGATTTCTGTTGTATGGGATGGAAGTGCAGAACCTAGTCCAATTTGACATCTAGTACTAATCAAGATGGTGATAAAAATGATAAAATGTATATTGTGACGACATAATGCAAAGTCCAACTTTACAGGGGTGTCAAACTCGCCATGTCACAAGATGTGTCATGACATATTGCGACTTTTTCCCCATTGTCGGAGCTGGGGTGTGCGTGGCTTCCACGTGACGCATCTAGCCTGTGGGCCAGCATTTTGACACCTCTGCTTTAGTACATGATCACAGCATCTGACATGAGCAAATATATTATGGGGTTTGTAATTTTACCATCACAAAAGATATTTCATCATTTGCTCTCTCTTACCCAGTCTTATTTTCATAGGTTGCAAACCAATACAAATATAAATATGTTTAAACTTAATTAAATTAAATTAAAGGACATAGCGGTGGCTCTGTTATAGTTTAGAACAAAAATTGCTGCTGAATTGTAATTTTTAATGCAGCAGAAGGGGGAAATTATTAATCTCACAGGGATTAATCATATTAACGGCAATTAATTTAAGTTAATACAAATGCAGTCTTTATCTTAGGCCCTGACCTCCAGCAATCCAATCAAAGACCAAATACTGTTGCCAGCCTTAAAAGCCTTTTACCCGTTTCACAGAAACAATATAGAGCCTCTCACTTACCCCAAATGCAGGACTAATCCTGTGGCTTTCCAAATTGCTGATCTTAGGTTGTCAGCAGCTGTAATCAATGAAACCAATGGAAAATGATGCTGGAAACTCTAGTTCACAAACTTCTAGAAAGCCCTCCCCATCCTGTAGAAATATTTCTTGCTGCATAGTTTACCTTTGTTCATGTGTATGTTATCTTTGATCATATAACACTGTCTTAGTAAGCAAAGAAGATATTTCCCCTTAGTACGCACATTTAAAATTAATTTGAGTAAAGAACAACAAGTCATTTTATGTCTCAGATCATTAAAGCATCTAATTGCCAAACCAGGCAATCCGCTTTCTTAAGTGGATTCTTAATCGTCTTAATCCACTATGTCTTTCTTAATGGAGGCATAGGCAATCTAAAACCTTAGATTGTGGCCCTTAACATTTCAGTTGCAGCTCTCCAAACCACCTCTGACCTGGTGGATAACTTTGGCAGTACAATTGGCTACCTGCCATTTTGAAGAGGCTGGTTTATGAAATGGGGTACATCCTAATGTAGACTAAGTATAAAACAGAAAAGCTCCTCTATTAGTTTTAAACTTGGAAAAACCCTATCCACCAAAAGCTTGCCTAAGCTTGCTTTAAGGCATGAAATAATCTGATCCAGTCTCCTTTCTCCAACCAATCTAAACTGGAATTGTTATTATTATATGTCCCTAAAAAATTCAAATATAGCCTTTTTATTTGACCTAATTAGGAAATACAGTTTGGTTGCTAGGAGAGTTCACAGTAGGGATAGAGAGATAAACCTAGTTGTTATGTAATTAACTCCAAAATTATATCCCAGCAAAGTATATACATAACATAGTCATTACTCCACATCCTTAACTGCAATGATTAACCACAGAATTTTAATCAGGTGTTAGTTAGCAAAGAAATGACTGTACTGTTTTAATTGACATCTGATTCCAACTCAGTAGGTATAGTTAAATTGGCTTGTAGTGTTGGCTCAACAACAACAAAAAAGTGGTGTGAAATAATGAGTTAGGTGTAGGTGAAAATGGCAACCCAATGCACAGCTGCTGCAACAAAAGACAAATTCCATACTTGGAATCGTTTGAAAGAAAATTGAAAATAGAAGTCCCAATATAGTGTCTTTTTTAAATCTATGTGATCATACTGGAAATATCATTTACATTGGTCTCTGCATCTTAGGAAAATTATGATATACTAAAAAGGTAATCAAAATTATTAGGATACTGAAACTCAAATCAGAGATATTGCCCTGCAGTTTAGTTTTATGAAGTTCACAAATGCATCAAGTTTACTCTTTTATGATACAGAATCCTAGGTTTCTGTGTAAATGGACCCATAGCCTGATCCAAAAGAATTTTAAGTTCCTGTATTCTTCAGGGAGATCGCTTTATTTTTAAATTTGTTAGTGCACAAGGAGGCCCACTAGTCTTCTAGTAGATGGTCTTCAGAGGTATCAAGGCCAAGAGCCTTGTCCTGTCGATCTCCATAACTTCCATGAATCAGTCTAACCCTTTTTTGAAACCAGCAAACCTGGTAATCAGCACCATATCACAAGGTAACTGTTTCCCTTCACTCTGGAACAAGATAATTCTAGCTTGTGCTATGAGCTTTCTTTTTGTTTTCAATTTGTCAGAATTTCTTATTGTAGTCTATGTAGTTCACCAGCACTTGAGATCTGGTAGATTGTTTATAAATACTGACTTGCCACACTCTCTATGGTACCTCTTCCAATTCCTTATCCAGCTATTTAAATGTGATTAGAACTTAAATATTGTATTATCTATCTGTATTAAAGCTGTTGAAATATATAGACTAGGGCAGGGGTAGGCAACCTTGGCTCTTTTATGACTCGTGGACTTCAACTCCCAGAATTCCTGAGCCAGCATGGTTGCCTACCCCTGGACTAGGGCATACTATGCTAATCAAACTGCATGTGAGAAAATGAGAGGGGTTTAGTTCATTGTTTGTGTTCTTGGATTCAGTTTTTTAAGCCATAGTTTTCCAATTCATGATAGCTATTTTAATCTTCATTTGATTGCCTAAAAGTTCTGAAATATATGCCTCAGCTCTGGGAAAACCTTTTTTTCCTGTACTCTTGATATGTTGACTCCATGCTTTCTCTGAAAAAGAAAATGTATCCTTGAAGATCTCTCATATTTGCCATAGGCAATATTTGTTCTACACCAAATGCATGAAATGTAACCATAGGTGGACACTCTTCAACATTTGTCTGCATATTGTAACTTGTATATTGTGAATTGTAAATCTATCACAGATATGACCTGACATGTCTGTCATGCACTTCTTTGGGGAAAGGTCAATGTAGCATAAAGCATCTTGAACAAATTCATTTGTCCATTGAAGTAAAAGTCACCTGCATCTTTAACAGTTCAAATGAAGTGTTCTGTGAATCACAGCTTGGAGAGGACAGTTTCTTGAATGAAACAACACAAGAGAAGTGAAGGATTGCATCTTTCTGACTGAGCCTGCATTTTGTGCATTATAAAATAAAGTTTCATAAAATGTAATGAACTCAGCATTGATTTTTTTTTTGTTTAAATGAAAGATTGTAACTTGTCATGTGAATGATTTTTTTTTTTAAACCTTGGCTTTCTATTTTCATTGTTCTTCTAAATCTCCATTAATGTCATTGGCAGCACTTTCAGAGCTCCTAAATGAAGTCAAGCATACCCAATCCACCTTACAAGTGACCTTTCAATTTTCTGCCATGGGAACAAGATTGCTACTTTGATAAGAGGCACCAAATTTCAAAGAGCAGAGGAACAGCTGCAGTTTTAGACTGTCATGATAAAATGAAAGTGTATGAACTGTTAATTTTCTTTAATGTGGTTTTCTATTGAAAGAAACTATTCTTATTTATTTTGAGAAATGAAAATAGCATCAACATTAACACCGCATATTGAATAAAGACAATTGGCAGCTCTGTCACACTTTAATTACCTACCATTTGCCTTAGGCAGACTCAGCCTGTTGTATTTAGTAAGGAATAAAATGGGTTTGTGCAGTGGTGGGATTCAGCTAGTTTGCACCACTTTGGCAGAACCGGTAGCTAATATTTTGTTGCCCAGGCCCAGAATGGACTTCTGGAAGCAGCATTCACCCAGAGAACCGGTTGTTCACATATTTGAATCCCACCACTGGGTTTGAGTGAGTGTGTGTGTGTGTGAGAGAGAGACAGAGAGAGACAGAGAGAGACAGAGAGAGAGGGTGAATGACACAGGGAGAGAGTGTGGCTCATTCGATTATCTATACTTAAAAATATAGAATTCATTTTGAGATTTCAGTCATGATATTCATAAGGTTACGTTCCACGAAGTCCAGTAAAAAATGGATGCTAGGATGTTGGTCAAAGCTGTTTGATCTTGTTTTGTTGAATTATTCTTGTTGCTTGCCATCTGCATGTTTTCTACGACTTTCCTTCCTGAGTACAGATTTTACATTATTCTCCAAGACTCTCACTGTCTGACAGAACGACAAAGGGAAAAAAAAACTCGCTTCCTTTCCTTTGAAATTCCAAGTCATCTATTTGTAAAACAAGTCATTGGAAATGACATCAGTGATCAAATGAGCTCTGAAGGGCAATGAAGAAAAGTACACTAAAATATAAATGAACTTCTTGGATATAATATTAAAGAAGGATGACTCTTCAAGAAGGGAAAATCTTTTTGTAATGCAAAAAAGGTGAATAAAATAGGATGGAGTAGGTTTCCCCATCTTATTAGGAACAGAACAGACTAACAGCAGATGACATATTGTTGCACTGATAACTGGCATATTTTATATCATTATGACACACTAGAGGGGTGGTTAAATAGGAGAACTTCTGGATCTGGATAATATCATCTGTAGTTGAGGGAGCAAGATAGCCTCAAAATGCTTTACCTGGTAATGCTGACAGAATTAGTTGTATGGATTATTTGTCTGGCTATAAATATAAAGCCAACTTAATAGCCTTTTCAAGTATTATGTTTATATTGTATTATTTCCATGACATATTCTGAGTTCCTCTGTGATTTCCTGGGTAGATGTTGGGTGGATCTAGAACTCCAACTGGTATTCTACAATTTGCAGTATCCATCTTTTGTAAATCCCACTTGGGTCCCTAATAATATTTTTTGCCCATGATTTAATATTAATAGTTTACTGATACTTCATAAATATAGGATGGTACTTTCAGCATTATTCTATGCCAGTTTTGTAACAATATTAATGTTCTGCACTGATGCACTTATTCCTAACAGTATGCCTAACAAACCAAATTTAAATAGCAAAGAATGTAAATAAACCTTAATGTAATCTAAATAAATCTTAGTGTTCAGTGAAGGAAGCATTACTTTATATACTGTAATAATGTTAGTGCAGCTAACCTTCCAAATATTTTCCACAGATGCTCACTATCAATTCAAGAAAACCCCTGGTGAATCATATTTTTGGTTTATCACATCCTTCTTCCTTTGTTATTGATTTAAACGATTTCCATTTATTGTAGCATTGCTTTTATAACAACCATACCACATTAGTTAGAACAATGAATTACATTTTCATTTTAATCACATTAAAATTGACCTATAGAATGGATAAAAATTGAGATTGTTCACTAATCGTAAAAACATAAAACAGGGAAATACAATAATGCCAACATTTCTTTTGAAAACACATTTCAGCAAAAAGACATTTTGCACTTTGACTGATCTCATACTAGCCAAACCATCCTGGAATAGTGTCTATGGAATTGGCACTGGTACAACCCAATGTGGGGTTGGGGTTTGATTGAAAAAAAATTGGGAAGCTAAAAACTGCTAATACAGGATGTGACAATCTCTCAACTGATCCCTGCCTTTTCAGTAATTAGCTAGCTTCCATTTTAAAGACTTTTGTTAGGAGAGTGCAAAATAAGAAGTGATAGTTGCACTTATTTAATTAAGATTCAGATTATCAACAGCTAAATGTTGATTGCGTGCTCTCTGTAGGGTCAGAGACAACAAGCTCCTAAATATTAGTTACTAGAGAACAAAAGCAGCAGAAAGCTATGGTATTTGTGTCCAATCTCTGGATTTCCTAAACACCTTTGCTATTAGTTTCTCACCCCTGTTTATTGGAAAATATTATTATGTGACAATCTAATCTTAATACTACCATACCATATCAAAGCTGAAATTCTGAAAGATTTTCTATGTGTTTTCAAATAATTTAAAGGGTAAACAGACAGGTGAATGAAGATAAACTGTTCATGAAATATAGTTGGTGTGCAAATCTAGATTTTTGTAATAGAATTATAAAGGAGATCTTGTCCTTCAGTTGCACTTCAGAAATTGTGAGGAACTGTTGACCACTGCCTTATGTGGCAGGACACTGGAGGTTTTCAATGAATAACATTCCTCATGTGGTGAGCTATCACAGATTCTCCATGAAAAGGGAAATGTATCAACAGAATTTTGCTTGAGTAGCAAGGCCTTTGTCATATTTTATATTTCTGGTCTTGATCGGATTCGAGACCAGAAGTATTCCTGGTCTTGTATTAATTCAAACTCTAATTGTCCTGCTTATTTAATAATCGTTGATCCTGATTCTACAAGGAACCATTTTGGAAAAATATTTTCCATTTGACAAACTGCTTGAGATTGAAAAATACCTGCATGGCATGAACATTAGGTACTCTAAATTGTGGCAGAAGTGATGCCCAGAATTTAATATGAGATAAGTATTATGTATAAAAAGAAAACTTCCAAAATTTTCAGTACGAGACTTTTTTTTTTTTTTTAAATCCTCATTCCTTTGAAATCAGGTGATAGAAAAGGTCATCTAGTAGATTTGAATCTGAAGTACTAAACAAAATATTGTTCTGGCTTTGAAATGAATTAAGACTACTTCCCCTCTGCGCCCTACATACTTCAGTTACATTTTTACCATATTTGCTTTAAATTTTATGAACCCTAATCTGGTGTAACCAAAGTATAGGATGGCTATAGCATATTTATTTATTTATTTGCTTACTGAAACTTAACTTTGATAATCAAAATCTTCTGAACACATGCATCCATGGAAATGCAGTAAACAAGGAAAATTTATTATTTAATTTCAATTTCAAGATGTGTCATGGAACTAAAGTGTGGGTCTTTTTTAAAATGGAACTTAAAGAATTGTTTGATTTTCAAATATTTTTTAAATGTTTATTTTCAAATGTCCTTCATCTTAACACACACACACAAATATAAATATGCAAATTTGTATTAATGCAAACTTAAAACAAATATATACATGTTGTTGTTGTTAGTTGCGAAGTCGTGTCCGACCCATCGCGACCCCATGGACAATGTTCCTCCAGGCCTTCCTGTCCTCTACCATCTTCTGGAGTCCATTTAAGCTCACTCCTACTGCTTCAGTGACTCCATCCAGCCACCTCATTCTCTGTCGTCCCCTTCTTCTACTGCCCTCAATCTTTCCCAGCATTAGGCTCTCTCCAGTGAGTCCTTCCTTCTCATTAGGTGGCCAAAGTACTTGAGTTTCAACTTCAGTATCTGGCCTTCTAAGGAGCAGTCAGGGTTGATCTCCTCTAGGACTGACCGGTTTGATCGCCTTGCAGTCCAAGGGACTCGCAGGAGTCTTCTCCAGCACCATAGTTCAAAGGCCTCAATTCTTTTGCGTTCAGCCTTTCTTATGGTCCAACTTTCACAGCCATACATTGCAACTGGGAAAACTGTGGCCTTGACTATACGTACTTTGTTGGCAGGGTGATGTCTCTGCTTTTTAGTATGCTGTCTAAATTTGCCATAGCTTTCCTCCCCAGGAGCAAGCGTCTTTTAATTTCTTGGCTGCAGTCCCCATCTGTGGTGATCTTAGAGCCCAGGAAGATAAAATCTGTCACTACCTCCATTTCTTCCCCATCTATTTGCCAGGAATTGAGAGGGCCGGATGCCATGATTTTGGTTTTCTTAATGTTGAGTTTCAAGCCAACTTTTGCACTCTCCTTCTTCACCCGCATCAAGAGGCTCTTTAGTTCCTCTTCACTTTCTGCCATTAGAGTGGTATCATCTGAATATCTTAGGTTGTTGATATTTATATACATGTAGTTGATAGGAAATATTTCCTTTATAATTCCATATAAAATATTAACTGTACTGTATTCATGTGTTTTTCATATAGATTAATAGAAACAAAATTATTACGTTCTGGATAATAATATAAATATCCATTTTTAGACATCATAACTGCAATTCTCAGCTCTTAATTTTAAAAATATTACTTTGTCCCCTTTTAAGTTAGCATTTTAATTTGGGTTAAAAAAAAGTATAGATATCCATCCAATCATTTCTCTGTCTATTCACAAATGGATATATTTCACTTTCAGGAAACTGGTTGAGAAGGGTGGCAAAAGGAAGCAAACATGACAACAATCAAAATTAATAAATATTTCCATTGACCAAAGCTAGAAATAAAACAATGAAGATGCTGCCATAGCATTTTAAGGACATCTCAATTTTAATTAAATATGAAATAGCATTTTACTTCTGCCAGCAAAAACATGCAATGTACTTTATAGTAAATCTTAATGTAATGTTAATGCTGCCCAGGTACTTGCTGACTTCAAAATTGCATATTGATATATGATTGCTAGCCACAGTAGTAACTCCATTGACCACCTGGCATACAACAGAGTTACTGCCTTGCAAATCATGAAGCTAGCTAATAGATCTTTAAGTTCCTTTAGCATTTATTTTGCTTGCTAGGATACAATGCGTGTAAGACTACAATTTGTTAATATGCATTTTTTTTTATTGCTACACCATTAGAGATAAGTGGAACATGCTGAATCCAGTCACACCAGAGATACAATTTCTGTACTGTACAATATTCTTTTAAAAAATATTTTTCTACTAGGCTCCTGTTGTATGCAATTTTATTAGTATGAACATTTTTGATACAATTATCACCAAAAATGATATTTTTGGTATTCAAGCCTCCAAATATACCGCTTGTTTTTTCCAACTATCTCAAGTAGTCATATTTTTCTATGCAAATTTTCAGTGAGAAATAGTTACTGTTGTGATGAACTATGCACCCTCCTATTTTGGAATGGATTACCGCTTGGCCAATAGTTTGCTAGAAAAAAATAAATATGCATGGTGATTGCAATTGATTTACACCCAGTGGGGAAGATCCAGGAAAGACATTGGCTATGAGTTTAGGAGGCAACAGAAATATATGGAAGGCTTTACAAAAGAACAGACTGCTTTTGATTGTTACAAGCTGCTCTCCTTTTTCTTCTCAGGTCATACCTGACTGTTCAGTAAAACAAGATGCAATTGAATCCTACTACAGGCATTTTGTTCAGTGTATACTTCTATGATCATTTCAGAAAGTTGTTTTGTAACACTATTGTGATTTGCAAAATATGTGCCATGTACGTATTCTTGCCCATAGAAGACCCAAATTACACATGAATCAAATATAAAATAAATGAATTACTTGAAGAGAAGATAAAAGGTCTACCCACTCTAAGACTCAACCAACAAAAAAAGAAACTTTAACTAAAAAAAGAAGACTATATCTAAACTAAGCACATTAAAGAACAAACTACAAGAAAAAATGAACATTTAGATGAACATTTAGAGATAGACTGATGGCAATATGTCACTCACATACAAAACCCAACAACAATTGAGAACAATATCCCCCTGTCTAGTCCAGCCTAGTCCAACTTGCTGGAACTGAGCAATTGATTTCATACTGACCAGTCTTTAGCATCCAGTTCCAAGCATAAACCTGAAAACAACCAATCAAACAATGAAGTAGCAAGTGATGAGAAGGAAGGAGAACTCTGATATAAAACAGGAAATGTAGGAAGTAAACACAAGGTCAGCCATAAAGGATTCAGATGTCTTTATACTAATGCTCAAATTATGAGGAACAAACAGGGTGAACTTGAAGTCCTAGTATACAAGAGCGGGTACAATATTGTTGCCATTACTGAAACTTGATGGAATGAAACTCATGACTGCAATATACTGGAAGATACAAATTGTTCAAAAGAAACAGACTTAATAAAAGAGGTGGTGAAGTTGCATTATATATAAGAAATCACTACACCCCTACAGAAATGCACAAAAACAAAGATGGAAGCCTTCTTGGATGCATTTGCATTGTTAATATAAAAGGAAAGAAGAATAACATTCCTATAGGTATATACTATTGGCCACCCAACCAAGCAGAGGAAACAGATGTACTTCTTGCTAATCAGTTAATTATGGTGTGCAGGAAATACTGCAGTAGTAATGGGGGGCTTTAATTAACCTGACAACAACTGGGAGACAAACTCTGAAGCAAGTGGGAGATCAAACAAATTCCTGATGAGCAAGCTTTGTTATCCAAAAAGTACAGAAGGGAACTAGAGGGTCAGGTACATTGGACTTACTTTTTCCTAGCAGGCCAGGGCAGGACAAGAAGTAATGGGTGGAAGATCATTAAAGAGACATCCAATCTAGGACTAAGGAGCATTTCCTGACAGTGAGAACAATTAATCAGTGGAACGGTTTGCCTCCGAAAGTTGTGGGTGCTCCATTACTGGAAGTTTTCAATAAGAGATTGGATAACCATTAGTTCAAAATAGTATAAGGTTTTCTCCTTGAGCAGGGGATTGGACTAGAAGACCTCCAAGGTCCCTTCCAACCTTTTTATTTTATGTACGGTGATGCTCTTGGGAAAAAGATAAAGTAGTAGTGGATCTTAATTCTTTGTATAGGAGCTGAAAGACATTTGTGCTACTTTAAATGCAAATGGGACAGAATATCTTTTGATCATTTGATTTTGGCAGCCTTCAAATATCAGATCTTATAATGATCAACTGTTAGGTATTATTTTCATGATATGTTATCTGAAATGCATTTTTTAAAATATGATTATGTTGATTGATCAAATATTTTTAACAATACCAATGGGGTAGTCATTCTAATTTGCTATTAAAGCAGGCATATATCCAGTAAATCCTTCAGGAAGCCACATTTCCTTAAGTCCACTTAGTTGATAGAAATGTGGTTGTAAGAGCTTTATTGAGTCTGCACCTCTGAGTCACCCCAGCTATTACTTTTTAATACAGTACATTGATTTTAATATGATCCTCTGCAACTGTTTTTCCATCAAAATGACTTGATTATGTTATATTAGTAATTTAACAGTTTTATGATGAGCTCCTAAGTTTCTCAGAAATTTGTCAGATGTTCATCTATGAAACTGTAAGTAATGGTAATCATTTTGTTCCAAGGACAACCCAACTATTAATCATTGTTATTTTGAGATGCCTAGTGCACATGGTAGTTCATATTGACTAATAGTGAGGCTGCACAAAATCTAACTGTACCTGAAATATGTTCCAGATTTTTTCTCAGTACTCGAATGGCAAGCATACAGCAGAAAATAAGCAGAAGTTCCTTATTTCAGACTTTTTTCTTGTTCTAATGGCAGTGAAGCATCTGATATTACAGATCTATATTGGCAAGGGAATATGGAATGTTCTCCAAATAAGGGAAAATAAGGGATTCCTTGTAGTGCATTATTTTGTGAGGGAAGGAAGAGCTTTTGTTTTCCTGAAGCTAAATGTATACATTCAAAATTCAAAGGCACTTAAAGTGGGTGTAGTTTGGAAAAAGACCTGTGGCGTAAGAAAGCCCAGTAGATGAAGGAAACTCTCAGAGTAGAGAAAGAATTTAGAAATGGAAAATGTCCTATAGCAAAGAGATAGAAGATTGAGCGTATGAGATAAAAGACTGAGCATATGAGACAAAGAACTAAAGTAAGTAAAAATTAATAAAAGGGATAGTTTTTACTCAATACCTTTTCAAAAACTACCCTACTATAATTTGGATGTCCAGAGTAATTGTGTATAATATTCAATAGGTTTTTGAGAACTTAATATATAAAAGGTTTACACATCAGATGAATGGTTATTTTTAAGAAGCAAATTCATTTCAAGCAATCATGTCATTTTAGAGTCACTAGCTTGGGTTCCATTGTTCCACATAGTATTGATGGTCTAAATCTCTGAAGGTAATTTAATATGATATTCCTAAAATACTTTGCTTGACTGTCTGATTGACATTAGATGCAGTGAGAGTAGCTTTTAAAAATAAATGCATTGGTCTAAGAAAATAAATAGGCCTAACTGCTTGGTTCTTTCCTTCTCTTTCCTTCCTATTGTAGAGGTACTTTAAGAAAAAGAAAGAAAGAAAGAAAGAGAAAGAAAGAGAGAGAGAGAGAGAGAGAAAGAAAGAAAGAAAGAAAGAAAGAAAGAAAGAAAGAAACTAGAAGAAATGAGATGAAACTGTAAAAAATGTAGGGATTGAAGATAAACTGAGGGATCCTACAGTGCATTTTACTGATTAAATATCCCAGTAAACAGAAAAGCACGTGTTTGTGAAAATAGAAATTCTCCATTTATGTTAATGTTATTTAATATTATTTCATTAACTGAGGTATACTCAGTGGTGGGATTCAGCCGGTTTGCACCACTTCGGCAGAACCGGTAGCTAATTTTTTGTTGTCCAGGCCCAGAATGGACTTCCGGAGCAGCATCCACATAGAGAACCGGTTGTTCACATATTTGAATCCCACCACTGGATATACTAAGAGAGAGAGAAAAAAAGCACAGCAAAAAGACTTGTTTGTCAAGAACAAACTTTCCAACAATATTCCCACCAAAATAAGACCATTACATTAAACATATTAAACTATTAAACATATTGTGCAAAATTGCTCACAATGTGCATTTTCTGGTTACCTGACAAATGGCTGTCCAGTCTCTTCTTAAAAACTTCCAGTGTTGGAGCATTCACAACTTCTGGAGGCAGGTTGTTCCATTCCAGGGGCCAAATAACTTAAAATCTATTTGGACTTTAGGAGCTAAACATGTACTGGACTTTTTTTTTTTTTTAAACACCTCTGGGGAAGAAAAATATTATTTTTTTAAAATGTTTATTCCAGGGTTTGAATCAGCAACTTTCTATTTGAAATAAACAAACAAGCAAGCAAGCAAAAAACTATAACCATTGTGCTATTAGAGAACTTTTGGAGAAAATGTAACTTTAGTTGATACGAGAGCATAAAAAGAGTTGACAGAGGTTATGTCCCTGGTTATTATTTAAAATCTTCTTCACTGTGTTCATTTTGGTTTTCTCTCAGCTGGTTTGAGAAAATTTTGTCCAGTTGGTAAATGTCTTAAAAAAAATCCACTGTGGATGTCAAGGTGTCCATATTCTCCTTTTGGATAATTTCCCTGCTATTATGCTTCTCCATCTTTCTCTTCTAGAAAAACAATTGCTGAGCATTTTCTTGTCTACAGATGGGACTTCTTGAATATGTATATTCTATATTTATGACTGTGCATTTGTATGTATATACATTTATATAGACAATGCTGAAGCTGCCTAAAGATTTATCTTTTACCATTTACCTAAATATTTCACCTCTGCTCCCAAATAGCTTTGTGAAATATGGAGTACTATTCCCCTGCAAAGAAGTAAGTGAACTGTTAGTATTATCTGACAACCAACTGAAGCATTCTCTCTGAAATGGACAGACATCTGAGCCAACATAAAATGGAAAAGTGCACTTTAGAAGTAGAGTAGTGAAACATGTCTGAAGTCACTTCATTGGTAAGTGGGAGATTGGCAGAGAGCAATATTGTCAGTTTCTGCTCTTCAAAGAGTTGCTTGCTTGTTCTGGTGAAGAAACTGGGCAGTGCAAATTAAGGTTCAATCTTAATTAGATATCAATGCAGTTTAGAAAAAAGTGTAAAATTGTCACAAAAACAACTAATATGCAGTTATGCAAAAAATAAATGTGGAATTAGCTGACGTGAAAATCATCTTAATTGTTTTTAAGTGTATACTTTCTGCTTACGTTCAATACAGAGTTTGTCCAAAGTTCCCTGATTCTGTATTAAAAAAAAAAAAGAACAAAAAACTCAACTTAAAGTTCAGTTTTAAAAAGTATACATAAAAATCTACTTTGTGCAAGCAGCTAAGTGAGTGAGACTCTCACATTCCATGGGAAGTTCTAACTTAGTGTATCTCAACCTTGGTAACTTTAAGATATGGAAATTTCATCTAGAATTTCCCAGCCAGCAAGCTCCCTCCTGATTCATTGTCCATTCCCATGATAAAAATGACCATTCCTATAAAATGTATTAGACCAAAATCTAATACTTTTCTGCCCTAGGAAGCCATAAGTTAAACTGTTTAAACAGATAACGGATTTAAGATTAAACAAGCCATTCATAAATTTCCAGGTAAACAGCTCAGTTAAAACAGTTATGAAAGTAGAAAACCATCAAGGCTGTATGAATATATTTTTACATTATTCCACAATGACAGAAAATATGGCTCTTATTTTCTTTGGTACTGGTCATATAAAGTCCCCCCCCCCTAAACTCATTTAATATGGTCATTTAACTTTTACAGTACAAATGCATAGCCTTTCACATTCATGTGAAAAAATACAAAAATTGAAGTGTTTTTTTTAAAACAAATTGATATATAGTGGTTGATTTTAGATATTTTATATTAGAATATACATTTTTAAAAAGTTTTTCTTGGTTTGCTCTTGAATTTTCTTTTGTGAAGCAAAGTTATAAACAATTTGTTTTATCCTTTTTACCTCTTTTAGATGTGTCCCTTTTTCAGGTTTATTTATTTTTTTCCATGAAAACATGATCAACATAGTTACAGGCTATACCATTCATAGGTCCAGATAGGAATACCCCTGCCCCCCTAACCCCTGCTTTTAATAATTGTGCTCTGAGTGATCAGCTCTATGCAGGTTTATTAGTGTCATATACAACTTTAAAAGGCTTCATTGTGAAAGTTACTTTTTTATGTCATTTGCAAACTGCTAGCTTTGATGGAGCTGCAACTGGCAATGATAGCTTTTGAGACAATGGATATTTCCTGGTTGTTAACTATTTGTGCTTCCATCCCCTTTACAGATTTCCCCTTTTAGGCTGAACATAAGCAGTGATTGTTCTAAACAGAAACACTGGAACTCTTGTTTTCAATCCATAACAAGAGTTAAATTTTGCAGATCTTCAACAATGTTTGATAAATAGGGAGACAGATACAAGGGAAGTGCTGTATATGTCCTTTGCAGAAGTGCATCTTCTCACTGTTTAATATGGGAATATGTCAGGTATCAACATGTCATACCTGAAATCTTTCTTCCGAAGGAGTTTGCACTTAACCTCCATTTATTGAGACAAGTCTCAATTGAAAAAAAAGGTTAATATTATTGCAATCAATAGATAGTGCACTGAATCAATTGTTTCTTCAGTAAATACATGATACAATGATAGCAGGAGAATCCATGGGGATGGTGCATGGCTTTAAAATGGTAGGTACCACTGAGTGACTAAAACCCCAGCCTTTTTCACCTGCATCACATGTATAGCATTACATAAAAAGGGGTGATCATCTGGTCAATCTGTCATTTTGAAGCCAGGGGCTGACCCTGGGGATGCCCCTGTATAGTGGGCTCCTTATTTTGAAGGTGAATATAAAATAAGAGCAATAATATAATCGATCATTTTCAAAAGCTGGAAAACAGCAGCCAGGATTCAGTAATGTATAAAAGAATCTCGGATTAAATATACTGTATGCATTTAAGACCAGTTTTGAGTTGCCAGACTGAAAATGGCAGATTTACTGGAACTGCTCCTTATCTAGAAAAAATCCTCAATGTTTTAATGCTGCATGGTTTGGTCTCCCCCATAATACAAATGCCATTCTGACTAATAGCTTTGCCTGTTGTGGATTAGAGAGAAATGTAAGAGTCTACTACTGTAGTATGTTTTTTTTAAAAAAAAGGCTTCATTATCAAATTAAAATTGCAATGGAAAATGTAGCTGAATTCTTGCAGCCTACGGGCAGAGTAAGTCTTGATTATTTCTTTTAATCGCTCATGGAACAAGATTGCATTTAACTCTCTGTTTAGGATTTTTTTTTTTTGTCTGTCTTGCCTACATTTTTCTTTTAAAACCTTGTGCATTCCTCTAATTTCATTGAGAATACTGTAATTGAAAAGCTTCTATCCCTCACTGCTTTCCCAAACAAATAGTAAAAGCATCATCCTAATGTATTATCATAATAGACTATGAAGCAGAACAAATATTGTAGGCAGACATTCCAAGAGAGAAACATTTGGCAGATGCATCTCAGCATAATGCTAGCTCTGCTTTCTTAATCAACAGTAAAGGCATTCTTGCATTTCACAGGAGAAAAGTTTGTTTCTCCTGGCTACCTTTGCTGTATAGTTAAATTCATGTTGTATTATTCTTTTTTCCATACAAAGGAATCCTTACATATTGCTATATATTTTTAAGTGACTATTTATAAACAGGTCATTCAAATCAAAATAGGACATCATTTGGAGAAGATGTCTAGAGGCCTTCTTCTTGGTGATGAGATAGCAGCAACATGCACATGTCGTATCTGAGAATATGCTTTTGGCTAATGGCATTCATGGTTGTAAAAGACTTTCCCTTCAATAAGTAGTCTGAAACTTAATATTGATAGTGATGGCATCCTATTTAGAAATCTTTTCCTAAACCAAGGATGGAGAACCTATGGTCCATTGATGGACAGAACTTGTAAGAATTTGCCCACTGGATACCTAAGTTCTAGTGGAAGATTTCTTCTCCAAACCCTTTGTTTTTCTTGAAACAACTGCATTAGTTCCTACCTCCAGATAGAGAGAATTGGAGTTACCTTCCATCAGAATCTGAGCTGCCTTCCATCAAAGCAGCAACTTGGGAGTATCTTCCAAGTGCATCCAGTCAATTATCCCAATTTACCCTCTTGTCCTGAATGCTTACGTTCAAATTTCAACATCAAAACTTCATGCAGGACAAAGGATTTAAGATTAGAAATGGAAGAAGCTTATTTCTTGGTATTTGTACTTTCCAAAAAAATTGTAGACAAGTCCACACTGTGTATTAACTATTACATTAGAGATTACACTAATGTTTTTGTGAATTTCATTCCTCAAAATGGCAAAACAAAATCCCTGCAACACTTATTTTCAACAATAATGGAAACAGACAACTCCAGCTACTACTTTTTAAATTGTTTAGGATCTTTCCCAGAAATTGTAGGTTTTCCATTCCTGACCCAGCAGGAAACTGCTTGCAAACATGGCATTTATTAAGCAAATGTGCCTATAGAATGTACTGTGAGAATACACTAGCATTAAGAGAAATATAAGACATTTTTGTATTGATTCTTTTTTTTAAAGGTTGCAAACTGTTACAGCACTAGTTCAGAATGAATTAAAGTCTGAAATATGAGAAACTGAGAGGAAGCAAAATTGACGTATGCACCCATCCCTATTTCTAACAGCCAATGTACCTGGGGGAGAAAAGTCTATGTCAGTGCAGCAAACTGAAATTACCCATGTTAATATTCTGTTCAGGCATTGCAAAGTCATAGTTCATGTGAAGTAATGATAACAATTAAATTGTCAATATCATTGACTGGAGTCAAAAGGCGTCCTTAAATTGCTTCATAATTCATAACAAGCACTTCATTATCAATGGAAGATCCAGAGTACAGCAGAATAATGTACTAGTACTACAGCAAATACAGCTACAGTATCTCTTCTGAAGGAGGTTGTGTTAATGCTTACTTGGTCTGGAAAAGGTAATCAGTTCCCAAAATTAACTGTCAGTGAAATCAGTTATTGCTTTGCTATGATATTTGAAAAATACAGTGAGTTAAGGATCTTAATTTTGTATTGTTGAATACTATAAATCACTTGGAGAGAAGATTAACTAGGTGACTGAAATGTACATTTTCTGACATGCAAACTTTAAAGAAAAACTGGAAAGTAACAGAAATTGGAATATGCTGCAAACATTGTTTTCATAAAAAAAAAAACCAGCCAAATATTTGGGGGTCATTAGAATCCCTTTTTAATTTTTTTTCCTCATTTCAGTTATGTCAAATGAATTATGGTTTGAAAATAGTTATACATTGGACTTCTAGGGAAGCAAAGGCAAACTGATGACCACAGAGGTATAAGGAGACAGAGGATAGATCAGCTTCTCAGAATTTCTGTTCAGACAAGGAGAGAACCTGAGATCACCCACAATTACCCATACAATAGCTCCCCATTAGGAGACTTGAGGCAGCAGTCTCAGGTGTGTTTTAGAGCTCAGGGAGCCAAAGAAAAGCCATCTTTTCATATGGGAGCCATTCTGGACCCGGGCTTTGTATATTTCTACTCTTGATCACTTCTGGAAATTACTTGTTTACAGTTTTGGATATTAAGAACATTCAGAATAAGTTTCATTACCCTGATTAAATTTCTTTCAATGGTGAGTGAAAGAAGCTTTATGAAGATTAAAATTGAAGATTATAGGCAGACACATTCCAAAAAATAAACCATTTTGGAAACAGAATACCATCTTAAAAATGTTATTTAAAAATGTGACAATTAAATAAAATTACTTCAAGAACAATATATGTAAATAGATTTTAATTCTTCTATAGGAGTCCCCCCTTTTCAGTGTTATGTACTCCTTCTGAATCCCTTCTAGAAATGTTTGAGGCACGTCTATGCTTTTATCTTCATGGTGAAGATTCTCAAGTTCAATCTCTGGTTCCTTCTAGTACATCTGAAATTCAGAATCCCCACTTTTAATTAATGCACACAATATTGATCTAGAAACACAACTCACCTGACCTAAAATAAGTCAATGTTTAGAGGTGTGTAATATTTTTAAAAGTGAAGAGGAACTAAAGAGCCTCTTGATGCAGGTGAAGAAGGAGAGTGCAAAAGTTGGCTTGAAACTCAACATTAAGAAAACCAAGATCATGGCATCCGGCCCTCTCAATTCCTGGCAAATAGATGGGGAAAAGAATTGAGGCCTTTGAACTATGGTGTTGTCTGGAAGGTGGCTGAGAGTAATAAAAAGTAGTATAAGGACTGCTTTAGTGGCAGAGAGTTTTTGGTGACAATAGAGTAGTTATTCTGGATATGAAATGTTGATTAGATAAGAACTTACCTCAAAGCTACTCCTCAAATTAAACTATGTTCAAGCAGCAGCATTTTTGTGAATGATCAGAAGCAGGAGTCAGTAATGGTGGGGATCTTAATGCAGTGGATGTAATTTTTCAATAACTGCTAATCTAATTGGTTGGCTGCAAATCCCATTTATACAAGCACAAATGAAATAGTCCTTGAGCATCTGAAACTCCTATTCCGAAGATACTTTCTTCCATCCTTTTGTAAGGATATGTTTGCATGGGAAGGAGCTACAAGCCTAAGAAATGATAGATTGAGGTCAAGCTTGTAAGAGAACAGGTGTTTTCACAATGAAGATGTTACTCTAAACTTCACATCTGAATACTATGGTGCCACCACTATTGCCAAGATCTTAGAGTTTTATAATGAACTGGATCCAGAAATAGTGGCTGAGGAATCAGTAGTGACTCACGAAGCAGATATATGTCTCTCTAACATGTGGAAGAATGTACTAAGCAGCATTGTAGAACCAGGGGCTTTGCTAAGCCCAACCCATCTCACTGCTTAGAAATCCATAATCCAAATAGTCCAAATTTAGATCATTAACTAAATCCTTCAAATCTTAAATGCAACAGTAAATAACCATCTTTACTTAAAAATATCATGCTAAACATGGAACTGGTGTGCTATTGCAGAGATTGTGCCAGATATGAGTTGGAGAGACAAAGAATGATAGGCTTCAGAGACAGAAGGGACTTTGGGATGGGCTACTGACTGCAGGAAAAAAAAAATTCAATTCCAGCTCTTATTAGACCTGGTTGGTTACTTGGAACTATCCATGGTGCTGACTTTCAGAACCAAGAACCAAACAACAACTTTTGAGGTTGCATTCAAATATTAAATTGTTTCCTCCTGGAATAATTTTTTAAAGAAAAAGAATTTGACTCAGATGAGGGAAAAAATAGTAAAATATTGTAATGGCTGTTTGGCAGCAGGCAACTATTCTGATCAAATTCATTTTCTTGACTTCATGAGAAATTTGTCCTTTTTCTCTTTGATGATGGACATCTGTGGACTGAATTCATAATATTAATAATGTTGCAAACTAGGTAAGGCAAGTTTATTAACTAAAATAAGTGCGATGTCAGTTTTCTGTCCTGGAAGAGAAAGTGTTTTTTGTTTTGTTTTTTTGGTGACGATAAGAAACTTCCTAAATGTGTAAAGGTAATTCAATCAAATCCGGAATTAGCTCTCCCAACTGAACTGTCCAAATGATTCAGAACAGCTGAATTGAGTTTGATGCCACCAAATCAAAAGGAATCTAGTGGCAGCAGCTTTTTTCATTTGTGTGTGTGTAGGTCCTTTGAACTTTATAGTTATAGGCAAAGAGTGAATCTGTTTACAGATAGGAAAATGGAGTGGAGTTGGAAATCTGTCTAATTAAAGAAGGAAATCATCCTACAGAGGGAACAAAATTGCTTTGTAAATGACTGAGTACCACTAACAAATAAAGAAGGAACCCTACAGTGCTGTTTATTCACTCTTCAGTGCAGAATTGCAGTTTAAACATTTCAGATGATTGGAGCAACACTCATTTCAATGTATTACTAATTGTAATCATGACAATTATTCTGCATAACTGCATTATTACAGTGAACTATTATAATAGGATTGTGACAAATAGCACAGTGTACATCAGTTGGCATTCTTTAATTCTGAAGAGAATACTTTTGAACAGGTACCTCACATGAAGTGCTACAGATTTCATGCTGCATGTTTTAATGGTAAAAAGATCTTTACAGTAGACTGTTCATAATGCCTTCCATTTTCTGCTTGACCTCTATTATTACAGGTCAAACACTTAAGACTGTAAATCTGAAATTGCTTCCTTCTAAATAGTTCTACTGATTTTTAAAACAAGTCACTTGGATACCAGTTACCCTATGGGCCAAGTAGTCTTTTGTATAAAATAAGATATCTAAAGAGGATGGGAAAAGTATGGGGTGGGGGCATTTGTTTTAGATTATTTCTAATGTATAGTATATTTATGAGATTTCTATATTCTCCTTCCAGTTTATTCAGGGGGAGATCTTTTTTTCTTTGCTGCAACTTCATTATTACCTTCCATTCTAAAATTGTGGTACAGTTGGATATAAAGGAAAATGAACTCCAGCATAAATTTAATCCTGCATAGGATTATTTTTGATCATCCTACCAGTATACATCAATTGTGGGGCTATTATTGAGAGGTCAGACAACCTTTTTTTGGTCTGGAGGGGACTTAATTTTTTTCAATTATATTGAGATCTGAGGTTTTCAAAGGGCATGCCTAGTAATGTGGTGGTGTCACCAGCTGAGTGAGTTGAAATGTTTTTAAGAATAGCAAAACTTTTCTGCATGCTTCAATTTCCTAACATACGTTTCTCATTTCCTCCAGAGGAAGCAAAGCTTTTTACAGCTGCCCTTCTGAGGTGAGGAGGTGCTATGAGTCTAGCTCTTCTAAATTGATGACACTTCTTTTGCACTTAATTCTTACACCTGAATTTGTTGCTACTATTTTTAATACCTATTACCTTTTAATTATGTCGAATCTGTTTAATATCTATTTTTAGCTATTTTTATTGTAAGTGACATCAAGAAACTTGGTGGCCACTAGAATATGAAATTAGCTCTAGTGCATGCTACAGATTGCATTGTTATTAATTTTTTTATCATGCAAAACCTCAAGGAGGCTACGCTTGGGGGGCATGGTGTCCTAAAACTGTCTGGCAACTCTATTAGGCTGATTTCTTCTTGCTAGGAGAGACAAGCCATGGGAACATCAGAGAGCTGCTGCGTTGAATACTCTTGCTACTTGACAGATAATGCCATTCAGATGCACTCTGACTTGAATTGGATTCAATTCGATTCGATTCAATTCAATTCAATTGAGGTACCTGGGAAACAGTCTTGTGGAATTATTTGGAGTGAGTTTGAATTTGTGAGATCCAAGGAAGCAAACCTTCAGATTGTGAGCTTAGTCACTTCTTTATTAGATTCACCCCGATACAGTGAGCTTGGACACCTGTTTATTAGTCCATCCTCTGTTATTAAGACTATCTTGGCAGTTACTTATGGTTAGGTCCATGAAGTGGCTTCAGCTTCTATAAAAGATAAGTAGTCTATCCCCAGGAAGTCTTGGTTAGATCCAGTGGGTCTGGGAAATTTTTATCCAGTCTCTTCTCTTTTTGGTAAATGTTGTTGAAAAGGTGGTCAGATAACAACTCTAGTGGTCTTGGAGGAAACAGATTATCTGAACCTCTTTCCATCTGATTTCAGGCCATGCTACAGTACAGAGACAACATTGGCCATGCTTATTGATGACCTTTGATAGTGTACAAATGGGATTAGTTCATCATTCTAGCAGCTTTTGATACCATCAATCATGTATCTTCTGGATGCAGGGAGTTTGACATGGGGACAATATTATCCTCCTTCTTTGTGATTGGTCACAGTTAGTGTGGATTAATCCATCATTTGTGGGATGTCTCATGGCTCAACACTTCCCTCTTTGTTTAACTTTTACATGAAACCTCTGGGTGAAATCTATTGGTTCAGAGTCAGGTATTATTAGTACATCTCAACTTTGGGTCAACAAGTGAAGTTGTTGAGCTCCTATCTTGGTGTCTCAAGACTGTGCAGATCTGGATGGGGGAGACAGCTTAGGTTCAATTCTAAAAAGACAGGGTGTATATGGGTGTTTGGCTCCCTCAGTATAGTCTTGGATTTTGAATTTCCTCACTTGAGACAGGTACACACTCTGGGGGTTGTTTTGGACTTGCAGCTCTTGCTTAAAGAGCAGGTGACAGCTGCAGCCAAGAGAGCATTCACACACATTCATCTAGTGCTCCAGTTGAACTAGTTCCTAGATCAGGAGGTCCTTCAGGCCCTAGTCACTTTGTGAATAGATTATTGCAATGCACTCTATATGGAGCTGCCCTTGAAGGCCACTTAGAAACTATAACTGGTCCATAATGTGTTAATGCAGGCAGTATGACCTTGTGCATTATGCATTTTGTAACGGGTTATGACATTGTGATGCCACTTCCAACTGCTTCAACTTGCTGATTATCCCATATAAAACTCTTCTTGGTATAGGGTCTAGCTATGCAGAGACCCCCTCATTCCAATTATTTTTCCCTGTCTGGTGAGAACAGTCAGAATTGTACTTTGAGTCCCTTCAACATCATTTATAGAGTTCTAAAAAGCATACCTTCTCTGCTGCTGCATCTGCTGCATCTGCATTCTCCAGAGATTTGTCTGGTTTCCAACCTGATGACATTCAAAAAGCATTAAAAACTTGACTGTTCTCCAAGAGTGCTGGTTGAGCCCCTGTAAGAAAGTTTGCTGTTATGCAGTTTGCTCTTTGGACACTAATGAAGTGTTTCTTGTTAAGAGCTGATTTTTAAATGTTAGCTGCCCAGAGACATCTGGAGCTGGGCAGTCTCTAAATTGAAACAAATAAACAAATACAAGCCTGTACCAGCCTGCCTAAAATAAAGCAGCAATACGTTTTGGAACAGATGAAAAGAAAGTTTCAAGCTTGTCTTATATTGGTGAAGTTGGAGGTTCAGCATATTCTTTTTCATTCCAATTTGAGATTCATAAAAAAGCAAACCTGGTTGTGAAAGAGTGTATTGCCATGTAAACTTAAATTCTTCCTGCAATATTTCATATCACTTTCAATGGCTAAGCTCAAGTACCAAGGACATCAAGGAGAAAGAGAGAGAGAGAGAGAGAGAGAGAGAGAGAGAGAGAGAGAGAGAGAGAGAGAGAGAGAGAGAGAGAGAGAGACGAGAGATAGAGGAGGAGAGAGGACGAGAGAGAGATTGAGATGAGGGAGAGAGAAGAGATGGAGAGAGGAGAGGAGAGAGAGAGAGAGATGGAGGAGGAAGAGAGAGAGAGAGAGAGAGAGAGAGAGAGAGAGAGAGAGAGAGAGAGAGAGAGAGAGAGAGAGATCTGCTTTTTGTTAACTGGCACTTCAATGCCACATCCACATCCAGCTCCAGGGTTGGGCTCGGGTAGAGCTGGGAGGGGAGTCTCAGCTATCTCTTGGATATGGCTCCCCACCCTTCTCATTTGCCAGGGCCATCAGGGGTGTGGTGGCGGGTGGGAGGCTCATCCCACATGAGCAGTGGAGCTGGAGAATGAAGGTGTAGTGGTGATGACAACACACTGGGCTGCCTTGCCATGGCCCCACTGTCGATCTTTGCTTGCCTGTGCCCACCGTGGCTGGGATGGGATGGGGGGGGCAGCTGTCCACCCGGCATGTCCAGTGAGTCAAATCACGTTCCTCCCCCTTGCACCTCTGCCTCCACCTGCCACTTTGAGGACTGGCCCAGTAGCCATGGTGCTCAGACCAGCTATGCTGAGTGGGACCCTGAGTGGATGGGTGAGGGACCAGTGGAATGTGGTTGCTGCCGGGCACTGCCGGCCCCCGTGCACTTGCCGCCTCCTGTGTGCATGCCCGGGCAGGTGGGATGAGGCTGCAGGGGCCAGTCCCTTGACATCTTTGGGGTGGCCTTATGTGCCAGATCTGGGCCCATTGTGGGCCAGATTTGGCCTGCGGGCCTTGAGTTTGACATGTCTGTTCTGATTTAACTCACTGCTCAAAGCAGGAATTTGCAGACCAAACCATATAACTTTTCCTCAATGATTCCAGGAATCCGGATGTTTCGCTTCTTAACAGAGTCACCTCTGGTGAGATGGGTAGCATACAAGTTTAATAAATAAATAAATTAACAAACAAATAATGAGGAAATTCCTCATTTTGTGTGTGGATCTTCCTCTGTAAAGCTTCCAACAGTCTTCTTTTTTCTCTTCAGTGTCTTCTTCTAGAGGATGAGCATACCTCTATCTTTTCATTGTTCTTGATAGGATTTAGCCTCCAAGCCCCTCGCCCTCTTTGCAGCTGTTCTCTGCACTATTTCCAGTTCCTCAGCATCCTTCTTGTATTGTTGCAACTGGAACTGGATACAGTATCGCTTGGAAGAGATAGACAATGGAATGAAATAGAGGAATGTTTTCTTAAAATGGGGTGGGGTAGGATAGAGAAAATGGAATGGAAATGGAGGGCGAAGAGACAATGGCAGGGAAATGGCAGACTGAGAGAACTGCAGAACAATTGAGATCAATTGGAGCTATACTACAAGATAAACAATCAATTAAAGGGAATGGATTTTGGTAAAGGCAGAGAGTCACACAAGAAAGAAAGAAAAAAATGATTTAAAAAAGGGAGGAACTAAGCCCAAGTCTCTCCCTCCTCAAGTGAACCTGCATAGAATATTCAGTTAGCATTCAGATAGGCAAGTTTTGAAGTAGTGATAAAACTTACTGTCTTATTGGTACGTCAACATCAAAAAACCTTCAATTTGGACCATTGCTTTGCCAACATGTGGAAGAAACACTGCAATAATGTTAACCTTGAAACCAGAAAGTCCACTGATTTTTCTGAAGTGTCTTTGAATCAAATGATTCAATGTGGGGTTCTGACTGAATGGCATGATTTCATGAAGTCTCCTTAAAACTCCAGCATAGCAATGTACAGGCCTACAAAGTGAATAGGGTGCAGCTTCAATAAGCCCCACATTCCTAAACTCTGCCTATCATCAGCACCCACACTGCCAACTGCCTACAAACATTCAGTGTTTTTTTTTCTACCCTGAAGTATAACTTCAGGTGTTAGAAATAATTGCTGCGTAACACATGATTGCTTAATAGAAAGTCCTTTTTGCAAAGTTAAAATGAAAAAGATGATTATCAAATTATGCTGATAATGATTTTTTGATGAGGGTGTAAATGAAAAAATAGCAACTATGCCTTTATTAATGCTTAAAATAGTATGAGTTGTAGTGTAAATTATCATGCCGTCATTAGCTGTCACAAAGCAGCAAGCTTTCAACCTGTTAATTCTTTTAGAGGCTTGAGAAGTGCCAGTCCATTGTGTCTGGCTGATGACTGGTAGCCTCTGAAGGAGGCTGTCTAGTTCATTGTGACTGTTGAAAATGATGGAGACTGGACTGAGGAAAAGCATGTCAGTTTGATCCCATTCTCTCTACTTCTTAGAATGGCATTTCCTGCAGACACATTAGTTACAAGCTAACTATGTGCTACGAATGTGATTGCTAAGTTAGTGAACTGAAAGGTTTTTAAAGCATTTGTTAATTCACTAAAATACTTTCATTGTGAGAAGACATAAAAGTGTGGAACAGAAGGATCTGAATTTCATTAGTCGTGAAATAATTTGAAATAAATAAATACATCTTTAATTATAAATATTGCTGTGATTCAAGCTTTATGAGACTAGACTTAGATTATCCTACTTTTGATGCATTATGTGAAAAACTAAGTCTCTGGAGAAGACTATAACAATAACAACAACAACAACAACAACAACAACAACAACAACAACAACAACAACAATAATAATAATAATAATAATAATAATAATAATAATAATAATAATAATAATAATAATAATAATAATAATAATAATAATACAATGTTACTTGCATGTGACTTCTCAGAATTGTTCACCCCATTAGAAATTAACAGTAGGGAAGAGAAAAAAAAATCATCAATGGCAGTAACGGTATTGCAATTTGAGTTCATCCCCTAGTCCCAGATAGAAAGTGCATTGGGCTCATAAGGTGGGCATCATAGCATCTCATTCCATCACAGGGAACAAGGTGAAAAACGCCGTAGGTGTTTTGTATCATACTTTAGCTAACGGATTGATCTGGGGAGCTTACAAGCCAAGAATTTAAAATACACTGCCTGAGGAGAAAACAGCTATCAATATATCAATGAACACAACCAGTCTAATTTGCGTTTGATAGTATGATTCTCTCCCTTTTAAAATAACTGCTATTATTACAACTGCTGACAATTTAACTGTGAACTACATATATAAAAGGATTTCCTTGTCGTGATTCTAAATCTCTCTGCTTTTAATCGTAATGGATGACTTCAAGCCCTCTCACATTGTGTGCTTGTGAAAGAAAAATGTATATATGTTATCCATGCCACACATGATTTCAAATAAGCCACATGTGATTTTACAGACCTTTGTGTTTCCTGTATTCCAAGCTAATGAGTTCTTATAAAGCAGCTAATTATAATAATTTTTCTCATTTTTTTCTGGCTTCTTAAAATTCGTGACCAGAATATCTTTTCTAAAGGGCAGGGACCAGAAGTGTAACAATACTTCAAATCTGGTCACACCATAGATTTATGTAAGAACATTAACTGTTCTATTTTCAGTTACTTTCCTAATGAATCCAGGTCCAGTAGAGAATATTTTAAGAATAGTTGAAGAAAATGTGCAAACTGCCCTAAGGGATTGAGAAAAAAAGAAAATATCATCTGAGAAATTTCAGTCCATTTCTACTTGATACTGACACATAGAATTTGTTCATCTCTACTCTTTAAAAAGTTCTTACTCAGTCCTGCTTCCTCAAAATTAGTTGAGAATGGAAATTTCTCAAAAAAGAATGTATTTCATTTTGAAATAAGAGAAATGCAGTATTGCTATCCCTGAAAATGCAGAAAGAAAAAACTACCCTGTATAGTTTGCTCACTGGGAAGACCTTCAAAGCAGCCAGAACTCTCAGTTGCTATGTAAACTGCCCCTTTTGAAGGCTTTGCTCTAACTTCTACCCACTGCTATAAACATTAATTTTTGAAATAGCTTCAACAAGAATAAGTAAGAAATATTGCTGTACCCCTACTACTGCAAATAGAAAGCAGTTCAATAACAAATGAAGCAATGAATTTGAAGAGTTTGTGTTTGATAGTAGTGAGGACACTTTGATTTGAATAGACTGTACACACAACAGACAAAAATATCTATCATCAAGCTACAGCCTCTGATTAGGTTAGCAGAAAGTGGTCTACTGATAGACTACATTGTGATTTATGGTGAATGGTATCTATTACGAGAGCATGAACTACTCTGTTTGACTCTTTGAGATCAGCTTATAGAGAAGGTGCTGCACAGCTAATATTGACATGAGATCTAAAGGTTCTTCTAAACAAGTTGACCCACTCAAGTCTTGGCTGGTTCATTGGGGAATGACCTAGCTGATGGTAGTGCCTGTAGTAATGAGGCAGATTCCAAGATATGATCAGGCAATGAACATGCTGAAAGAGAGGTGCAGTTCGTATAATTCATTATAAACTGTGCTGATTAGATAAACAATAGCATTATGATGTGATGATGATGATGATGATATAACAACAACAACAACAACAACAACAACAACAACAACAACAACAACAACAACAACAACAACAACAATAATAATAATAATAATAATAATAATAATAATAATAATAATAATAATAATAATAATAATAATAATAATAATAATAATAATAATAATAATAATAATAATAATAATAATAATAATAAAGTTGGAAGGGACCTTGGAGGTCTTCTAGTTCAACCCCCTGCTCAGGCACGAAACCTTATACTATTTCAGACAAATGGTTGTCCAGTCTCTTCTTAAAAAACTCCCAGTGTTGGAGCATTCACAACTTCTGGAAGCAGGTTGTTCTACTGATTAATTGTTCTAACTGTCAGGAAATTTCTCCTTAGTTCTAGGTTGCTTTTCTCCTTGATTAGTTTCCATCTGATGCTTCTTGTCCTGCCTTGTCCTGCCTGTTCAGATGACTGAACAAGGAGGAAGATAAAAAGAAATTAGTAACCTTTGCTCCTTCAGTTGTTTGGATCCCAGAGCAGCAGTAGCCGCAGATAGACTCTGGCCTACCTTTATCCATGAAGTTGTTCTCCCACTTTAAATCCACTCAAAATTTCTCTGCCCCTTCTATATTAAGTAACTAATTGGCTGTCATTCCATTGTTTTCTTTACAAGCCTTTTATAACCAGCTTGCATTACATATTTAGAAATGTATTAGTGCATGGAAGAATAGACTGTATCTCTTCTAACAAAATTGGGTTCTTATGATAGCTAAAAAATAGGCAAACATGAAATACATAGAGACCACAAATCATTTCTGACAACACTACGACTTGATTCCCACCAAGGTTATGAATAGATTTTTGCTCTATTTCTTTTTTTTACTGCACCAACTTTGGCTGATTTGGAAAAAAAAATCTAAGCAAGATTGGAACTGATTACCATTTGGGAGGGAAATCATGAATAATTCCAGAACTGTACAGTAAACTAAAAGCCATCCAAGAAAGCACAGTGGCAAGCCATTATGACAAATAAAATTATGCAAATAAATCCATGTGGTCACTGGGGGCTTGAACTCAGTTCAAGGGAATTTTTATTTTTTATCTTTACTATTTTTCTTTTGCTGACCATGATCTGTGCATTATAATGAGCTCAGAATGGACAGTACCAGATTGGAAAACTGGCCTATATAATAATTGCAACAGTATCTGATTTCTGAACCTGCTTCAGTGGTTTTGGAGGCACAGAACATCAAAATTAGCAAAATGGTGAACAGAACAGCACAACATAAGTCCCATCTCATTCTTCTGTACATCATTGTTAAATACATATTCAAAATGTATCACAATTCTTCACTCACTAGCAACTTGCAAATTTTGATCCTAGCAACTTGCAAATTTTGATTGACATGGTGAATCTTTGGGGGCTGGCAATGGCAGTGAGTGAGATGTTGAAAAATAAAACACATGCACACAGAATGTATTCTGGATCTTCTAGGTTGTTCTATTGCCATCAGCTGTTACTCTGGTTAATTTCTATTCTTGGAAAGGAAGAAAGGCAACACTTTTCTTGGGCACAAATCAGCTTGTTTCTGCTCTAACTATAGTGAAAGAAGAATGCCTTGGTAATGGAAAGAGCTCAGTGACAAGATAGTACCGGCAGCAGCATTCAAAATAGAAATATAAGGCAAGGCAAATTTGCACATCTAAATAGGTTTCATTTTGTTTTGCCTTGCCTTTTCATTTTCTGTTTCTCCCTCACTTGGTTTGAACAGACAGGTGCAGAAGAAAGAAACACTATTGCTACAAAGCTCTGCTTTTGCACTTCCATGTGTATACCGGTGTGCATGCACATGCCTCCTTTTCCTCATAGTTTTTTCAGTCAAACTTCATTGAGGTTTCATGCTGAGAATCTATTTTAAATTTAAATTTGAAGTAATGTGGGTGTCATGGTTCTGTTGGAGCCCAGTTCCGAGGAGGAGGAGATGGAACCAGGCCGACAGAGGAAGATGGCGCAGCCTCTCTGGCCCAGGAGGAATGACTGGAGGAGCAGGACCAGGCAGTCCTGAGTCCCTTGAGCCTTGGAAGGTCACTAGAGAGGGAAGAAAGGGCGCAGGATGACCAAGCGACGGGAGAAGAGATGGAAAGGGCAGGCAGTGGAGCAAAGGAGCGATGGAGCTCCGGAGATAAGCAACTGCCTTCCCTGCCTGATCCGGAGAATGGAGAATGGAGAGGAGGCAGAGTCAGCACCGGGTGATTCGACTACTTGGAAGGAGGGTGCCCCACCCCTTCACAAGGTGGGTTGTGCTTGAAGTGTGTGCACATGTTAGAGCCTTGCTCTTGGGCTTAAAGCGAACTGTGGGGATCTGGGGGAAGGTTGATTCAATAAAAGGGATTCAAGCCTTTGCATTTGCTGGTGTTGCTTACCTGCCCCACCCCAGGTCATAACAGTGGGCATCAGGAAGGATGAAAGAATAGGGATATACATTATTTTTATGATTTTCTCTATTTGTCTCAAATATTTAATCTTGTTACTATTTCTTCAACCCCTCAAATGTCTCTTATTCGGATATCTCTTTCTGTAATTGTTTTTTCCTTCTTGCCTGCCTGTTTGCAACTCCATCACTTCAAAAACTCTGTTCTGCTATTTGGACATACACATAACTTCTAATTTTATATTTGGCTTAGAATAAGCTTCATAAGAGGTTGACTTTATTGAAAGGAATATTTATTTATATTTTGTATTTCTTAACTGCCCATCTCCCTCAGAAAATTGGAATGTACAGATAGATAAATTTTAAGGATCTGCTGTGCCAAAGACAATTTTTTTTAACTTGATGCTTGTACAAGAGATAGATAAACTTACTTACATCAGGCTATCTCAAAAAGGTCTCAGCAAACACAAACACAATGGATTCTCAACACATTATAACGATTAATTGATAAGGTACTTGTAATTTGTCTTACATGCTACCTTCATCCACTTAATCAATCTGTCTTCCCCTCTCTTTCCCCAATTAAGTAGAGTGTGTTTTTGAGAATGCTTTATCGGAAAATGGCCGATGGGAACAGATGCATGGTTCCCAGGTGTGGCTATTGAGTTGTTTTTGTGGGGACTCCCTAGGTTCAGCATGCCCTCATCTGGAGGTTCCCTAGTCTTTTGACCTTGCCCAGCTCTCTACTTCTCTCAGCTTCCTGAGATTTTGAGAGCCCTGCCAAGGATGTGTGAGCAGAGTGTCATTTGGATGGAACAGTCAGGTGTCACACCAGGACAACCTGAGCAGGCCAAAGTAGGCAGCAGCTGAACAGTTGATGCCTCCTTGGGAGGTGGAATAATGAGGGAGTGGCAAATGGTGAACATTGACAAGTGATGGGCTGAGTGTGAAGTTGGGTGTGTGTGAGTGAATATGTAGATAATTGGGGATCCTCTTGAGTGAAAGTTGAAAAGAGAAGTGGGTTGGGCACCACTTTGCTGGCTAGTGAAAGGCTACACAAACCTGTTTAAAAGTAGCTATTGTCTTTTGTTAGAAAATGCTCTGTGTAATAGCTTCCATCAATCCTGGCTTTTATTGACCTCTTGGTGACTTTTGATATCATCAGCCATAGTATCTTTTGGGGTTGGCTTTGGGGGGAGGCATGGTTTTTGGTTGGTTCACTTCCTTCTTCATAATTTTGGGGGGGATCCTTCTGGATTCATGACAATCGTGGCTAGGAAAGCCTTTGCTCAACTTTGTGTTGTCCATCAGTTGTGCCCCTTCCTGAACTGAGAGCCATTCTTTCCATCAATCATATCCTGGACATATCCCTAATGGACTACTGCAATGCACTCTTCATAGGGCTACGCTTGAAGAATATCTGGAAAATGCAGCACAAAAAGTTTTGAGTGCCCCAGGTCTGCATATGTAACACCACAACTACATGAACTGTATTGGGTGCCAGTTTGATTCTAAGTCCAATTCAAGGTGCTGGTTATTACCTTTAAAGCTCTTTATGACATGGGTCCAGGTTATCTGAGGAACAGTCTTGTCCCTATTTCATCTACCCATCCTGCCTGTTCAAGCCCGGAAGGTATGTTGCAAATTCTGTTGTTTAGAGCTTTTTGACTGGTGGGGTCTAGGAAGAGACCCTTCCCTGAAGGCTCCCCATCCTATAGAAACCTGGCCCTCAGAGGTGGGTCAAGCCTCTACTCTTCTGGCCTTCTGGAAGAGCATCAAAATCTGGCTCTGACAACTCCAAGCCTGGAGATGTTTGGTAATTTAAGGATGCTCCCTCCACCTTTTAAAATGTTTGTAATTCTTAACTTTTTAAATATTTTTAACTATGAAGTTTATTTGTAAACCTCCCAGACTCTCTTAGGTAAGATGTAGAAATGTAATAAATAAATAAATGCATGAAATTAAATTGGGGTTATTTTTTTCAATAAATTGGAAGAGAATAAAAAAATTATCTTGGTCACCTTCAATGTACCTTGAATCAACCCCCTTTTCACAGATTCAGACAATAGAGTTAAAAGAAGTAGTCAGCTACGACTGCACAAACTGTGCAATTCTTGCTATCAAACTTCAAGATTGATTAAAGATCATGTAGAATTTAGTAGAAAGAGGTCCAAAAGGATGTTGGTCAAGTAACAGATCACTTGAGCAGTTTGTACCATTATCACAAAAACAAACCAACAAACCACTTTCTTCTAGATTGATGTGCACTGTGTGGTGATAAAGAAAATGCTTCCTAGCCAAGACAAATGTGGAAAAAGAACTTTATAAACATTACTGCCAACAGACATCATGCAAAAATAATTTCTACTAATCTGGTAAGGAAAACATTGAGCAGTTAAAATATAAACAAATTAAATGCATTACATTCTCTGTTATGGTACTAAAATCATTTGGGCTTGAAATTAAGATTGACAATCCATGACTGCATTTGGCAAAGAGAATATTAACTATTAATTGTTCAATTTTGCAATAGCCAATCAGAAGTGGCATTGTTAATAACTTTCTTTGTGCAGTTCCTGGAAGGTAGGCTCTGCAACTGCTTACAAAGTTTCTTTAAATTTGAATGGAATTTTCCAGACACATAATCAGACAGTGGTTGTTTTGATTCCTTTGTTTTCTTTCAAAAATGCTATTCCAAGTGAGGCGACTATAATAATGCCATTTCATCTTTGTTTTCTGTATCAGTTAAGTTCTTCTTCAATGATAGCCACATCTTGATCTTATGGATCACAGAGCTGCACTGCTTTACAAGACGCAGCCACAAAGCAATCCTAGCGAGAGAAGATAAACCAGATGAGAGACAGATCAAAGAAATATCTACCTTATTCATGTTGACAAGTCATGCTTGTATTGTAGTGACAGGTTCTTCAGGTCATAATAGTAGAACTGGTTTCATCCAGAATATTTAAAGTTTAACTTTCAGTTTTGATAGTTAGAAAGCTCAAGTGATAGAAAAGATGTATTCCAATAAAAGGACTTGGTTGATTTTTCCAGATTGTGGAATCTGTTTGTGCATCATTGCTACTGAAAATTTCTTCAACTGTTACATCTTCATGCATGATTATATTATCAGATGATGATGATGATGAAGATGAAGATTTTTTCAGCCAGAGACTAGACAGAAATTCCAAAAGTCTAGGAAAGAAATGAGAATATATAGGGCCACCTCTCTCTCTTTTTTAATCCATCTGCTTAGAACTGATGGAGCTGGCTTACTCCATGTACTATCAGTAAAGCAGTGCCATCTTGTGGGACCTTGGAGCCAGGTGCTCTCTGTGGCCATGCCTGCCATCTAAACAGCATTTCCCTTGAAGTCCTCCACATAATCCTACTTAGTACTATTATTTGTTCCTGCTCTTTTGTTAATCCTTTAATCTTAATTATTTATACTTCATAGGTTGCCTATAGTTATGATTGAAAAGATGATTGAGAAGATCTATACATTTAATTGTTGAATAAATAAATAAATAAATATTAAATTTGCTTGACATTTTGAAACTGAATCCTGGAAGAACCAGGACAGACAAAAGGATTTTATTTTTTGACAATGTATAATTAAACTTTGGAATTAACTACCAGATAAGGAATTGGAAGAGATACCATAGGCAATGATAGCAGGTCAGTGTTTACACATCTCTTTGCTAGATCTCAAATGCTGGTACAATATAGTATATTACAATTCATTCAACTGTTCTTTGAAACTAACCAAGCTTCAAAGCATCACATCTTATGGTAAGGTTCCCTTCACTCTGGAACAAGACAGTTCTAACTTCTGCTATTTCATTCATTAAATTTCATTCATCAGAATAGATTACAAGAAGAAATTCTGATGAATGAAAAAGGAAAACAAAATACATATCAGAAGTTAGAGTTACCTTGTTCTGGAGAGAAGGGAACCTTAGCAGAAAATGTGGTGCTATCTACCAACTTGGCTGGATTCATAAAGGGTTGGATGAATCTGTGGAAGTCATAAGAATCAATGACTATTGGCTTTCATGGCAATGACTATTGGCTTTCATGACAATTAGCTCTGAAGGTATCTGCTGGAAGAGTAGTGGACTTCTTTGTTGGCCACTCAGAGAACAGACTGCTGGTCTACATGGACCAAGGATTTGATCTAGCAGGCTATTGTTTATGTTCTTATTACAGTGGAACATTGTACATTAGCTCCTTCCCAATTCTAATGTGCCAAAAAAGAGCTGTTTAATTTAATTTAGTTTAATTTTAATAATTTAATTTTGTTTAATTTAATTAGATCTGTTTAATGTATTTCTCCTCCTTTTGGAAACTCACATTTCTTTTCACTGTTATGGCAGCTTAGTCTGTGATATTGGGAACAGAACTGCCATAGTAAGACCAACTGTATTGCTGCCATTTATGCTTTGGAATCCCGTTCTTCATTTGCAAAGGTAACAAATGCATTGTAAGAGGAGAAAAATAAGTGAGTGGCAGAACCCAGCTGACAGTTCATTGAAAGCCATTAACATTCTTGGAATGATATTTAAATGGAGAGAAAAGAAAAGAGCTTTCCAACTGCAATCCTTTTATTAACTCGACATTCCAAGTTTGCTGATGAAAATTGGCTTGTGTCAAAATTGGCCTTAATGAAACAATGGGAAGACAATGCCCCAAATGTGTCTTTGTACCAATCCAGCTCATTTCTGAAGCCACTCTTACAGAAGTATTGTAGGTAGATGGCAGTGCAATGTAGGTAAAATCAAGCTAAGTGACAACTTAAAATCCCAAAGGCTTGTGCAGCAAGAGATTCAAGGCACTTACAATTCAAAACCTGTTGTGTTTTCTTCTCTGACATTCCACTTAAAGTTTGTAGTGGTTGCAAAAAGCATTCCAATTAAGACAAATCTGCCAGGGTCTCTATGCACCCAAATAAACATGAATGCTCCAGAGCTGATGATAATTATCCTAATGAATCTGAATGAGGCTGCAAGATTAACACAAAGCAGTTTGTTGTTGTTATTGTTGTTGTTGACATTGTGTGGTCTCAAAGGAACGAAGTGATGCAATTGTCTTCCTCTGTGATGACATTTCTCTAATTCCATTTATGTTCTCGTTATTGCTTTATGCTTTGATGTTAAGTGATGGAGAGGGGCAATACCCTAGAGTAAACAGACAGGTGCTGTCCTAGATTTGAGTTCTACCCCTCTGAGTTCATATTAAAAAGAAAAATAGAAAGTAATTATCTGAGATCCAGGAAAAGGCTGCAAGGTTATAGAACTGTGGAGAAGTGGAAATATACTTTCAGAGGATAATTTCCTTCCCCTATATTTCAATCTTATATTGGACATTCCAGGCCAATGCAAAAGTTACACCTGGCTTCCCTCTGGATGTGAACTAACTCCCAGAATGTTGCTGTTTACATGACCAGAATTCCACATAGCAAGAAAATATCCCACTTGAGAAAGGGTGAGCTACATGATAAGAAGCCCCTTTTTATAAGCAATAGAACACAGTCAAACTAGAGTCTTGGACTTTAAGAGAGCTAATTTCAATAAACTTAGAGAGAGCTTGGGAAGGATTCCATGGATGAGAATCCTCAAGGGGAAAACAACTCAAGAAGAGTGGAAACTTTGAAAAGTGAGATTATAAAGCCCAGTCTAGCACAATACCAACGAAGAAGAAAAATAACAGCTCTTAAAACAAAACCAGCATGGCTGCATAAAGAACTCTCTGATAAATTGAAAGACAAAAAGGACAAGTATAAAAAGTGGAAAGAGGGGCACATAACTAAGGCAGAATATCAGCAAATAGCCCGAGCCTGCAAAGATGAGGTGAGGAAAGCTAAGGCTCAAAATGAACTAAGGCTTGCGATAAAAGTAAAAAATAACAAAAAAAAGCTTCTTTCAACATGTAAAAAACAAGAAAAAAGTTAAGGAAATGATTGGTCCATTAGTGGGAGAAAGTGGCAAGAAGGTGACAAGCAACAGCAGAACTACTTAACTCATTTTTTGCATCCATCTTTACACAAAGGGAAAAAACAGTCCAAAAACAGTACTGTAAAAAACAGATTAGAAACACAAGTTAAGATAGGCAAGAAAATGGTAAGTGAGCACCTGTCCACCCTAGACGAGTTCAAATCATCAGGACCAGATGGATTATACTCCAAGGTTCTGAAGGAACTGGAAAATGTGATCTCAGAATCACTGAACTATATCTTTCAAAGATCCTGGAGCACTGGGGAATTACCAGAGAACTGGAAAAGAGCTGATGTAGTTCCCATCTTCAAAAAAGGGGAAAAAAACGGATTCAAGAAACTACAGACCTATCAGCCTGACCTCAATACCTGGGAAGATTCTGGAAAAGATAATCAAGCAATGAATCAGTGAACACCTAGAGGCAAACAAAGTCATTACCAAAAGCCAACATGCATTTGTCAAAAACAGATCATGCCAGACAACTCTTATTGTATTCTTTGACAAGGTGACAAAATTAGTGGACCAGAGGAATGCTGTGGATATAATTTACTTTGACTTCAGTAAGGCATTTGATAAAATATACCACAACCTACTACTTGATAAGATAGAAAAATGTGGATTAGACAGCATCACCACCAAATGGATTCGTAGCTGGCTGACCGACTGTACTCAGTATGTGGTCCTCAATGGAACTGCATCTAGATGGAGGGAAGTGTGAAGTGGGATGCCCCAGGGCTCTGTTCTGGGCCCAGTGCTCTTCAACATCTTCATCAATGATTTGGATGAGGGGATAGATAAATTTGCAGATGACACCAAGCTGGCAGGAATAGCCAACACTCCACTGCTTAAGATGCAGGAGGATCTTGACAAACTTGAACATTGGGCACTATCTAACAAAATGAAATTCAATGGTGAAAAAAGTAAGGTTCTACATTTAGGCCAGAAAACCCAAATGTACAGGTATAGTATAGGGGGTACCTTGCTCAATAGTAGTAACTGTGAGAGGGATCTCGGAGTCCTAGTGGACAATCACTTAAATATGAGCCAGCAGTGTGCTGCAGCTGCCAAAAAAGCCAACACAGTGCTGGGCTGCATTAACAGAGGGATAGAATCAAGATCACGTGAAGTATTAATACCACTTTACAATGCCTTGGTAAGGCCCACTTGGAATACTGCATCCAGTTTTGGTCACCACGATGTAAAAAAGATGTTGAGACTCTAGAAAGAGTGCAGAGAAGGGCAACAAAGATGATTAGGGGACTGGAGGCTAAAACATATAAGGAACGTTTGCTGGAATTGGGTATGTCTAGTTTAATGAAGAGAAGGATGAGGGGTGACATGATAGCAGTGTTCTCAGGGGTTGCCACATAGAAGAGGGAATCAAGCTATTCTCCAAAGCATCTGAAGGCAGGACAAGAAGCAATGGATGGAAACTAACAAAAGAGAGAAGCAACCTAGAACCAAGGAGAAATTTCCTGACAGTTAGAATAATTAATCAGTGGAACAACCTGCCTCCAGAAGCTGTGAATGCTCCAACACTGGAAGTTTTTAAGAAGAGATTGGACAGCCATTTGTCTGAAAAGGTATAGGGTTTCCTGCCTGAGCACAGAGTTGGACTAGATGACCTCCAAGGTCCCTTCCAACATTAATAATAATAATAATAATAATAATAATAATAATAATAATAATAATAATAATAATAATAATAATAATAATAATAATAATAATAATAATAATAATAATAATAATAATAATAATAATAATAATAATAATAATAATAATAATAATAATATCTGCTACAGAAATTCAGCCTGGAATAGTATGAATCTTTCAACTTTTCCTGAAAACAATGCACCAAAAATAAACTTTAGTGTCTTGAGTTCCAGGTCAGGAGATGGATTGGAGGTATAAGGTTCAGATCAGGTGAGATATCATGAACAATGATTAAAAACAACAACAGTGGGAACAGTAGTCCCCCAATGCTCAAATAGTAACAGATTCTCCACCCCTAGAAAAAGAAAAGACATTTGACATATTGAATTTACCATAAACCACCTCAGGGCTATAGTTGTTAGCTTGTGCTCTGCAGTTCTTGAGAAAATTATCAAATATTTTGCAGTGAGGTTATTGATGTACAATCTTCCCAGAGGCTCATTACAATCAAACCTGTGTGAAAAGAATTTCTCTGAGTATGGAATATTGACAAGCTACAATAATAAAAACTGTTCAAATATTAAATACAGTCAGGATAGAGAAGCTCTGATCCTGTAGTAGTTGCTGAACTACATCTCCAACATAGCCAATTATGAGGGCTGCTGAAGTTGCTCTTCAATAAACATCTGAAGTCTCTCTTGTTTCCATCCCTCATATGTAGGGATATGATAGAGGGCAGTATTTGTATTTTAGAAAACATGTAAGCTTTGCATATAGCTTCAGATGGGACAATGGCCATCACATTTCTCTCATCTACCTTCTATCCAGGCATATCCATGGATATTTTATAAGAAACATATGTGAACAAGGCTAAGGAAATAAACTGAAACACTATAGTCTTAACCTAGCATCTTTTCTAGCAAGATCCAGGGTGCCATCTAATTGACTGCATAAACATAACACCATTGATCTGTCATCAAGATTCCAAAACATTTCTCCCTCATGAAAGAAGCTTCTGTTTTCCTGCCTCATTCTTGGGATGTTTTCATATGGATCTCCCTCTTTCAGGATGATAATATCTGCAGGAAACCTGAGGTACAGCAGATTATTAGAAGGAAAACTAAACAGTGATAAACAACGCCTGCAGACCCACACACACTGTAGTTCCGTCTGTCTGTCTATCTATCTGTCTATCTATCTGTCTACTCTCTCTCTCTCTCATCTCTCTCTCTCTATATATATATATCATAATATATCTATCATCTATCATAAATAACAATTTGAACATATTTTGAAGATATTTTTGAAAGTATAATATCAGAAAAACTGGAATCTATTTCTAGAAGTATCCTCTTTAATAACATACTTGTTTGACTCCTATTAGTCAAGAAACTGCGGGGGAACAAAGAACAAAGAACTTGGATGATTTAAGTACTTTCTTATTAATCTTTTTAATTGACAGAAGAAGAGGGGGAGTAGGGAGGGAGGGAGGGAGGAAGGAAGGAAGGAAGGAAAGAAGGAAGGAAGGAAAAACTATAGGTTAATTACCATCTATGTGAATGGAATTTATGAGAGAGATTTAGTTTCCAGAATATAGAATTATCTATACGATAGAATGCTGGCATAAGATAGGTACCATCTCAGAAGAATTGGTAAAAATGTATTTGTCAAAAACATAGTAAATTTGATTACTAGGTGTTAGGTGTTAGATGAAGGATTAGGATTTAGATGAAGAATAAACTGGTCTGAAGTGCCATTTAATGTTTATATGAAATGCCTCTGCTGTTAGCTGACTTCTGTCTAAAACAGCAGCATAGACAACTTACACTAATTGCTGGAGCTCAAGTGCTCTAGTAGTATTACTGTTGCTGAATCAAATCCTGTTTGTCTCTTCAGTCATTTAGTCATGGATTTATCTGGCTTCAGCAATAGGCACTCAACAGAGACAATGGACCATCAATGACCAGCTCATCTTTTTGTCAGTTCCTCAACGCTGTGCTAAACTGTGCTCATTGCCCACAGCGCTCATTGCTTTCAGTATTATAACAAAACTTCTTTTGGGAGATCCATCACCAGGCTGGACTTCAAAAGTAAACCTTTACTTGCAATTCTATCCATAAATTTACAGGAGACACAGTGAGGAATATCAGTTTTAAAAGGGGATAGGGATCCTAAAATCAGTAAATCCTCAAACTGCATATAGCTTTCTAGACAATTTTTTTAATTATTCTGATTTTAAAGGCAAAGTACAAAATACAGAATGTCGATGAGAGGTATATGGATGAGAGAATTAGGTGCATGGATTAGAGAATTAAAACGACTGAAAAGGTCTTTTATTTATTTGTTTATTTCTTGCATGGTACTAATTGGACAGAGGTTGATGATGGATGTGCTATTCAAAGTGAGAGAGAGACCTGAGTAATCATTTTGAAACAAAAGCTCAATATTACACTCTCCCAACTCCCTCAAGTAAAACAAAACTCTTTTAACATTCTTACTTTTGGGAGTAAGAACTAGGAATACCATACACAGGGCATCTGAGAAGAGGTTTGCTGTGGACTTAATCTATTAGAGAATTTCTGGTGGTAGGGTCAAGGAGAAGAATTTTTCTACTGTGTCTCTTGCCCTATGGAACATTCTACCACAGGAGGTGAGATCTGCTCCTACTCTTCTGGTCTCCTGGAAGAGTCTGAAAACCTGATTTTGCCAGTTGGCTGGTGGCCCTGGTGGGGATGCTTTTTGCTGAAGGTGGGATAAGAAGAAGACCTCTGCCCACTTAGTTTTTAATAACTGTTCTTAATTTTAGTGGTGTTTATAATTATATTTTTAAAATTTGTAAGATGCCCAGAGTCACCTTATTAGTGATATGGGCAGCATATAAATTAACTAAATAAATAAATACTGAAAAAGTCCACAATATATTAAGCATCTTCCCCAAGCATTTGGGGAACCTGATAAATTCATCTGCCATTACATCATTCTCCCCTCTTTTATGAAGAATCTAGGGAGAAATATCAGACACTGAATAAATGATAGAAAAAGTAGCCAACTACAGTAGTTAAAAACCAGCATCATAAAATGAATAGATATGAATAGATGGTGACTGAAATTTTAGAAACATAGTAGTGTTTATGTTCAGGCCAGTGAAAAGTTTCCATTTCTGTGTTGCATTCAGTGAGTATTGTGCTTTTGTTTCAAATTCAGTCTTTCCCATACATGCATTTATTTCTCTGGATTCAGTCCTGTTAGATTGAAAGACTCTCTCTCTCCTTTTTGCACTACCCTCAATTCAGTAATAAGATGTTCCTCTGGCATTTGAAAATGTATGGTTCACTAATCCATATGATTTTGCCTTGTTCCTCCATGGATTTTATTGTATAACTGTATATTTTTATATGAACACTACTAGATGAGCTTTTTTAAACAAGTCCCTATGAATTTCAATATTGGACATTTCTAAATGGTTATATACTCTTATAGCCCATATATTCCCTCAGGTATTACATTACAATTATGGTAAGGGAAGTGACTATGTCAAAAATTAATCTTACACATATCTCTTTTCAATGTCTGTCTGAGTTGTTCCCAATGTCAAAAAATAGCTAATAGTTAGGATGGCCAAATTTGGAGGGTTTCTCACAGCCAGGTGGAAGAAAGAAGTAGAAGAACTGGACTAAGAAAGAGCTATTGCCCAAGTACCTTAAAATTTATTTAGAAAGTAAAAGACCAGATATTGATTGAGTTCTGCAAAAGTGCAAAACACTTAGATGGAAACCATCTCTGTAACTCCAATGTGGGAACATAGATTTGAATTGCAGTTTAAAAAACATCCCTCCTAAATACTGTATATCAAAGCATTTGACATTCTCTGCAACTACTGTTCTTCAGATACCTTTCTCTCTCCTTTACTGAAAAAGTATATTTAAAAGATGTATATTTTCCAGATCCAAAAGTAGGAAAAAACAAATCTAGGAATCAATTCTGATTAGAAATTAATACTGGCTGTGGTTTCTATCCATGTCTGAAGAGCTATGTGAATCATAGAAAATTTTTTCTCAAAATTCCAGGTCACCTTCATCCACCACATTCAAAAGGATGAGCTATTTCCAGTATGTTAGACCTGCCTGCCATATAGCTGCTCAAAATGAGAAGCCTCACTGGAAAAAGAATGTGAGGAAAAATAATTTATTTCATAAATGCATAAATGCAATTCAATAAGTAAATTTGCATTTTGTAAGCCATCCAGGGTCGCCTCTAGTCAAAATGGGCAGCAAACAAGTCTAATAAATAATTAAGTAAGATAATAAATAAAAGCATTCAAAGCCCTATGCCTGAATTCACAAATGCACCTCTTTCTTCAGTATTCTATCAAAATACTATCCTGTTTGTGAAGAATAGGGTACATTTCTGAGTCTGTCTGGGTTCCAGAAGCAGCTTGGCCTTGATTTGTATCCAACAATTCTAGGACTGTAGGCTAGACTAGGAAAGACACTTTGAAAGAAGGCAATTCAAAATATTGGCATACGGTTGCCAAGAAAATGGCATGGATATGCCTCTGTAGGCAGTTGGAACTAAGCAGCTTTACATTGTCATTTTTAATGAATAGACTGGATGAAGTTCTTCTCCATCCTGGCTTGCCTGAAAAGGAGAGAAATAAAAATGAAGCTGCGTGAAAGGTAGAAAATGCCAGAAATACGGCAATTCCCCTTCTATGCCTTCTGGGGTCAAATCCACAAATTCTCCACATTGCCTCATTATCCCTTCAAATGTCATAGTTGTATTTGACTAACTTACTATCCAATAGCCTTCTCAGATGTGGCTGTGGGGGAAAACAACAGTAAAGCAGATGGGGATGTATGTTTGTGAAGAGACACAAAGCCTGTGAGGTTTGCTGCATGTTTCACCTGTAAATAATGCCCATCTGTCCCAAGGAAGATAACTTTATGCAGAATGAAGAGACCAACCCTACCTTTTCTTATAATATAAAACAGAGAGTTTTGTATAATACAGAAGGAACATCTTGGCAGTTCTGCCTGACTTCAAGTATCCATTTTCATTGCAGAGGTTGCCTTCAGAGGGATTTCTTGATTATGCACGGTGCAATATTATACACATCAACAATTCACCACCTAAGTAGAACAATAATGTGGTGCCTGTTATGAAGCTATAACTGACATCAGGAAATGAATGCAGTAAAAAAGTCAATGGGGCTGTGATTCTCCAGTTGTGAATGTTGTTTAAATTGATGCTATCATTAAGTTTGGGAATTTTACAATGTGTTACTTTGAACCTTGACAAGCAACATCATACAGTACAGGGTCCAATTTTCTAGTTCTGAGCAGGCTGATTTGGAGAATGTGAGTAAAGTTAGCTATCCATCTCTAAAGTAAAGTTGACATTGATTTCTGTAACTAGTGACTTGGTAACAATAACAAAGTGGTTTGTCACTATCTTCTGTTTGTTCATCTCAGCCTATAGCCATAGGTTTCGTGAGTAGTTTCCCATTCTAGAACTAACCCGGTTAGCTAAGATACTACATACTATACAGTAATACTCATCTTTTGAAATGGGCAGATCTATCTGTTTGATTTTTCTGTTTTTCATTCCCCTAGTCTAAGCTTATTTTGGGGTATTATACATATTTGAAAAAGAATCATAATTATACTCACAATATGCATTTTTTCTCTTTCTTGTTTCTCTCTTCCAGAGCACATTTTCCCCATATACACACTTTTGAAATTAGAGCAGTATATCAAATGCAGACTACATCATATAGCTTTAACATTTAACATACAATAGAAGGCAGATTTCTTTAACAATATTTTTGAAAGGGGAAAGCTTAAGCTCATCTGAATTCTTTTTAATGTGCTGTGTGTCCAAAATTTGACATAATACTCAAGGTGAGGTCTCGAGAAGAAAGAGGAACTATGAGCATCTCTGCACTACACTCCTCCTCCTGTGGGGTCCTTGGTGCTCTTTGAACTTAGTTACTTCTTGTTGTTTTTCTGCAGACATCTTATTACTAAATTATGTAACATCATCAATACTAGGTAATAACATCATTGCACTGCAGATGTTATCTAGTTTGGTAATGAAACGTCTGCAAGAAAACAACCAAGCTCAGAGAGTATCAAGGACCCCACAGTTCAACCTTTAGCTGCAAATATTCTGTTCTATCAGTGCTCTTATATATATATATATATATATAAGGAACAGTGCACTGATACTTAAAACCAAAATTCTGTTGGTTTCACATTAGGAACATTCTGCATGCCAAGCAAGTGTGATAATCACCAAGTCACTGACAAAGATTGATAACAGAAGTTGGAGCAGATCTCAGTGAGGAAAAACTGAGAAAGGAGGTGAAGAGATTTCACAGTAGCCTAGGACAAAGTAAAGTGCCTCAAGCACTTCAAACAACACTTGAACCAGCCTAAGCTGAAAAACCCTATTTTCAATTTGGAGGATGTCATATTCACAGTGACTTAAAGATGAGGAGAGGACAATGACATTCATTTCTGCCCTCCAGAAACTACTTATGGACCATACTCATCACAGGGCTACCTGGCAATGTGAATATGCTTTATTTCTTAGTATTTTGAAACTCTCCTTTTATTCCCCTTCTAAACTGCCTTTTTTGTAGCCACTATGAGCTGCTGTTTCATAATCTATTTTCAATCAACTTTAATTCAAAGGTAATGAACAATTAGAAAGCATGAATAGTACTTTCATAAGTCCTATTACTATCTCTATCTCTATCTCTGAACCTTTCAGCTATTGCTGGATGTCTGCTTTGGTGTTTGATTCTATTTTGACAACCTGTGTCTCACCCACTTCTCATATAAACTTTGGTCTCCCTTCAGGTTCTCTATTCAATTGCCTGTGATTTATTTGATGCTTTGTAACCTCTGACTTTACCAAGAGTCAGATTAACTTATTCACCCTGAGACTGGGCAGTCTAAAATGCTACAACTTTAAGTTGCAAACTACAATGATATTTTGCTGAAGGTTTTCAGATGCTTGAAGCATTTAATTACATTAGTACATTTTACAATGCTTCATTACATTTTATATGTGGGAAGACTTAAAGTTTACCCAAGGAAAGGAATCATACTTATTTTTAGGAAAATTCATGAAATAGATAAGAATATACATTGTCTGCCATATTAGGACAAAACAGAAATTTGAAAATATGTTACCTTGAGGAAAAAAAGGAAAATCACATGGATTTTTTTCCTTGGGACAGATATATACAAACAGAAAAGGTAAAAATTATCAGCATACTGAACAGTAGCTTTCTTTTTTTCTTTCTATAAGTGTTTTATTGGTTTTCTATTATTACAAATCATAAATGCTTAGTAAACAAACGTGATGTCCGGGTACATTTGTTACTCCATGTTGCAACTTAACTTCAGTATAAATCTATTCAATGTTACACAATCCAGTGGTTTGTGTTTTTTTTGATCCCCTCTTCTTCCCCTGATGTTTTCATTTTCTCAACATTAGATAAATACATTTTTTACTACTATTAATAAATACCAAATTAAATATACACAACCTCTTCATATTTATCTGGTGTTATATAAATAACAATAGTATCAATTTATAACCTCTTTTCTAACCACTTTATATTTAAATTGTATTTGCAAACAAAGTCTCCTTATTAAATCAATGTCCTGTTTTTCAAGCTCTTACTTAAGTTTAATTTCCCATCAGTATTCAAAATATCTTTGTCAGTTATGATTTTCTCAAAGTTAGTTACATTTGTGTAGCTGAAGGTTTCATTTATACAAGGCATAATTCCCATATCAAAAGAAAGAGTGTTATTCCAATTATAAGTCATATCTTTCTTATTCTAACAATCTATTTATATCTATGTGTTATCTATTCTTTTGTCCATATTCAAGCAAATATTGGCTCATATAATACCCCATCTGATATGTCAGATCTTCTGTTTTTTGAGTCTAACTCTAGCTTTCTTTCTTTGCCAATTAGCTTTCCAGGCCAAAGTAATTGAATCGTCAACAAATTCTTCCTTTGTTTTTATAAATACTGCTTGGAATGGGAAAAACAATTTAAGTAGGGTATTTTTGAGGGGGAATTCCGCCCAGTTGTATTCATTAAACAACTCCCACTTTCCTTCTCCCTCAATTTTTCTTTTCATTTTTTGTCTCCCAATTTCTGACATTTCCCCTAACAGCTTTATAATCTGTTTTTTAAAATCGGTTTCCTTATCCTCAGGTATATTTTGAAAGCCTAAAGAATAAGGTGCCTTTTCCATTTCCATTGTAGTAGTTAAGTCTTGCAATTTTTTATTTGTCTGTGCCAAATTATGTTTCCCTTCTTTTATATCTTGTGTCTTTAGATCAATTTCCTCTGGTTCATCTTCTGTTTTCTGACTTGTTTGTTCATTCTTTGTAGTCATTTTCTGAGAACTTTCTAGTTCTAAATTTAAGTTAGAGATTTGCTCATTTATATTATCAAAGTTGTTTTTAATCTCATCATGATTTCTTCATCTTCTTTATGTGAAATAATTGTCTCCTGAATTAATTATAACATAGAATGTATTTCATTCTGAAAAGTGTTTACTTCTTCTTGAGCTGTCACTCCTACAAATGCCTGGTAAACCTGACTGGGGGTTTCAGATGGGGGTATTAAGTATGTATTCCTACCATTTTTAGCTACCGTAGATATAAAGGATCCATTTTATTTCCCTCCTCCAGATATTCTATCAGACCTGTTGTGATCCTCACATACTAATCTTGTCTTATGCCACCAATCTTAATGTCCATAAAACAAAGTCTCATCTAGTTCTTCTGGTCTTTATATACAGTCTTTATAATCCAATATGTTCTAGGATATAAGTCCACTGAAAGCAATATTTTGTAGTAGTCCTTCTGCTCAGGCATCCAAAAATTGTCAATCAGCTGATATTTACAATCCAAAATGTTCAATGTGTTCAAAATGTTCAACTACCCTAAGAGCAATCCAAAAACCTCCCCCAGACAAACAGCCAGAAGTCAAATTTTTCTTTCTCTCTAAATAGTTCTTAAGATTAAAAGTCAGAGCTCAGTATATGTTTATAATCCAAGAAGGTCAACAAGTTTCAAAACAATTAAGTTATCACACTGTAGTAAGTATGCCAAAATATTTTTTCTCTGTTGCCAGCTGTTCTCTGTCGAGTTAAAAGTCACCAAACAACAAAGAAAGTAGGTTGTTATCTGTTTCCAGACTTCTTGACAGGTCTGTATTAGTCATTGCAGCTGTGGTGTTATACTCTAATCCACCACTAGATGTCATTCAATATCCATTTTCTGACTTTTAAAATAGAAGGTTGATTCCTTATATTTCACCCCAGTATTTTTTCCAAAAGAAAATCTTAACAATTTTCTCAGTTCTCAAATTTGTCAAAACTATAGCTTTATATTACTTCCACTTGAGTAGTAAATGTTTCTGTCCACCATAAAAAAATTAAAAATACCACTTCTGTTGGGAAGGGTGGGGCTATAATCCCCTTCCTTTTCGCATTCGGAGGTTTTTAGCTTCTTGGGAGCCTTTTTCCAGGAAATCCAGTTGTAAAATAGTAAAGAAAGATCAATACTCTCACCCAGTTCCAAACACGCTGTTTACAATCTGCTAATTAGTGCTTCTTTCTTCGGTTGTCAGTAGCTAGAGGCTGGCCACAGGAGTGCAGCCAGTCTTTCCCCTGCTGGTTTGGAGGGCTTTTCTCAGATCAAACGGATCAACCGCTATCTCCCCCTGATCAACGAGACACCCTTCCTTCTTCATCACCTTTCCAGGGCGATTTTATGCCCTTTAGGGCCCCCTGCAGGGCAAAATCGGGCGCGGAGCCCTGAATTCCTGCATCCGTGTCACTATGATGTCAAACCGGAAGTCCCTGAACAGTATCTTTCTCTTCTATGTGCTGTTGAGTTCTCTAAGTCTATATGTACTATAGTTAGAGCACAATGCCATGAGGGGTCTGGTTTTCAGATAACATGGGATTTTTTTATTTATTTCTGATACTCAGCTCAGTAATTCTACCAATAGCAATAGCTCTTAGACTTATATCCTGCTTTACAATGCTCTCTAAGCAGTTTACAGAGTCAGCATATTGCCCCCAACAATCTGGGTCCGCATTTTACTCATTTTATTTCCATCCTCTGAAGGATGGAAGGCTGAGTCAACCTTGAGCCAATCAGGATTGAACAGTTGGCAACAGAATTAGTCTGCAATACTGCATTCTAACCACTGCCCCACCACGGCTCTCTTTCAATTCTACTAATAACTCATCAATATTCTATTTTCACAACCTTACAGTGTAATGGTTAAAAATTTCTTTCTGTTTCTTTTTGTGCCCATCTTTGTACTAGATGGTAGGATCCTCAGACTTTCTTTATTTTTCAGACACAATTCAGTTGTTATTGATATGTTTATGTGGAAGGATGTGCAATATTTTATTTTAACTCTGATGTAATTCATGAGCAAGGACTATGAGGCACATCTATTAGCTTTTCAACAGAGTCATCATTTTCCATTTAGCATGCATACATAACTTCTACTGTGATGCCACTATGTATGTTATTTTGTCATCATTGTGGTTAGGCACAGATGCTAACACTCATCCTGGAAGAAAGGATAAGATAAATGTAGCCATTCACATCTACCCATTTGTAATGTCAAAGGAAATGATACTGTACACTTCATATGATGTAGAAAATAAATAAAATAAAAACTACAAATATTTGTGGTTTTCTTATCCTAGATCAGGGGTGTCAAACTGCTGGCCCGTAGGCCGGACGCGTCACCAGGAAACCGCGCCCACCCCCATTGCCGGCAATGGGAAAAAAGTTCCAATACATCGCGTGACATCATATGACATCGCGAGTTTGACATGTCTGTCCTAGATTATCAGACAACAGAGCATGTTTACTGAAACTTACCTGACTCCAGCAGACTCTATATGTGGTATCTTCTACCAGATCAGATCATTTTATAGCTTTCAGTTGAGTTTGTAAACCAGCTATATTGGTTTTTGAACATTACTGGTATAAAAACATATCATAAATTTGACAATTCCTATTTCCACCATCACCCCAAACACATACAGAATCTCTAATTGATGAAAACAGCCCAATACAATTAGAGATGAAGGATATATTGCATAAAATTTCAGGTCAGTGTTCTGTCTTAGTGTAATAATAGTGTTTGTCTAGAATGCCAATTATTAACTTCATACCATAGTTTTATTGCTTAAAGTTCTGGGGCTAGAGACATCAAAGACCCATTTTTAAAAAGAATACATAAATTAAGCATGTAAGTCTGGCAAATAGGCTTCCTAGGAACTTGTATACCCTAGAGGTACAAGGGCCAATTACTTTTATTTATTCTCTGTTCCCATGACACCTGAAATCTTTGCATATGATATAAAACATTAAAGTGGGTTCTGCTTGAACACTAATGTATATTAATTCTTTGCTAATATAATTTTTCTCTTCCTTTCTCTTGGTTTCATTATAATGAAGAACAATTGCATTTTTAAAGCAACTACTATAAATCATAACCCGTTTATGACTCTGCACTGAACTTAATGTTACGCTGTTTGCCAATTCAGTTAAAGACAGAGGTTCCATGCTGTGTTTCTCTCTCTTTCTCTCGCTGTAGGGAGAGAAACCTTTTCAAAATGATTATGATGGTGACATATTCAACTATACCAGTGGTTCTTAACCTGGGCGATTTCATTTTTCAGGGGGGCGATGGAATGAAAAGGGGCAATGCGGGGGCGAAGGAACGAAAAAGGGGCGATATGGGACGATGGAGCGCGAAGTTTTGGGGACACTTTTGAGACTTTTTCGTACAGTGAATCGCTGTATATCTGTCGTACAAAAACATCAGATCGCTCGCTATTAGTGGATTGAATTGTGTTTTCAAATATTCCTCCAGCTAGCTTCAGTAAAGAACGCCATACATATGTGAATACGCATCACTTATCTTCATGCGTGTTGTGCAGCAGCCTCTACCCATACAGTGGCGCGCCAATTTCGTCTTGAAATTCTTAGTTCCTGCATTGTGTTTGTTCTTATGCCCTTTTTATATTTCTTTTTGCGTCTTAAATTTCACTTGTAATTCAATCATTAAATGTTACTGTTTTTCTTTTCGGGCATTTCACTTTCTTGCAATTGAATTTTGTTTTCAGTGGTCATTACATTTAAGTGTCTTGAATAAATAAGATAATCATGAAATACATGTATCACGATGTTTGGGAATAAAGTGACAGGTGGCACCAAAATTTTCACACGGTTGAGATATGGGAAAAAGACTGGAAATAAATTATTTGCATCGATATGTCCTGATGACAATTTTAAAGAAAACAAAAAAAAGTGTTTGCATAAATTGAAGAATTATTTCCTATGTTGTGATTGAGAGGTTATGTTGGGGGAGGGGGGCGATGACAACTTCCTCATTGGCTCAAGGGGGCGATTCGTTCAAAAAGGTTAAGAACCACTGAACTATACAACTTCTTTAGACTGTGATGTTCTGATTAATGATGTTATCTTAATATCAAGCTGGAAGAGATGTGACATTTCACACTTAGTTATGAAGGGAAGGGCCATCAAAAAGGATGCAGAATGTCCTAGATTAAATTTCTGTCATCTTCAGATTAATGTTCAAGTAACAGAGAGTGAGAATGAGTTCTTCTCAAGACCCAAGTCCTCCAGAATTTACAATGGACTAGGTGGATCAATTATTTGAATAATAATAGAGTTGAACAACAATAAGGCAACTATGTGTGTTCAGCTAACCCATCTCCATATTGGGACATAATATTGATGCAGCAGTGCTGTTCTCCATGGTGGTGGTAGTGTGGAAAAATTGGCAGCCATAGATATTGAAGTGAAACTTCCTGTGTTGTTGTGATTCCCAACATGTAACATAATACAAAGGTATGGAGGCAACAGCTATTCTTAACCTTGAATTCATAGGCATCAATAAAGGAAAGATCAGACATAGCAATCAAATAAAATAGTTTGGTTAGATCAGGGTTTTTTTTTATGTGTCAGTATATGACAGAAAACCCTTGGGAGAAAGCCACTCTATCATCTTAAAGTAAAGCATGAGTATTATAAGACTTTGAATTTAGTAATATATTGAGCCTCCAGGGAGCTTTTAATATTTTTTTTCATTTTTGATCTTTATTGGCTTTTATAGAATATTTGTCCCTAGAAATCAATGCAAAGAGGGTCTGTTCATCTAGCTGAAGCTTGCGGAAACTAATCTAGGAAAGTGCATTTCCCCACAAAAGATTATATGAAATTTTTGTATATACTAAGGGACATACTCAAAACTAGCTGTAACTACATGACAGAGGGTACAAACTAATGCAGGAAATACTGTAAGAATAATGTATGAAAAAAATGGCCCTGTCCAGTAGTGTTTTGTGAGGGGACAATTTGCAAGATGATTGATAGTCACAGTGTAAGCTTCACGTAAGGTTTGCATCATGACTCTATACCATGTTGCCAAGTTTCACACATAGACACAGACATACACATACACAAACACATACAGTGTCAGCTGCTGTACTTCATACCACTTCCAAATCTTTTATTTTTAGATTAGATAACCTTTATTGTCTTTTTTTTTCCTGTGGGCACAATGGCACACATTAAAAATGAAATTTAGTTGCTTCCTCTCAAAGTGTACACATACATAATGCACATTTAAAACATACTATATACAACATATGTATAGACCTACACCCTTACATATAAGTAACATATAAATATTAATCACTGTCCATCTTGAATACATAATGGAAGGAGGAAGCTTTAGAGTTCACAAGGTTAATACTGTATGGACCAAAGTGTTTCTGCAGTGTTTTCTGGACAGAGTGACATCACAGCTAAGCACTTTCTCATCAGGATGGGGCACAGCTTTCCTAGCAGGAGTGCTATTTGATGCCTTTCAGGATGCATAATTCAAGAAGCTGAAATCCCTTCCAGCTGTTGGAGGTACTGGTGGAGACTCAGGGGTGACACTAAATGTAGTCAGAATAGAGCTGGAAGGGACCTTGGAAGGAGGGAAGGGTCCCTATACCATTTCAGACAAGTGGCTGTCCAATCTTTTCTTAAAAATCTCCAGTGATGAACACCCAGAACTTCTGAAGGCAATCTGTTCCACTGATTAATTGTTCTCACTGTTAGGAAGTTTCTCCTTAATTCCAGGTTGCTTCTCTCCTTGATTAGTTTCCATCCATTGTTTCTTGTCTTCTGGTGCTTTGGAAAGTAAATTGACCCCCTCCTCGTGGCAGCCTCTCAAATACTGAAATACTGCTATCATGTCCCCCCTACTCCTTCTTTTCTCTAGACTGGCCATTCCCAAATCCTGCAACTGTTCTTCATATGTTTTAGTCTCCAGGCCTCTAATCATTTTAGTTGCTCTTCTCTGCACTTTTTCCAAAGTCTTAACATCTTTTTTGTAATGTGGTGACCAAAACTGGATGCAGTATTCCAGGTGTGGTGTTACTAAGGTTTTATAAAGCAGTACTAATACTTCACGTGATTTTGTTTATACAACCAAGGATTGTATTAACCTTTTTGGCTGCTGCCGCACACTGCTGGCTCATATTTAAGTGATTGTCCACTAGGACTCCAAGGTCCCTCTCACAGTTACTATTTTTGAGCCAGGTTTCACCTAATCTGTACTCATAACATTGGTTTTTCCTGTCTAGGTGTAAAACCTTGCTTTTCTCCACATTAAATTTCATTTTATTGGATAGGGCCCATTTTTCAAGTCTGGATCCTGATCTTGTTTTCTGAGGTATTGGCATTCCTGCCAGCTTAGTGTAATCTGCAAATTTGATGAGTTCCCCTTCTATTCCCTCATCTAACTCATCTATAAAGATATTGAGGAGTACTAGGCCTAAAATGGAACCTTGTGGTACCCCACTGCTTACTTCCCTTCATGCAGATGTAGGGACTACTTGTTGAATATGGTTTGTCAGCCAGTTACAAATCCAGCTGATAGTGATGCTGTCTGTTTTTCTAGCTTACCAAGAAGTAGGTTGTGGTCTACTTTGTTGAATGCCTTACTGAAATCTAAATATACTATGTCCTAATTTAGTCACTTTATCAAAGAACGAAATAAAATTGATTTGGCATGATCTATTTTTAACAAACCCAAGTTTATTTGTTTCTAGATGTTTGCAGATCTGTTTTTTGATGATTTTTTCCAGTATCTTCCCAGGTATTGATGTTAGACGGATTGGTCTGTAGTTCCTGGATCTGTTCCCCCCCCCTTTTTTTTTGAAGATGGGAACTATATCAGCTCTTTTCCAATCCTAAGTGAAGCTCGATTCTTTAGAAGTGAAGGGCCACACTACTTCAGAAAGCAACTCTGCAATTTTGATTGAAGCATTGCTGAAATGAAGTAAATTTTTGAAGCTTTGGAAAACCCATCCATTATAATTTGCTATATTCATGATATTTTACCAAAGAATGAATTCTGCTTTGAATTATTGCTCAATGTTACTTAATTGTTAGTATAGGCTTGAGAATTTGTTAGAAAAAAAATCAGCAAACAGAGCTCTCTGCATCAAATATTTCCATGTCTATCAAGTGGTATCAAACAAAAATGGGCAATGCTTTGGATTTGAAGGCAAAATGGTACTTCAGAGCACACAGGGATGCTTGCTGTCAACAACTCATAAAGCAGCAGTATTTTTTCTTAGGATCATGCGACTGCCCACTGCAAGTTTTGTACAATTTCAAGAAAAGAAATAGGTGATCAAGAAAATGTACATAGCATTCCTCCTTTCAATATTTTCTTTACAACCACTCTGTGAAGTATATTCAGCTAAGAGAGAGAGAGAGAGAGTAACTGGTCCAAAGTCATCTAGTTAGCTTCAGTGGCTGAAGATAGATTTGAATCTGGGTCCTTTTGCTCCCAGTCTAACATCTTAATTGCACTGGTTCCATTTTTTTAAATATCTCACTTGGAGGTCTATGGAAATTCTCAGTCATCCAGGTCATACTTGTCCCAAAGATGCTTTTTTTTTCTCTCGAGGCAACTGGACTTTCTTGTTTTTTCTTTGGAGACATTTCGCTTCTCATCCAAGAAGCTTCTTCAGCTCTGACTGGATGGTGGGGAATGGAAGGATTTATACTCCTTGAAGACAGCTGGTCATTTGCATTCTTTTAGAGAGTTGTTGAAGCCACCTGGAGGTTTATCTGTGTCATCAGGGTCACTTGAGTGGTGCAAATGAGTGTGGAGCCTTCTTGGAACTGTTGAAAGGACTATGTTGTAGACTGGAGATAGATGATGTCGTATCCCTACTCCTCTGTTGAGAGAAGGCTGTTCAGTTTTGACATAGATGGCCTGTTTGATCCCTCTTTCAAACCAGTGGTCCTCTCTGTTCAAAATGTGCACTTTGCTATATTTTAAATGCAGATGGATTGCTGAATCTTGTCCTGATGGGTTTGTTCTCCTATGTTGTACCATATGTTTTTGAAGTGGTTGTTTTGTTTCCCAATGTACAGATCTGCACATGACTCACTGCATTGTACTGCATATACCACATTGCTCAGTTTGTGTCTGGGTGTTTTATCCTTGGGGTGGATCAGCTTCTGCCTTAGTGTATTCTTGGGTTTGAAGTGTGCACATATGTTGTGTTGGCTGAAGATCCTCCTGAGCTTTTCTGATATTCCTGCAATGTATGGAATGACTACGTTGCTTTGTTTATTGTTTTCTTCCTCGTCTGTTGTGGGTCTTTTTGGGGATTTGATGAAGGTCCACTTGGGATAGCCACAAGTTCTGAGGGCTTCCTTGATGTGTTTTAGTTCTTTTTCTTTCCCATCTTTGCTGGTAGGCAGGCCTTCAGCTCGGTGGTGTAGGGTACTGATAACTCCCATTTTGTGTTCCAGTGGGTGGTGAGAATCAAAAAGAAAATATTGATCTCTGTGTGGGGGTTTTCTGTAAACTCTTCAATGTTAAGGCTTCTGTCTTCCCTTGTAGTACACACTATGGAATGACAAAGGAAGAGTCCAAATTAGCAATATGCTAATTGAAGCTGTGCTTTACAGTAGGCATGGTGCATATGCTGTAATGTTGGCACCTCCCTAAAGAAAGTATTTGTTCCTTTGAAGCCTCATTAATTTATGCATTTGTCTGACTTTGGGTAGTTACCATATGAACCCAGTGAAGGCTACATTTCTTTAAGGGAGTGCCATAAGTGGTGGCCTTTGTGCCTAGATCCATTCTGAAGTATCCTTTTGACTTTTCCCTAATCCAAACTCAAACTTCCATTGCTTCCATTTCTTAGATATAGTCATTCTGTGACATTTATAACCTGTTGTTCTTATAGTGCACTGAAGAAGCACTGATTCATATAATCTGCAAGAGACAAGGAGCCAGCACTGAAAAGAAATAGCATTCCACACCTATAAAACATCTCATAAAGGGTAAAGAGAAAGAACTATATAATAAATCTAATTTATTCTTTAGTTAAACATCATGATATCCAACCAAGTGCTCCTAGTTACTCAATCTGTGTGAAATGAACTCCAGTGAAGAAATTTCAATCATCTTTGGAAACCTACTGTCCCCAGGACTAGGCAAACCCATGTTAGTTCCTCAAGAAGAAATGAAGCTGCAATATCTACTATTACAACCACTCAAATAGATTAAATTTGCCAGAATCACAGTACCAGCTAGAGAATATATAGAATTCTTTTCTGCCTTATAAACATTGCTCATGGTCTGCTGTTCCATCAAGCATTACTCTTTTGCTCTAAGGCCAATAAGAGCATTCTCATAAGGTCAAATCCACTGCAAATGGAAATTCTTATCCTGGAGGTCTAAGAGAAGGTGTTTTATTTCTTTGTATTTTCAACCTGTTCTCATTTTATGTTCACCCTACAGCATTCTATGCTCTTTATTAGAGGGCTCACAGTGTTGGCATTATTATCCCTGCTGAAGACTACAGAGCTGCTTCAGGCTACTGTTCCCCACCCCCAACCTCTGCTGTGTGGTTGTTTAGTTGTGAATGCAAGCTTAGTAGTTGTTCTTTCCTTTTGCTAGCTAATTTCTCAATGCAGACAAATGTTTTGATAGCAACTTAATCTCTTTTCTTTCAAGGCCTCTTGAAACAGAAGCCTTTTTTGTGACTTGGCTTTAAGACTTAGAGTTTAAGTACTGTTATTCATATTGTTCAGCTTTGGGAACCCCATTCCAGATCCTGCCTTCTTGGAGGGGAAAAGGGTGCTAAAAAAAGCCAGACACCAATTTATATAATGATTCATATCACATTATAAGGGCTTGAATTCACAACTCATAGCTTTAAAATACATGCCCCAACGAGCCTGTTTTCCAGATGCTTTTTTTTTTTTTAGCTTCCAGGTTGGAAGTGGAAGTCTACCCAAATGAAGGGTTGAGATTGGGAAAGACTGTATTCGAAGATATAACACCTACTATCATAGCTTCAAGTTAACACTGTTGAAAATTAGTTAATAGAATTGTTGAAATTGTTGAAATAAAAATCTTCATCAGGGTCCAGTCCAAGCCGGGAATAAACAAAATGGAGAATGCTTTAGAAAGAAGATTTTTGTTTATTTAGTTGCCAGAAACTTCAGTGATAGCAGCATGTTTCTGGGGTGGCTGACAAAATGGAGCTGGGAGTGATGGGCTTTTATACCTTCTTGGGCTTTTGTGTTTGGAGTTGTTCATGTTCCTGTGGCATTGTATTTGAGGCTCTTCCTGTTCCTGTGCAATGAACTTTGACCTGAGGTTCAGTGTGCCCTTTTGGTATTCTAATGGTGGTGGGTTAATCCTATTGTGTCCTAAAGGTCATGTATTTAGACTTTGGATGGGGGGGTATAGATTTTAGGGGTCTGTCTTTCTAATCCCATCAGTTCCAAGGTTCCTGGCCCCAGTCTTCCTGAATGAATCACCAAATCTGCATTTCTAAAAGCTGGTTTCTACTTGGGGCTATTAAGAAAAACTGGGCCTGCTTTTCTGCCTTTAAGACCCTGTGGGAAAATATAATATTCTGCCTTTTTTACTATTCTCCAAAATATTTCCTTCTCTAGGAGGATGGATGGGTGCTGACTGCCAACAGAATCTTGGTACATTGATCCACATCTTTATTGTGTGATAGATTGGGAGACAAGTGAGTAACTGCCCCACCCCAAACTGATTTTCCACTATAAAGGTGATATTGGAGAACTTCCACTTTTGGTGCTAAGAAATGCCAAACCTCATATCCTGGCAGGAGCAGGAGAGTTCAGGATTTCATGTTCATTTCTTTCCACTTGTTCAGGCAGATTGTCACCTCTTATGACTTTCACAGGGCTGGTGGTCTGATTAGGGTAATCCATTCTTAGTGCCTAATGATCCACTAAGTTTCCAATAGGTACTTGGGGAGTTTCCCAATAACTTAGCAGGCAGATACAGCATGCCTAGTCAAGCTCTGGAAATCAGAGAAAAATATAATTAATCTTGGGTGGTCTCTTTCTATCTGTGAATTCCATTGAAAGAGCCTCAGGAGATGAAGCTAAACAAAATATGAACAAAATTTAAAAAAAACCACTCCAAATAGTTCTTTTATCTAAGAATTAATCCAAGGGACTTTAAGTATCTATCTATCTATCTATCTATCATCTATCTATCTATCTATCTATCTATCTATCTATCTATCTATCTATCTATCTATCTATCTATCTATCTATCTATCTATCTATCTATCTATCTATCTATCTATCTATCTATCTATCTATCTATCTTCTATCTATCTATCTATCCTATACCTATCTATCTATCTATCTATCTATCTATCTATCTATCTATCTATCTATCTATCTATCTATCTATCTATCTATCTATCTATCTATCCTATCTATCTATACCTATCTATCTATCTATCTATCTATCTATCTATCTATCTATCTATCTATCTATCTATCTATCTATCTATCTATCTATCTATCTATCTATCTATCTATCTATCTATCTATCTATCTATCTATCTCACAAAACCCCAAAGATATTCCTAAGATCTACATGCAGTTTAGAAATTTGTAAAATGATTCCTTTGTGTTACATGATAAAATGTGAATACAAATAATTTTCTATGGAAAATAACATCTCAGACCAGCCAGGTCCTCTTGGGATCAATGGATCCATTTATTTTTGGTCATGCCTGATTTGCATGTGTTCCTTCCTTCCTTTCCTTTTCTCCCTTCCTCCCCCCCTCTTGCATTTTTAAATTAAACATGAACATTGTTGTGACAGGATGGGAAAGAAAGATACAATTTGCAATGTGATCATGTCCTGTGATCTTCCAAACATATAGACTATAGTTGTAGCTGGCATAGGATCTGTTTACCCAGGGCAGCTGCCCAGACAGGGAAGAAAGGATCCTAGACTCAAAGAGGCAGATCAAATTTCTGCCATCCGTGACAGATTGTAAGCTAGGTTTTAATTGAAACTCTTGAGTAATACTACAGGGTATTTACTAATAATTATACACTTAGCAATAACTTAAGGTAGACATATTGATAAGTAACAGAAGCATTACTACAACAAGCATGGAGAGAGTTAATCTCCAAATGGTAGAGTGATTAAGCCATTAATCAATTCAACACATTCCACTCTCTTCTGAAGTCTGAAGGAGTGGGAATCAGTCAACATGCTTGAGCTGAATGCCACATGCATAGTTAGTATTGTATGGTTGAAAGTGAAACTATTTTTTTCTTTCCTTCAATTGTTATAAATAAAGAATAATTTGAACAAGTTTGCAAAAGGGCCTTTGTGTGTTGTATTTTGTCTGATCATAAACAACCTCTTTGCAGTTTATATTTAAAGTGTGAACTGCTGTCCTTATGATATGCATTTCTCAATCTTAAAATATATATTATTCAGAAAAATCTGAATCCAAAATATAAATATATTCCAACATGGGTATTAGCCAAAGAAATACAAATTAAGTTAGTCTGTTCAAAGATTTGGCAGGTATGAAGTTTTCCAGTCTCTTCCAATCTCCAGATGTGCTTTTGATGATTCAATCATGTAAGATATGGATTAATTCTTGAGTGAGATCCATCAGTGCCCATTTGTAATTTTACAATGATTTCTTGCATGTTGTTGTCATTATTCCTGGAAAATGGGAATTTGCTATGGGATTCTGGGTTGCAGTGGGTGTGTATGTGTGGTTTTCATCTGTAGATCCTTAATTTGTTTTTTCACGAGGTTTTATCAAGTATCATATTCAATGTGTTGGATTACCATATTATTAATTGTTTGAATATAGATAGCAATTAAATATAATTAGCTAGTTGATGATCATTTGCCAGTAAATTTTGCTAAGAACGCATATGCCGCTTTGGGGAGTTGCTTTCTATTTCCTGCATCACTGATCTGATGCTGTTTAGAGAGAGCCTTTTCTCCCCCCTATTTACTGCTCTAGTGATCTGGGGCAGGAAGAAAGTAGGTTTATGAAAATATGCATGCACTAGCCTGTGAAGAACTCGGTCATGGAGAGTGAAAGGCTGAGGCTTCAGAATGGCCTTGTTGCTAAGCAGAAATGACCAGATGGGAATGTGTTTATTACAAAGGTCATTGCTCTGAAATGAAAGGCAGGAAAAAAGATGCCTACATCTTTATGGATTGGGCCACACCTGCAGATGTCAAACACAGATGTAATAAAACACTTGGCATTATTCTTGATTTGTTTTGCTGTCATCTTGAGGCAAGATCCAAAACCACTAGGACAGTTGTCACCCATCTCACCTTTGGGAGGATTATGGATACATTTTGAATTTTAAAAAGTGCCATGCCAGCCACTGCAAAATGACCACTCCCTTCTCCCACCAGATATACAAATACTTTCTCTTGTTGTTGTTAGTTGCGAAGTCGTGTCCGACCCATTGCGACCCCATGGACAACGTTCCTCCAGGCCTTTCTGTCCTCTACCATCTTCTGGAGTCCATTTAAGCTCACTCCTACTGCTTCAGTGACTCCATCCAGCCACCTCATTCCCTGTCGTCCCCTTCTTCTATTGCCCTCAATCTTTCCCAGCATTAGGCTTCTCTTCTCTACATAAGAAAAAATAGAGCTGGAAGGAAGAGAGACTGGTGGGGTGGACGGAAGGACAAAGAGAAACTGGGGAGAGTTTCTGCTACTTAACTAAAAGAAGGAAATGGTTCAATTCACTTGCATTGGAGACAAATATCTTCTCTGGTGGAAAACTGCTGAAGAGAGGAGTAGACGAACTCGCCAAGGATCCTGTTTCCTCAAGGGAACCACATTTCCATCTACTTCCAGTATTCATTTATTTGTTTAGGCAAGAGTGAAATGTTTGGTTTGTTTTATATATTGAACTTTTGGGATGTTGCAAGAATTGCTGATAAGTGCTGCATGTCACAATTTGATGCAGGAAGGGAAGAGGATGTCAATCTGGTCAAAATATACTGGAGTTGTTTTCGCTATGATACTGATCTCTGGGACATTTTTTCTTTTAAAGCCTTTATGCTGGCTGTTATTAAAAGATTGTATGAACTGTGAAGGTTTATATAACACTGAAAAATTAAGAAGACATTCACCTATTTTTCTTTTCATTATTATTGTGGTTTACACTGTTATTTTTTATTTGGTTAATAAAGAAAAAAAAGCAGGGGGCTTATTGCTAGGCAAACAGTGATTTTCCCTTTTTTGAATATTGTGAAGCAGAAGCTTATTAGACATCTGTGAAAACAGAAGACTGGACAATTGTGTTGCTGTTCCTTCTTTACTGCTGAGAAAGAATGAAAAAAAAATTACAAACACTTTTAAAATACTTTTCTTCCGGAGAAGGAAAAAAAAAACCCAATAGAAAAGAAAAGCTTGAAAACATGTTTTAGTACTTAATATCTGCATTGAGAAAAATTGTGACCCATCTTCTTTGAAGCTGGAGAGTGGGTTCTGCAATTAAAAGCAGATGGTTTTTGAATTTTTAACGTCTTGCAACTCAAGCAACTATAACTGTTCTCAGGCAAGTAAAAATGAATACAGAGAATTGGTTCCATAAATATATGGCAGAAGTCTTGTCAATAATGTAAACCTACTTGGGTACTCCTGAAACTCTTGCTACAACATATAATATGGCCAGTTTAGTTCTCACACAGAAACTAAATGTTTTCTACCAGTCCTGGATCATCACCTTAAGTATCTTCTGTTTAAAATTCTAGCAATGTTTTCCTTGTTTTCATTGTACTTTCCATAATGTCTAGGAGATCCTTTTCAACAAAAGATGGTATCTTTAGAGACTAATAACACTGCAAAGAAATATCAGTCATGGTGACGCAGTGATTAGAATGCAGTACTGCAGGCTAATTCTGCTGACTGTCAACTGCCAGCAGTTCAATTCTCACTGGCTCAATGTTGCCTCAGCCTTCCATCCTTCTGAGGTTGGCAAAATGAGGACCCAGATTGTTGTGGGCAATATGCTGACTCTGAAAAATGCTTAAAGAGGGATGTAAAGGACTATGAAGTGGTATATAAGTCTAAGTAGATAAGATAAGATAAGATAAGATAACCTTTATTGTCATTTTTTTACTGTGGACACAATGGCACACATCAAAAATGAAATTTAGTTGGCCGCTCTCAAAGTGAAACACATACATGACACACACCTAAAACATACTATATAGAACATATGTATAGACCCACACCCCTACATATACATAACAAATAAATATTAAATACTGTCCATCTTGAATATATAACGGAAGGAAGAAGCTTGAGAGTTCACAAGGTTAATACTGTATGGAATGAAACTATGGCTGAATCTGGATGTTCTGCTGCTGATACCACGAAGCCTCCTCCCAGAAGGTAACAAGGAAAACAGGTCGTGAAGAGGATGTGTGGTGTCCCAGATAATCTTACGGACCCTGCTCAAGCAGCGCTTCTGTGCTATGTCCTGGATGGGAGGGAGGGGACTGCCAATGAACTTTTCAGCCATTCTCACCACTCTCTGCACCGCCTTCCTATCTGAAGCAGTGATGCTTCCAAACCAGACTGTGATGCTGTATGATAAGTGCTATTGCTATTAGCTATTAATTCCTATAAAGTTGCTTCCAAACAAAGCAGAAAAAAAATCTTTGTACTTAGTCAGAAACACACCACCTTTAGATAATGGCTTCTTTGCTCAAAGAAACAAAACTGATTCTGTAGCAATCTTTTCTTTGGTCATTTTGTTAAAATTAATTAAGAAATAAAAAGGAAGCAATAGAAAAACATTCGCAAGAAGAGACATCAAAGGGACTATAAAATTTTTAAGAATATCAAACATATTGTTGTTCACACAGTTTTTGCTCTTTCCTGATCTTTTCTTCTTGTAAAATCCTGCACAGGATTAAAAGCAGACAGATTTAATCAATGGAACTGGTTTGGGAGGGCACTTGGTAGACTAACGTTTCAAAATATTTCAAAAGCTCTAATCAACTGAATTTACTGCACAACAATTTAGTCTGCAGAATTAAATCAATCTAGTACTGTGAAAAGCATTTTACACATTAGGAGAAGATAAAAAGGAAAGCTTTTATCTGGTATGGATAGATAACATTAGCAAAGTTGATGGTCAATAATGTCTTGAGGAAAAAGGACTTGAGGAAAAGGACTCTTGAAAAATAAGTGTTGTGTGATTTAAAAAAAAGACCCTCTCAATTTTTTTTACCCTCTCCAAGGTTCATTTCATCTAATGAAAAAAACAACCATGTTTCCAAAATTTCAAAGCAGAAAAGGAATATTGATGAAATTCTCACAGGTGGAGCCCTATATTCTTGAACAGATTTGAGTTAAAACATAGCCTTAATTAACTCACTGTAAATGAGGCTGGGAAATTCCCATTACAATTTCCAAGATTCTGCTTTTACCCCAGGCAAACATTAAAGAAGCCTTTCTGAAAATCCATGTTGTTTTTCTTTCCTTGATCTTGACCAGCTGTGTGGGGCCTGAGAATCATATTCTGAGCTTCTGCAATGAAGTTTTATCAATAAGAGCACCAGGTTCAGGAAGAATAGAAGTGACTCACTGGAATGGGCTTAGCAATACCAGGGTAGAATGAGATCTATCACATTAGCTCTATTTTTAACCATCTGTAGGAATACTTGCCAGACTGGAATATTTAGATTGGACATTGTTCACTGTATGAGATGGTTGAGATGGGGAGAATTTTATTTTCTGTTAAGCATTTAGAACAGACCTACATGCGCAGAGCTCTTTGCATAGGTGGTGCTACCACCATATCATTTCCCAGAGTGAATATGTGACCCCCCCCCGACATACATAATCCCATAAGCAATGTCCCTATGAGGTAAGCCAAAGTTATTACATTTCAGATGAAAGAAGGGGACGAAACTTTAGCTATCATTGGAGCATTGATATTCCAATTGGAGCCTTCTGTTTTAGAGATTGCTAGTGAAGGAGGTTGAAGCTCTCTGATATTTGCAATTTTTGCTTCTGGCAAAGTAATCAAAGTAATGTAATAATGTCTGGCTTTCCACAAAGAGGTAGATAAATTTTATAAAACAGGTTCAGAGGTTCGAATATTATGTAATTAATGGGTTCATAAATATGGAAAATCATAGCATGGAAGTGCTATGGGAAAAATAAATAAATGAGGAATCTGAGGAAAATAAGGAGGGTGAGACTTTGATATAAAATTTTAAGCTAGAGAAAATTGTCAATTCCATTCCATAAAATACTGGAAAACTCCTCCCTCCCCCCCCCGCTTCTTTTGACAGTGCTGAAGTAGTGTTACTGAGGTCAATCACAACCGGCATCCTATTTATGCAGTTCTCCCTGTGTATTGTAATGTATCTAACATAGACCGGCTGGATGTGAGTTAAGAAGGATGTTTTAATAAGATGCATTCAAATCTTTACTTCTTTTGTATTCCAAAGGATTCTTTCCTGTACATCTTAGGACATAAAGCAGAAAGAAAATAACATTTTATTTCAGCTGTTCAGCTGTTACAGCACTATTCTTTTTATTTATTTTGTCTTTCCTTAGGTTTTTGCCTTTGGGACTCTTTAAATCAAAAATCCCTTTCAGTCTCAGGGTGGAAGAGAAATGGCTACTTTTTACTACACTAGGGAATTAATTAGAGTCTAGTTGTTAGATTTGGACATAAACAAACATTTAATTGACAGAACAGCTTTGTATTTTCCTTTTTCCAAATTGAAGTTTCTATCTTATCTATCTATCTATCTATCTATCTATCTATCTATCTATCTATCTATCTATCTATCTATCTATCTATCTATCTATCTATCTATCTATCTATCTATCTATCTATCTATCTATCTATCTATCTATCTATCTATCTATCTATCTATCTATCTATCGTTGGGTAGGCACTTCACAGAATGCAGAATATTTAAAAAAAAATCAGGAAAAGAATATTAAGCTCAAAAACATAGGACAACCAATCTTGACTGAACACAAAGCACAAGCAACGTATCACAGACTAGGCATGGAGAAGGCACTGCCTGGTACTGTGTAACAGAATTATTAGAGAGGAAATGGAAATTTTATAAAGGGAGAAACATTATTAATGGTCATATATATGGTAATTAGCAATTAGCTGCGAGCATTTTAGGCTCCATTAAAATATATAAGGAAGTGTCATCTGTTGTGAAGTCCTTTTTCAGATCTAGCAGTAACTAGCAGCACAGCTAGCAGAGCCTCAACACAAGTTCATCATCTCATTTGTTATCCAGAATTAATTCCACTAATAAATAGCACTGAAAAGCTACACTGTATAAATATAAAATGTTTGTTATGATCATAAATTGAAGTAAATTCAAAACAATATTTTATATCTATTGGATATCTCAGATAATATTTTAAAAGAATTATCTGTCAAATTAATTATGCTGGAACTTTAAAATAAGGAATAAGACATTTACATGATATGGACACAGGGATATTTGCAGAGGGGATTTATAAAGTCAAGATGGCAACCATGACAAAGCAATCAAAGGTTTGCTCCTTTTTTGCATGTGCTGATGTAGTATGCATGGATATAGGGCCAACATATGATTTCTATGATATTTTTGACCCTCTTGCTTCTCCCACTATTGTCCTATTTTGCTTTAATATCCATAAGCTTGATAATATGATATTATTAAGATCAATACAATTTAAAGATATGAATATATTTTGAATTATACACCAAAGGTTGAACCAGCCTTCAGTTTAGTCATGCCTGCTTCTGTTTCTAGCACATAAGTTAACTCCCCCCCCCTGAAAAAGCATAGATACAGGGTCTTCACTCTAACTCAAAGTCTTGCTAAATCTTCTGAGTCCCAAAAAATTCTCCATGAATGTTCTTCTCCCCCAATATCTTTGTCACATTTCGTTATTCACCAGGATGTATTCTTGGTCTGCTTGGGTCCTGCCAGCCTGTAATTTGGGTGAGGTAGGGAGGGGAAATCAATTCTCAGGGCTAAATTGTCAAAACCATAGAAAGCTCAGAGCAATATGTAAAAATAACAAGACCCATCTTTTTCTTTACTTGTAATACTACAAGATGGAAAAAATTGGCATGGAACCAAAACTGTTTTTCTTAACCCTTCTCCTGGGTTAATTTCAGTGGTGGGATTCAAATATGTGAACAACCAGTTCTCTGTGTGGATGCCGCTTCCGGAAGTCCATTCTGGGCCTGGGCAACAAAAAATTAGCTACCGGTTCTGCCGAAGTGGTGCGAACCGGCTGAATCCCACCACTGGTTAATTTCCATCAAAATAATAGAATGCAATAAAAGCAGTAAAGCCACCCAGAGTCACCTTGAAGAGGAGATGGGCAGCATAAAATATTAACGAATAAAATAAAATCACTTTTATGATTCTAAATTGTTCTGCCCCTTAATGATTGCAAAGAAGTGAAATACCAATGAAGGAGAAGTGAAATGTACTGAACTATACTATCTTCAGAAAAAATGCTTTTTCTGAAGACAGTATACAGTAGGTTAGTTATTGTTATGTGTGAAGGTTCCCCCTAGAGTTAATCAAGGATTTCAGAGAAAACCTAGGTGGCAATCTCTCATGGCTAGTGAAAAGTTGATTATTAGATCCTCAACTCTTTAGAAACCTTCTCTGAGACCTTTTGCCTAATGTTTCTGTAGCAACTCTAATTTCAGCAAAAACTACCGTTGCTTTCCTGCCTCTCCCTAGTCCATTTCAACTTTCACTGTCTCCAGTGTGAGAAACTCTATATATGAAAGACTTATCTGTTTTACTTGCAGCTAATTTCTAGCTCAAGCTTATAACCTCTAGGCACAGTTTAAATGATTGGGTGATCACATGATACGATGGCAGACAGTCTTTACCTGCTCATTTTATCATAGTAAATGTAGTTTCAAATCATATATCCTACATTTAGAGCCTTGGTGGTGCAGTGGTTAGAATGCAGTATGGCAGGCTAATTCTGTTGACTGCCGATTGCCAGCTATTCGGCAGTTCAATTCTCACTGGCGCAAGGTTGATTCAGGCTTCCATCCTTCTGAGATCGGTAAAATGAGGGCCCAGATTGTTGGGGGCAATAGGCTGACTCTGTAAAATGCTTAGAGAGGGCTGTAAAGCACTGTGAAGTGATATATAAATCTACGTGCTATTGCTATTTCAAATATATCACTATCTGAAGAATTGTACTACTAATTGTATTACTAAGTGCAGCAAACATATTACTTTTCAACTTTGGAAAGAGAATATAATCCCAGATTTACAGTCCTGGATGGTTGACACATATTTATTTTCAGTATATGAACTGGATTGTCATCAATCTAATGGAAGGACAGATAAATATTGTTCAATATAGTCAAAATTTCAGTATTTAAAAACTCAGTTGAATGATTTCTACATGTAATATAATACTTCTATTGTTTTCTATTTTATTTTTTTATTCTTTTCTTTCAACCTTTTCTGTACATTAAAGCAATACAAATATTTCAAAATGCTCATATATTTTGATAATGTTCCAAGTTAGATAACAATATTACATATATGGGAATCTACAGCTGTAGGATGAGTAGCAATATGACATTTTCCAATCAATTTAAAACCAATAAAGGTTTTAATACATGTTAGAGAATACTTTCTTGAATATCTGCTGTAATTACTCCATTTCATATATCATTTAAATTTTCATTCTTTTTTGTAACCAATTGTAAAAATAGTTTTCCTTATAACAACTATCTTTTTTTCTACAGTAATCAGACTTCCAAGAGTGAAATCTAGGATACATTAATGTTTATATAGTGTTACATAGACTTTAATTACAGAGGAATCTTGATTGAACTTACTATCTGGAAGCTTTTCAGTTGGGTTTCAAATGTAGGACCATTCTTATAGGTGATCTATGACAGGACTTGAAGCTTAGTGCTGCACCTCTTCATGTCCTGTTAGATTTTTCAGTGGCACTTAAGGCATCAATCTTTATATCCTTTTGGGTTGCCTGTGAGGGTTTGAGGCATTGTTCTATTCTTCCTTGAGAGGATGGTTCTAATCAGAAGAGTTGCCTTAGAGTCCCCAGGATTCAGATCTCTTTTCCATTTTATTTAATAGCTGCATAAAAACCACTGGAAGAAATCATCTATCAGTTAGGTGTTATCAATGCACTGATACCTTGAGCCCTGGCTAAGCAGGAGAATGACAGACCTAGTACTGAGGCTGTGAAGATAGGGCAGAACAGAAGATATGGCAAATCCCACCAAGTTGGAATTACTCCTGGTTAGAAACATTCTGGTACCATGAAGTTTCCAATTTATAGCTTTTGATGGGATAGCCCTTTGCTTAAAAGAGTGATGTGCAATTTGGGAGATTTTCTGTACTTCTGGCTTCTACTGCGATAGCAGATCGAATCCATTGCCAGGAGAACCTTTAGCCAGTTGGCCATATATTTGTAACCTTTTCTAGAATCAGCTACTCCTGAAGTCAAAAACTCATAATGGTATTTTTGTATTTATTATAAGCTGCCTAGAGTTGTGAGAGTAGGCAGTATGTAAATGATTGCAAATATCTAAATAATTAAAAATAAGATATTAATGTTACTCAATCATGTCAAGTATTTTAACAGAGACAACCAGGGCCATCCTATCTGGGAAGCAAAAATGAAAATGACCACCAAATGACAAATTTCTCTGCTTCTTTCTATTGATAAAGCAGATTTCTACAGCCCAGATGCCATAGCACTAAGCACAGTGTGCCATTAATGCAGAAATTGTTGCCGGAGCTGTGATTCATGATTTTGTGTATTTATAATGTGAACATTTGCCAAAAACTGTTCGGCTGATTAATTTTGCAACTGAGAATTCTGTTAATCAGCCAATATGTAAGGATGTTCATTTGAATGAAATGAGTTTAAAGAACTCCCAGTACCTGAGTTGCTTGGCATCTATATTTTTGTACTTGCATGGTATTTGGTGCTTGCTTGACATGTATATTTATTTTGTTGGGCGCTGTCCAAAGTTGCTTGTTTTGTGAAATAGATGGTTATACAAATTTGATAGATGGAAGGATTGAACTTGTAGCAGGTCCTTGAATAAATTAGTGCACTTAATAATATCACTACATACATATACATTCAAAGGATGGGGTCAACATTTTAATTAAACAATTTTTTTAGACATCCTATAGGGACTAGAACTTGGAATATGGTTTTAAAGAAACTAAATATTTACTGATGGTGATCAGAAAAAAAATAGTAACAGTTTGGGTTTTGTTTTAGTTTGGGTTTTGTTTCAGTGTTGACTCTTGGCAATTGCCTGGACAAATCCCTGCACTTTTCTTGGTAACATTTTGGAAGTCCTTTGCTATTGCCACCTTTCTAGAACTAAGATAGTTTCCTAGCAAGCTTGTGCTTAAGACTGGACTAGAATTCACAGTCTCTGGGTTTCTATCTGGAGCCATAGCCCAGAGCCTTACCCACTCCACCAAACTGGCTCTAATTGTTTTAGTATAGCCATTTCAAAGCCAAGTAGAAAGGGTTCTACTGTGTAAGGGTTCATCTTTTTTTTTTTTTTGAAATGTAATAACTGTGTCTTCCAGTGCAACTTCCCAGATATGATACTTTCACAGAGAGAGAAGCATTCTTGAAGAGAGCGAAAAGTTATGTAATTGGCATATGCTGCATTTGGATTCTTTCTAAATTGCTCTGTTAGCTTAGGGTCGTGGCCTCTGCATACAATAACTTGCAGGTTAGTTTTTAATTTACCAAATAACATGTTTACAGTTCAAACCATGAAGGCTATTAAAAGAATCAGAATACGACATGTTACCTGAAAATCTGATTGACACACGTGGGCAGTCAGATGCATAAATGTTTTTTGTTTCACTTCAGCTCTAATAGGCAAAGTCATAAAAATATATATAATTGTTAAAATTCACTTTAGGGGAGATTCCAAAAAGCAGAACACCACATATTTCTGATAACATATCTGGCAGTTTATTTAAATGCAAAAGGACTTTTTGAGAAAAGTGGAGGATATAATGCTTGGCTAAATCTTGACAGTCTCTTGGACTGTGTCAGTGTTTTCAATCTTGGCAACTTTATGATGTGTGGACCTCAACTCCCAGAATTCCTCAGCCAGCATGCCAAGGTTGAAAAATACTGGTATACATGCATTTTATATTTCAATGTCATGACAATGTTTCACTATATGCTGGCTTCTGGAAAAGTGGCCTTCAGTCATGAAGACACTGAGTAGCTTTGAGTAAATCATTCTTGTGGTTACATGAAGTGCAGGAACAAACATAAGGGAAAGTGTTTAGGAACAGAAAACCTGTGCCCTCAGAATTCTCAGTTTTATTGCAAAGATTGAAATAATGTCAGCAAACATTTCCTGTGGTTACATTTTTCTTGTACTTATGATATACGTCTTATGCTTTCTTTCCTGCTTCACATGAAATCTGCAAACTGATAGTGTGTAGATTTTGCAGCTACACTGATGAAATTCATTTCCACACAAGGCATGCTTGCCATGATACAAAGATCTTTTACTAAACATTATTTAAAGATTGATTCTCATGGTTGCCTCCATTTCATCTGCACTGTTGAGGCACCTGAAATTATTGCTAGTAGTTCTAGTTCAGAAATGGTCTTTTTCTTCTCTCAAGATAACACTTGTCATCCAGGCAATCTAGGATGCTTTAGGGATGAGCCTAGGAGCACTGCAGTCAAGGACTACAGTCAGCTCAGCTCTAATTGGTCTGGCAAATCTGCCATGAAAACACTTTCTTAATATCCTGTTGCTGGGCACTGTGCCTCCATTGCCATTTTCAGTTGGCGGAGAGACTGGACACTTAGTTTCTCCTCCCCATATTTTCCATTGCAATATGGAATTCCCAGATCAATAAACCTATTATCCAGGAACTCTGCTATTTAAGAGGATGTGTGTGCAAGAGCTCAGGAGACTGTAAAACAGGGAAAGCACACAAGGCAGGCCTGTGCACATGCACACTCACACTCACACTCACATCCCAAAGTGGAATGAATAGATGTGAAATAGAAGAAACTCTTTGCTTGATCAAAATCAAGGTGAAAGAAAAGAGAGATCCAGAATCTCAGACGCTTTAAGAGCGCTCTGGTTTGGGATTCTTGGTTTTGTTTTTCAGGTGATTTCTTTGAATCACTCAGCAGATGTTGTTCTGGGAGGGGGGCAGGGGAGCAGGGTTGTTTAATAGAAATCTTTTGACCTTCTGTTTCTTTACAAAGGCTGCCAAACTCCCAGGAGATCAATACTGTAGTCCTGTCCAAAGAAACAATTAATTTAATAAATAAGGTCAAATCCACAAATAATACAGTAAAATTAAAGTTTGCACACTGAACTTCAGCCTGCCAAATATTCAACAGAACAAGGACAGCAAGGAATCCCCCACATCAATATCCTGAAAATACTACATGTTAAATTTGTGAGGACAAATGTATTGTTGAGGCATGGTAAAGATTGACTGGAGGGGGAAGGTAGCACAATTTATGTTGATATATTCGTCTCTCAACCCCTGGATGGGAAGAAAACACATTCTTTTAGCTGTAAGCAAAAGCCCATAATCTTACTCATTTATTCAATTTGGGTATCACCTGACTCCAGAATCTTTTATCTTAATCAGTCTTATAAGGCTGCTGTGATTATTCAGTATTGTTTTCAGCTATGTCAAGGAAATAATAAAAGTAAGACTTCAAAGTAGGTTTTGGAAGAGAAATCTAGTCTATCAGCCTTTGTACATAATTTAAAATTCTCCCAAATATGTAAGAAATCTAAGAATGCATTTGCATGCCAAATTGTGCACTTTTCAAAATGTTATAATGTGGGTCGTTTAAAAATATGAAAATGTCAGAATTAGAAGAACAGTAAGCATATAAATGTGTATTTTAGGGGAAAGTACACGGAAAAGTTAAATAAGATTGGAAACTGTTAACTTCGCTCATGCTATTGCCTATTTTGTTGCATACATCTGTATTTGTGCTGCTGAGTTACTGTATTAAATATTCACATCAGCCTTAGATACCCTGTTTCCTCATCTCATGTAGCAGAATATTTGTACAGTTAGCATTTGCAGATTTAGAACCCCTATGGGAAATTTTAGCAATGCCTGATTATTTCATTTTTAAATATCAAAGGCACCAAAGGCAGAAACCCTGGCTGCTATTGGGGTCTTGCATAGCTCATTAACACTGATATAAGAGGCTCCCTTGTCAACTACTGCATTTTACATTTTTACTTGAAATTCTCCATCCAACAATTTGTGTTTGGAAAAAAAAATCCATAGTAATGAACTTAGGCATCTATTTAAATTTACAGTATTCAAGTTTGGGACATTTGCTTAGTGTGCTATAAATTGAATCAAATAATTAAATAAAAAAGCAACTTTATATTTTTTACAGTACTTGTTTCCTCTTTTGTAACTGATTGAGAGAATTATATTGATTTGATACTAGGAGTAAAAAAAAATAGCCATTATGACTAACCACATTGACAGCTTAATTATCTATGAATGGGACTAATTCTCCTTTAAAGCTACCCAGGCAATTTTTGTCAGTAAATAATTTGATAGTGAAGTTTTAGGCTGATTAGATATGTAAAGCAGCACACTTATTTATTTACTTAATTTATTAGAATATTTATAGCCACCGATCTCATCATCATGACCCTGGGCAGATAAGAATGGTTAAAAACATAATATAAAGCAATCTAACAATAACAGAATAACAGTATTTTCTGAATCTTCTTCATCTGAGAAGAAGGAAATAATAATAATAATAATAATAATAATAATAATAATAATAATAATAATAATAATAATAATAATAATAATAATAATAATAATAATAATAATAATAATAATAATGAAGTTGGAAGGGACCTCGGAGGTCATCTAGTCCAACCCCCTGCTCAGGCAGGAAACCCTATACCATTTCAGAAAAATGGCTGTCCAGTCTCTTCTTAAAAACTTCCAGTGTTGGAGCATTCACCGCTTCTGGAGGCAGGTTGAGAGGCAGGAGAGAGCAAATCATTTTATATATTTACAGAATTCCAGTTTTTTTGTCATATAAACATTTCCATAACTTTTTCAGTTGTGAGTAAAAGCAATGTCACCTTTGGATTGAACTTTTTAAATGTCTTTATGGACATGTAATCTTTGTCAACAATATGGAAGTCATTTGTTATTGTCTTCATTTAAGTTTTTTCCCCTTCTTTTTTTAAAAAAATTCTCTGTCCAGGCCTCAGCCCTGGTATTTTTGGTGATCTCCATTTCAAGTAGGCAGTGTGGTGGATCAGTGGTTAAGATGCTGGGATTGTTGGCTAGAAAGCCCAGGTTCAAATCCCGAGTGCTATGTGGTGCACTGGGCTCCCGTCCTCCTGCCAACCTAGCAGTTTGAAAGCATTCAAATGCAAGTAGATAAATAGGTATCATTTCACTGGGAAGATAACAGCGCTCCATGATGTCAAACTGGCCACATGACTGTGAAAATGTCTTCAGACAGCGCTAGCTCAATGGCCTTGAAACAGAGATGAGCACCACCTCCTATAGTCATCAATGACTAGTGGAGTAAAATCCGCAGGGACTCCTTTTTTCCCCTTTATCTGTTCAAGTAATAAACAGGCTCAACTCTGTTTAGCTTTTTGAGTTCATCCAGATACTGCCATTGCAGCACTCTTGCCAAGTATTTTGAGAGACCATATTGTAGTTCTGTTCAAAGATATTGTTAAATTTCTTTCCTAGTGAACAACATGCGCTTTTTGTCACAGTAGCATAATGGCTGGGCATTCTTACTGAGTTATTTCCCCCATGAAACCAAGAATGCATTGTAGTTAGTTAAAATCAATTCATACCCCTGAATATACTATATGAAAATATTACAAAATATGGGGTGTGTGTGTCAAGAGAATAAAGACAGCAAGGGAAAAACATAAAGTTGTGTCAAGTAACAGGAAGATATAGCCCATAGATGTCAGTAGTGATTAATGGCAACATACCTTCCCTCAGATAAAGCCTTACATAGAGAGAGAGAGGCAGCCGATCATCCAACTCACTTTATCAATTGTACCTATAAAGTGGAATGATCAGATGTCAAATTGATTGGGAAACTTGTTTAACACAACCTTTGCATTCATGATTGATATCTTTTTGAATATAAAAAATTAGGAACATCCAAGTGCTTGGTGTCAAACAGGGAGAAAAAAAAATAAAGTCTTCATTTGAAGCAATACCAAATTCTATATATCTCTCTGTGTGTGTGTGCATTTAAAATGGAAGTATGTGAAAGTGCAAAATGTTTCTTGAAATCTGTAGTGTAATTAATTTGTATTATATGTGTTTCTGTTTCATGTCCCTACCCTTTGACTTCCCTTCTACCAAATTTTGTTGTTTTATTTATTTCTTGGGGAAGAAGCAAAGTCAAAGGGCAGTGACACAAAACAGAAAGAAAGACACGTATAACAAAAATTAATGTTCAGTAAGGTTTATTGTAATAGCAATAGCAGTTAAAAACTGTAAACAATGTATGTTCAGATAACATCTCTCATAGGTTCTGGCTGTCTGATAGATGACTTCTGGGTAGTGGCTGATATCTAGGTAATATTCATATCTAGGTTATCCAGGAAGAATTAAGGAAATAGGTCCCATGCATGCAAAGTAAGGCTTTTTCATATAGTGATGAATATATACTTCCTGTCAACAACACTGATGTCATTTTTTAACAGAGGATTTAAAAAGATAAATTATATTTGAGCCATACAAGGCACCCAGTAGTAATAAAGCAGTGGTTTTTTTCCTGTTTTTTAAAAGTTTGGCAGTGTTTCAAAATTATAGCTGTATAGCAATTAATATCCATCTTTATCTTTGTTCTCATGAAATTATTTAGCTCTGAAAGGAAAACAGGTTCTTTCAAACACTTGTTTCAGCTCAGAAATGATGAAAAAAGAGAAAAGAAAATAACTTTTCTTTTTTCAGTCTTTAAACATTGACACACACACCCGCCACCACCAATATCATTGAAAGCTTTGTACTTTCTTCATGGTATTTGTTCTGTTCTTGCAAAGCAGACATCGAGACAAGGCAGGTTCACAACAAAGGATCTTTTTATTAGGTACATTCACAGAACAGAAGCAATAACACAATGGTAACTGGTCCTTTTATACTCCCCTTGCAAGGGATGCACAGCCAATCATTGCAGGCCATTCTCCCGCCTTGTGTTTGCGCGCAAGGCCGGAGACAGCCTGTCTGGGTCCCGGGCAGACACGTGGTCTGTCCGGGTCTCTGCAACCTTTCTGCAGCCTTCCTGAGCCTTGCTGAATGACTCAGCAAGGCCCAGGACATAACACCCCTCCCCTCTTGGATTAAACAATACAACGCATATTGTTTAACATCATACACACCATGGCTGGCCGGTTGGCCCGTTAGGTGGTCAACCTTACTCCTGGCAACCTATTTTCCTTCAGGTCCCTATGGTATCCACGATCTTTCACTCTTTGACAATATTTGCACCGCTGCACTATAGTTGTTGTTACTTTCTCAGATGGTGCGGGCTAATAACCCTCCTGTGTAGTGAACAGGGACCTTACATATTCATTTAAATACTTAGGAGGACCCTTGACCCGCTCTGATCTCCGTGGAGCCAGATTAGGTGCAGGTATACCTTTGGGTGTGGGATTAGGAATAGGTGCCTGGAGTGCCTGCTCCCGGTTTGTGCAAAACAAACCAGGACTTTGTTGCCCAGAAAACTCAGGGGTTCCCCCTGACTGCTGACTGGCTGGATCCACTAGACCCAAACCAGAGTTCCTTGGTGGGGTCGAGTTCCCCGAGTCCCCTGGTGGGGTCGAGTTCCCCAGAATTCCATGGGACTCCTCTTGGGAGCACTGTCCCTCGAGCCCAAGGCCAGCAGCAGGAGTACCCTGAGTAGCCGATTTATGGCCATTTGCCCCTAGCCAGGGACCTCTGCCAGAGTCAGGAGCCGCCTCCATGGCAAGACCCCCAGAATCTATGCCAGAGTCAGGAGCCGCCTCCATGGCAAGACCCCCATCTGGAACATTTGGATAAGCGCCCTCGTGGAGAGACTGTGGTCCACAATCGTAATTGGGGTCCCCCTCCCCCCCGAGAGCAGAGCCAGGGGCGGAAGCGTGGCCAGGAAGCCTCCAGCGCAATTGGTCTATGTGGCATCTAAGCACACGACCATCCTCCAAGGCCACTTCATAGGACAGTGGCCCAGAGACCTTACATACAATAGCAGGTACCCAGAGATGCCCATGCCCATAGTTTCTGGCCCAAACCAGGTCACCCACTTGGAGTCTCCTAGGTGCCCACGGTTGTGACACCTGTGAAGCCACCTGGTCTGGGTGCAGCCTGTCCAGCTTCATAATGAGTCTGCGACCCCAGCGGAGTTCAGCTGGGCTCTTTCCTGTAGCTGTGCAAGGTGTGGTGTGGTGTGGAAGGAGAAAATCAGCTAACCTGTGATGCCAGGGTCCTTGAGTGATTCTCTTTAATGCTTCCTTGGTGGTACGCACCATGCGTTCAGCCTGACCATTGGTGGCAGGTGAAAAGGAGCAGACGTGGCATGCCGGATCAAGTTGGCTTGAAGAAACACCTGAAACTCAGAAGAGGTAAATTGGGGACCATTGTCTGATACAAGGACATCAGGAAGACCATGGGAAGCGAAGATTCCTCCGAGCACCTGGATGGTCCTGGCAGTAGTAGTGGAGGATACAGGAACGACCTCTAGCCACTTGGAATGGCTATCCACAAGGAGGAGGATGAATTGCCCCTGAAAGGGCCCAGCATAGTCAATGTGTACGCGTGACCATGGAGTAAGTGTCTCCTCCCACCTATGTACAGGGGCGTGGGGTATCTCGGGTCGTGACTGCTGGCACAGTTGGCACCCATGAACCTGGGCTTCGATGTTCTTATCGAGTCCAGGCCACCAAAGATGGCTACACGCAAGCGCCTTCATCCTAACAATTCCTGGATGTCCCTCATGAAGAGAGAGCAAAACTCTAGTCCTCAATGAGGCCGGGATGACTACTCTGCTTCCCCACAGGATACACCCTTTGAATGTAGAAAATTCATGCTTCCTATGCCAGAAGCTTTGGAACTCTGTACCAGGACACGTGTCAGGCCATCCTGACAACACGCATGTCAGCACGCGTGCAAGCGTGTGATCAGTGGCAGTTTCAGCAGCCACATCCCTAGCATTGAGGGGAGATTCAGGTAAGTCCTGAATAGAAAGAATGTGTACAGCAGGAGCAGGGTCTGCCTCTATTTGCTTTAGAGGTAACCTACTAAGGCCATCAGCGTGGCCCATTTCTGTCCCTGGTTTGTGAACCAGGGTGTAATCATAAGCTGACAAGAAAATTGACCATCTCAGCATTCTAGGAGATATTATGTGATGGGTTTGTTTATTGGTTGTAAACAATCCCAGCAAAGGCTTGTGGTCCGTGTAGACCGTTAAATGGCAGCCATACAAGAAATCATGAAATTTCTTGATACCTGAGATTATTGCCAAGGCTTCCCTGTCAATCTGCGCGTAATTACGCTCTGCAGATGAGAGGGTTCTAGAATAATAGGCCACAGGGACCTGAGTCCCATCAGCCTTGAGATGACTTAACACTGCTCCTACCCCATAAGGGGAGGCATCACATGCGATGCACACAGGCAATTGCTCATTGAAGTGAGCCAGTACAGCATTGGAGGATAGCAAAGCCTTGACTTCTTTGAAAGCCCTTTCATGGACCTTTGTCCATGTCCATGGAGTCTGCTTGTCCAAGAGCCAGTGTAACGGCTCAGCCACTGCAGCCTTGTGGGGGAGAAATGAATGATAAAAACTAAGTAGGCCCAGAAAAGCCTGGAGTTCAGCTTTTGACTGGGGACTAGGGGCCAGTTGAATGGCCTGGAATTTAGACTCTGCAGGGTGGATGCCTTCAGCATCAATATGAAATCCTATAAATTCGGTGGATGTTACACCAATTTTACATTTGTCTTGCTGTAACTTCAGTCCAGCTTGGCGGAAACGCAGCAAGACAGCTCTCAGCCTTTCAGCCAAGTTCCCAGATGACTCTCCTGCAATGAGGGCGTCATTGAAATAGGGGCAGACCCCAGGAATACCATGGAGCATTCGCTCCATCACCCCTTGGAAGATGCCAGGGTCTACATTGACCCCAAACTGCAGCCTTTTTACTTTGAAAGCCCCTCTGTGAGTAACTATAGTTTGTGCCTCAGCTGTTGCCTTATCAACAGGTAACTGTTGATAGGCCTGAGCTAAGTCGAGCTTAGCAAAGAGTTTTCTCCCCTTCAGTGAGGCCAGAATGTGGCTCACCACAGGCACCGGATATGCATGTTGCTGCAAGGCTTTGTTTAGAGTGCATTTGTAGTCCGCACAGATTCAGACTTCACCATTTGCTTTTAATGGTGTCACTATGGGGGTTTCCCATGGACTAGAATCCATAGGTTCAAGAATGCCTTGTTGGAGCAGTTCGTCCAACTCAGCATCTATTTTACTTTTGAGGGCAAAAGGCACCCTCCTTGGTTTAACCCTGATGGGTGTGATGGCTGGATTTAATTTTAAAGCAATGGGAGGCCCCTTGTATGAGCCAAGTTCTGAGCTTAATACATCAGCAAACTCCTTACAGACTCCTGCAAGGCTGGCAGTTTGCAGATGGTTCAGACCCGTCACTTGGATCCCAAGTGCCTCGAACCAATTGAGTCCTATAAGACTTGTGCGATCACCCCCAACTATCACCACATCTAACAACCCACCAAATTCCTTATGCTGTACTCTAAGCGTGGCCTCCCCCTTCACACTGACTTGTGAATTCTGAAAGTCAGTGAGGATGAGATTGGAGGGCCTGAGTTTAACTCGTGAGCCACTCCTGGAGCAAACCTTTTTAAAGGTGTCTGCAGAAATAATAGAAAGAGCGGACCCTGTGTCCAGCTCCATGGCCAGGGGAACTCCCTGCAACTTGACATCAATGCGCAGCTTTTTCTTAAGGGGCCGGTGAACCCCAGTTTTAAATACCCCCCTACGGGATGCGCAGAAACCCACCCTGTGTTTTTCTGGTGACCCAAGCAGGCTGATGCGATGTGGCCTTGCCTGCCACATGCCGGCAAACAGCAGAACGAAAATGGCAGTCGTCTCTCCTGTGGCGACCCCCACAGCCGAAACACCAAAGGGATGCAGGCGTCTGTCCTCTGCGTTCTTGCAGTCTTCTCTCCGCCAACGGTTGAAGTCTGTCCACCTCTTCTTCCTTGGACTCTTCTCCGGAGGCCTCTCACACGACTTCCTGATGGACGGGCACTGCTGCTGGAGGGTTATTTGTCGACCTCAAGGCCTTCACCGCGCCGCCGGCTGCTTCTTCAGCTTCAACTTCTCTCAGGGCATCTTGGAAGGAGAGATCAGCTCTAGCAAACAACTTTTGTTGCATCTCACGGCTTCGCAATCCACAGACGAGTCGATCTCGGAGCCTCTCTTCCAAGTCTTGGAATGCGCATGGCCTAGCAGCCTACCTCAGAGCCACGATGAAGTCCGCAGCTGATTCTCCTGGCCGCTGGTCCCGCTGCTCGAATTGGTGCCTCCAAGCAATTACAGATAGCTTGGGCTCAAAATGCTCGTGCAGCATTTTCTTTAGATCAGCATATGCGATCGATTCCAATGGTGCTGGGGCTACAAGATTCTCAGCAATGTCAAAAGTCTCTTGCCCACAGACACACAGCAAAGTAGCAGCTTTCAGTCCATCTTCTTGGATCTTGTTCACCCTGAAGTAGTTCTCAACGCGAGCTGTGTAAGAGCTCCAGAGTTCCGGGTGCGAAGTATCAAACTCGCCAAGACGGCCCAGCTTGGACATCATTGTGACCGCTAGCCTCTTTGACGTCTCTCACCGCAAGGAAGGAGAAGGGGTCCCATGAAGCCAAACCCACCTCCAGCATCTTCCTACTGGCAGGCGGTTGCTTCTCCTGGACGCCGCGCTTCTCTTCGCTTCAGGCTTTCAGGTGAGTTGGCCCTAGCTTCTTCTGATTAGGCTTCCTATGCGGCGAATCCCACCTTCGTCGCCAATGTTCTGTTCTTGCAAAGCAGACATCGAGACGAGGCAGGTTCACAACAAAGGATCTTTTTATTAGGTACATTCATGGAACAGAAGCAAAAACACAATGGTAACTGGTCCTTTTATACTCCCCTTGCAAGGGATGCGCAGCCAATCATTGCAGGCCATTCTCCCGCCTTGCGCATGCACGCAAGGCCGGAGACAGCCTGTCTGGGTCCCGGGCAGACACATGGTCTGTCCGGGTCTCTGCAACCTTTCTGCAGCCTTCCTGAGCCTTGCTGAATGACTCAGCAAGGCCCAGGACATAACAGTATTTATCTGTCCTAAAGATCTAACATCCCCAAATGTAGAACATTGAGCACAAATATTTATACTGTAGCAGTTAATACGTTTGTGGACTTCAGCAAACCCTGAGAATGCTTCTAGTGTCATTCTCCCCTCTTTATCATCACAGAAATCTGTTTCTCCTTCCTTGTCTTACAACTGCTGTCCATTATATACCAATCGCTCCTTTATTACGTGCATACTCTTTCCCAGGATCATTCTGTTAGACTGTAAAAAAGTCAAATACAGTAGAGACATATTAAAATGAATGACAACCCCAAATGGCTCCAGTTAAGTTCAACACACTTAAGTTTGGAAGAATTGAACTCACACATGTGAAAGTGAGGCAACAAGGGAAGAGGAATTACTATGCCTCTGCCATAATAGTCTCAACTTCTGTGGATGAAGCTACTTTGTCCCTAAGAAAACAATTTCAACCATTTTTGCAGTGATTTTATTCAATAATATTGCCCAAGGATTGCAATTGCACCATCAACATTTAACTCTCTTGATGAAGACAATGCTTTTCTTCTTCAAGGGAAATGTTTGACACTCATTTGGGAAAAAAATCTACTCTTACTTCTGATAATATTGATGTGGATGCTGACAAGGAAGAGTTATTCTCAGTTGATGGTACAATTGCAATATTTGGACAATGTTCTTGAATAAAATCACTGCAAAATATTTGCTAACATGGTTCTTATTCATAAAGAAATGGTTGATAGCCTATATAGACATTTGCACATTGGATAAGAATATAATTATTCTGGATAGAAATGCAACATGCCCTCATGATGAAGCAAAAATGATTCTGATCCCAGACACCAACTTTCAAAAAAAGCTAGATGGTTTGAAGATGACAATTGCACACTGTCATGAGATGAGAAGTCCTCCAATATGCAAACACGTGCAAAAGATGCAGGTGAGAATAAGAGAGAAGTTATAAAAATACAGGAAGATCTAGTCCTTAGGCATTTCTGGAATAATGCCTATAAGATTTTATTTCATTCTCTTCAATTTGGAGATCCAAACTGCTTATTACATGTATGAAAGAGTTAAACATTCAAATAAATGCTGCTTCTATATTAAGTTTGCAGGACTGGCAAATTGGAACATGATACTAAGAAAAACACAGGAGTCATGTTCCTTGTGTATCATATAATGTACAAAACATTATAGTTCTCAGCCAACAACATGGCTGAGATGAGCAGCTATGTAAATTTGATACATACATAAACAAACAAAAAAATAAATGGCATTTTCTGCATACCAAAATATAGAAAGATCACCACCTGAACCCACAACCTGTAATACCATCTTTAGCATTACATATAGATTTATCAATAAATACATTAAACAACAGAGTGACATCACACATCCTTGTCTTAGTCAGTGCTGAACCATTTGCTACGTATTCCATTTATTATCATACCAAGATTTACAGTGCTCTTACTGCTGTCCTCAACCCACCTCAACTCCATAAGCATGCAAAACATTCCATGATTCTAATAAATTAATCATTTGCTTTCTTCAAATCAACTACATCTTTATGTTTCTCTGTGACCTGCACAGAGAGCAAGAATTTGGTCCACATGCTCCCTCCCCGGCATGCTGACAGTGTTCTTCACAAATCTTGCTCATTGTCACCTCGCATACTCCGATCATCAAACATCTTCCAGGCAAGTCATATAACTATTCCATAAATAAACACATCTTCCTTTTAATATTTTTTAAGTTACATCATCTACAGTCTAATCATTTTTCAACATTCATGCAATACTTATTTCCCTTTCATTGTTTTGTTTTCTTTTATACTAGCACACATAATGTAATTCTTTGCACCACAAACATGCTATAATTTTTCTATGCAAATCAGGGTCTCTTATATAGAGATTATCTTGCAAGCCAAAATAATACTTCTCACCTCTCACAAACTAAAAAATAAATATAGTAGAATAGAATAACAGAGATGGAAGGGACCTTGGAGGTCTTCTAATCCAACCCCCTGCTTAGGCAGGAATTAGTGTATTGATAACTCCTGATACATGACATACTCAGAATGCCAAGCTCTCTCTCCCTCTTTCTCCCTCTCTCTCCCTCTCCCTCACTTCCTCTCCCTCCCTCCTGTCAGTCATCTAGATAGTTCACCACCTAACCATCATCTACTTGCCTACAATCCCTCTATGTGCCTGATGACAATTTATACTAAGCTTTTGCTACACAAGGACTACAATGAAAGTCATTAGTATGCAAACAGCTTTGAGAACTTCATGAAAGTACATTTTACAGAAGGTTATCATGTTGTAAATTTTACAGAAGACCTAAAAATCTTTAGAATGAATGATTTCTTAGAGAGTAAGGCATACAAAAATTGTAGGAGTGGTATTTGCTCATTAATGATACGAAGTTATTGACTGTGCAGAAATCATTCTTTCCAGCATAGTTTATTTGTCATATAAAATCATTATCCCCTTCATAAATTCTTTAGAAATGCAATTTATTTTTTTTAAAAAAATAGTTACTGAGTTAATGTAAAATTATCAAGCATGTTAGTCCATCATTTTCAGGAGGCAAATATGTAGGTTTGGCAAAATCACTTCTGTTGATAAGTAGCTTTAGCTGCATTGTCCAATAGGCAGACTCTTTGCCATTCAATTTTAATAAGATTTATCATGGTTCAAACTTCCATTTTGTAATATATAAAAAGTCTCTGAAATAAACTAGAACAAATAATATTCTCAAAATTATGAGACCCTGATCCTCTTTCTCCATCCCTTTCTTGATAAACCCTCATAAACTCCATGATTGGGCCAAGGGAGGTCTACTTTTCTGTTTCCTTAAACTGGAATTTGTTTATGCAGGATCTCAGCTCATTAAGGACAACTAACATGTAATTAGCAGACTAAACATATGGCCAATCATGAGCTCTATAAAGGATTATTCTGATTTAAAATCGATGGAAAAGGGTAGCAGCAAAACCAAACCAACCTCCCATCTCTTTTATCCCTCCTTAGTCTCCACAACAGATTTTTTTTTCTATATAAGCACTTCCCCCCCCACCCCAACAAATAACCTCAAATAAAGACTGGTGTATAACACCTACTATCCCTTTCCCCCTCTTTGTATTTTAACTGAGCTAATACTTGTTACATTGAATCTGACTCGCTGTAATGAAAAGCATAAAGCATTAAGGCACTATTATGATCTGTGTGAAAGCAACAATAAGAGCGTTATACTACACCAAAGCATTTCAAATTGACCTGTTAAGTCTTGTTTAGTCTCTTTGGGACATGAATGTTTTGTAGTAATTCTCACTCCTATATAAAAAAACATATAAATTCTTAGTATTATAACTGTAGGAAGAAAAAAGAAACCATCAGGAGTTCTACTCCATTTGGTAACAATTGTTTCATTTGATCACGCAGCCAATCTAGGTTGTTAATTATTTTATTTTATTAAAATAAACCAAATAAAATAAAATAATTGACCTTTTTCAGTATGGCAAAAGGATGAGCTGCAAAAGATTTTGTTATTAAACCTATTTATGTTTTGACTTCTTTGCATAATAATTGAATCAGGAATTAGCACTGATGATGTTACCTAATTTGGGTAATGAAACGTCTGCAAGAAAACAAGCAAGCTCAGAAAGCACCAAGGACCCCTTGAATCAGGAATTAAACAGATAATCCTGATTTGCACAACACAGTGTTGTTACTTAAGGTTAAAACTAAGCAAGTTTGCTGGGTTGTGTGAATGCAGCCACCAGGTCTTTGTTGTTGCTAGTTGCAAAGTCATGTCCGACCCATCGCGACCCCATGGACAATGTTCCTCCAGGTCTTCCTGTCCTCTACCATCTTCTGGAGTCCATTTAAGCTCACTCCTACTGCTTTAGTGACTCCATCCAGCCACCTCATTCTCTGTTGTCCCCTTCTTCTATTGCCCTCAATCTTTCCCAGCATTAGGCTCTTCTCCAGTGAGTCCTTCCTTCTCATTAGGTGGCCAAAGTATTTGAGTTTCAATTTCAGGATCTGGCCTTCTAAAGAGCAGTTGATCTCTTCTAAGACTGACCGGTTTGAACGCTGACTTTATTAAGCCTGTGAACCCAATAATTATCTTTATCATCTTCCCTCAAAATATAATAATAGATTTTGGAATAGTGACAGATTATGTGAAGGACTATCTTTTCCCCAATTACATCTACTGGATTCACCAGAATGGGAGACAGCGTATGTTACAGGTCCTTTCCATCAAGAAGGTTCACTTAATGTGACCAAGAAGTGCCTTCTTCACGAAGGTACATTATCCCAATGGAGATAAAACTGGCCCCAATCCTGACCCTGAAGATATGGTTTAGATATACAGGAACGGTTATAACATATCTGATGTCTAGTCTAAGGTCTCTTATACATCAGTCATACATCCACAAATTGTTTCTGAAAAGTAACTAAGCGTGCTTAATAATATTATCCATTCACAATTTGACTATGCACAAATAATGTTTGATTGCTCAGGGAACCAAACAATGAAGTAGGAGATGAAATGGTGGATAAAACAAAGATATAAATCTGGACATTCTTTCTATTAGCTGTGAATCCAGATTCATAGTATTACAGTGTAATCTTTTGATCTATAAAAACAAGGATTTGGCTTTTATGGTACATGCAATTCATTATCTATTGCATAATGTCCAAGTCAAAAGCTTAAACAAATGCCAAATTTTTATATGATTTCAAGAAAATAATAATATGACACATATCCAGGATCAAGGCTGGAAAAAAGCATATGAGAAATTATTCTGTAAATCTAAGGTTTCCCCACCTTTTCTTTGATTATCACTCTGCATTATAGTGTATCAGAGAGGACACAACTTATTTTTGAGGATTGAAAGCCAAAATAGAGTGGATGATGGTTCTCATAATGTCTCTCCCCCTAAAAACATGTTCATACTGTTTTAGGGACTATATGTATTCCATTTTATGAACTTTTTTGTGCCTCAAAAGACATTATGCCATTTATCTTTGATAATTGTGGTTGGGGCTGAGTATCCACTATCTCATAATCTCTGCCTTCTAAATTGTTCACCTTTAGGCAAAATGAGGCAAATATTTTGGGCTTTTTAAAATTAAATTGCAGCAAAAAGCACCTTATCATTATGAAATCAGAAATCAGGTACAAATCAAAACAATGTGAAAAACAGCAGGCCTATGAGAAAGATAAAGTGAAGTATAAACAGGTTAGTGGCAAATAAATACTGATAAAAATTAACCCTTAGATCAGTGTTTCTCAACCTTGACAAATTTATGATGTGTGGACTTCACAATCAGATTGCTGGCTGGGGAATTCTGGGAATTGAAGTTTTAAATATTTTAAAATTGCCAAGGTTGAGAAACACTGCCTTAGATGAACAAACAACAGATGGAAGCGTATGTTTACTCTTTACTTTCAAACTAAAATTAGGATAATAATAACATTAATGCTTGAATAATAACATTGTCCCCCCCTCCCAGCATTCACAATTCTCTCCCTAAATATTCATTTACCGCCTAAGAATGTGGATATTCTATCAACTCTCTTTCTCAATCATTGGCATTTACATAATGATCCAACATTCGTTATGGTGTTTGGGGTCAGTGCTCTAATCCCTACTAATTATCATGTAGTTTTGTTCATGTCAGATGCAAAAAAAAAAAAAAGGATAAAAAAAAGCAGTTGAAAATCAAATGGGCCATAAAGGAGATTTTAACATTTTTAATGTAGCAAGAAAAAAAAACCCTATGTTTGGAGCAAAAATTAGTTTGATTTCTTTTACTTTTGGAACTGATAATACAAATATTAATTCCATTCTCAAAATGAAATTATTTCAGACTTTAGCCCCGGGGAAAACTATGTTCCTGTCAGCCCAACAATATAGACCAGACTAAGAAACCATTCCATAAATTTAGAATTATTTTTATTGTAACATCTACAGTAATACAGTTTTGCCAGTCTGAAAGTACTTCCCCCTCCCTCACTTCATGTGAACTAGGGAGGCAGTTGTGGGAGATAATATCTCCTGCTATTTTTGTAGTCTGATTTGCAGGGGGTGAAAAGAGCATAAATGGGGAGAGATAGGTAAGTGGGAGCAGTTGCAAGTACCCCCTTGATTATATGATTGCAGGGGCACTGCAACGACCATAACTTTGGGGAACAGTCTTAAGCACTAGCATAACTTTGAACAGTCACTGAACAAATGGTCATATGTCAAGCACTAACTGTACTTATGTGTTTTCTAAAGCTTGTGTTTACATCATGGGTGTAGAAGAGTATATTTACCACCTGGAATGAACAAGCATTATTGTTCTTCCTGGAATCCAGAGTTTTGGTACTACCTGGGAATGAGATTAAAACAGCCCCATTTTCTCCTTAACTGAAGAATTTGTTTTATAAAAAGGGCCCTGAAAATAAGAATCTGAATGGGTTGTTTCAAGAAAGGAATCAAACCAGGAAGATAGTAGAGACCTGGGGAAAAGAAACTTCCATCCCAAAAGCAACACCTCAGGAATGGTCTTCAGATAGCAAGAGAAAACAGTCAGTTCTTGGAGCTGCAGGATGGCTGAGAGGCGGAGCTGAAATTTGGGAAAGAAAAGAGATGGACTAGGGTCCCAACCAAGCCCATTGGATGCTGCAGCCCAGGTTCAGAGCTCTACAAACTAGCTCCAGAAGCAGAGGACTGCTAGTGTGTGTGGGTGAGAGAAAAGCCCATTTGTGAGTCTTTAGTGGAAGTGAAAAGCATTTTCACATGCAAATAGACTGAGATATAATAGCTGAAGATCTGGGGGAAAAGGGAAAAAACTAAAGAGCTAAGAAACAATAAGATACTGTTACAAACATAAGAATAGAAACAGAGAAATAGAACTTCGAGGTACAAGTTTATAGATTAAATAAGAATAGAAATAGTTGTAAACTCATGGTAAAGGAAAGATAGTAGAATTAGATAGCAATTTAATTGTACAATAAAAGACTTTTGTATAGGAAAAACAAATGCAGTCTTTGTCTCTGTGTTCTGTATCTTATTAAGAAAACCTCTAAAAATGAGATTCTGATACATCTGGCAAATTAGCCATTTTCCAGTCATCTAAACTACATAATCTAGATACATCAAAAGATAATTCCCCCAACTTCTGTACATCTGCTGAAAAAGCTACTTATCAGTACTTTAGTGAAGCTGAATTCTTGAAGAACATTTGGTAGTTCATGACGGAGCTATAGATGCTTGTTTCGCTTTTTAAATAAATTGGCCTGAAAAGTGTTAAACAACAGTAACTTTGCTCATTTACAGTAATATAACAACATTTAAACTGCCTATATAATCTTTCCTTACTTGGGTCCCACCACCACACTGGTGGCATTTGTTATATATTTAGAATTTAGAATTCTTTATTGGCCAAATGTGATTGGACACACAAGGAATTTGTCTCTGATGCATAAGGTCTCAGCAACAAATGATAAATCATGATGATAATCATAAAATACAATCTTCATAACTCACACAACTACTTCAAAAATGTATCAAAAATAGCCCAAACAGAATGTGGCTAAATCATATTGTTCTCAAGGACAATATTGATAGAAAAGCTAGCTATCTTTTTTGGATTGTAGAACCAGGCCAGTCCTGCACCTGCTGTCAGTCCTGGGGCAAACTTACAAAGTCATTGTTATTGACTGCAGTCTCAACTCTCTGCTGAAGCAATAGCAACATTACCACTGCTGTGAAAGAAATGTGTGTGTATGTATGTATGTGTGTGTGGAATTGTGTATGTGTGGAATAGTAATTGCTCTGTCATATTGTCTTTTATAAGGAATGTGAATCTTAACTGACGATTAATGGAATTAATCCACTCATCCCACTGAAATGAGAAATGGGCTCCCAAAATTATAAGTATAAGTGTGTGAGTGATTGTGTGTGTGTGCATGTATGTGTGTGTGTGTGAAAGAAAAAGAGAGAGAAATGGCAAGAGGAATAACATACAAGGGCTTACCATTTTAAAATGTGGATGTTGAACAGTATAATTGTATAACTGTTTCCTTAGGAATAGGAAGCATTTGTTTGCAAGTTTGTTACTGAAGGTATAATTGAAAAATTAGCTGCAGAGATAAAATTCAATATTCATTAATCCTGGATATCAGATTTGATTTTTTTTTTGAAGACGGATGGTGTCTAATCTCTTTAATTTGATTGTATTTAACTGAGAGGCTTACTTTCATTTTTTTTTGCTGAATTACGTATCTAATAGATATTATGACTGTTCATATTGACTTTCGTTATCACAAATAAAATCAGATTTCCTATTTTTTCCAACAATGAATATTTAAATGTGATGAATTTTTATATACCATATAAATCGATATCAGTTTGTCATGTACATGTGTAGATGATTCTGAAATTTACTGACCAAATATAATAACTCTGGCATGACATTAGAAAAGAAAACAGTAAACCTGTGAAAATATAGTGCAATAAGTGAATCCAAAAGACAGATGATAAAACAGAGCTTGGATAATCAGGGTAGCTTGCTCGCTGTTCTCTGACTGAAAGCTTTAGTGATGGTACAGAAGCCCTTACTCCTTTGCAGAATTTGCATTCAGAAGGCAGAAAAAGTTGTACAATTGAACCTAAGCCAGCACTGAAAGAGCAATGAAATGATATCACCCCCTTGATTTCATTCCCTTTTTGAACCAAATCGAACATGACCTTTTCATCACAATTCTTACAATACTGAATGGGTGCACATTGCAGAAACACAGGATCAGAAAATTCTTGGTCATTCATCGAGTATCAGCTATTCCTGACCTAAGCCTGAATGAATCAGAAGTGCTATGGGAGAGACTTCTTATGTTTTAAGATAGGCAGTCACGCAAATCCTTTAAGTTAATAAATAAATAAACAGAAGATAGCATCAACAGATTTAGCTAGTGATGAGGCTGAGCAAACTATATTAATTTTTCATTGTGGTGAATTTCCCATCAATATTTATCAAATAGGATGGTAAAGGTTTTAGAAAGCTATAGATACAGGTAGTCTTCAACTTACAACAGTTCGTTTAGTGACAGTTCAAAATTATAACAGCACTGAAAAGAGTGACTTATGACTGTTTTTCACACTTACAACTGCTGCAGCATCCCCATAGTCACATAATCAAAATTCAGATGCTTGGCAACTGACTCATATTTATGACAGTTGCAGTGTCCTGAGGTCATGTGATCACCTTTTGCAACCCTCTGACAAGCAAAGTCAATGAGGAAACCTAACTTAACAACTGCAGTGATTCACTTAACAACTGTGGCAAGAAAGGCCATAAAATGGGGCAAAACTCACTTAACAACTGTTTCACTTAGGAACAGAAATTTCGGTCTCAATTGTGGTCTTAAGTCTACCTGTATGCCTTTTTGGTTTGGAAATGTTAAACCCAGCAGGCAGCATGAAGATGGCTGGATAGTGAAATGAAGGAGATACAATTTGCACAGTGTCCACAATATTAGATGCATAAATGTACAAATAATAACAGATCAGGATACATGAAATGTCCAAACTGTATATTATTGGAAGAAATAAAAAGTTTGAAAGATCATTTAGATATTTTATGTTGAATGATGAAAGATTTGTTTCTAATTCTGAAAATATTTCAGTTTGTTGAAAGAAAAATCAGGTCCAGTTTCAAGCTGGGAGTAAGACACTGGAAATAAAATGGAAGCTAAGATGTTGGAAGTAAAATGGAGGCTGCTTAGGAAAGAAGGTTCTTGGGGGACTTCTGGTTCCGGATCGCGGTGCTGGCGGTCGTGCGAAGAGTTTCATCTCTTCGCCGGCCGGTTTCCCTTCGCCGGTAGACCCTGGATAGGGTCAAAAGTCGCCCTGGAGGGGCGACCACCATTGAGGAGGACCCTCGTCTGACCACGGAAGGGTGGCAGCACCTTCCGCAGTCCGAGGCAGCTCCTTAGGGCCGACGAAGAAAAGATCGGCCATTAACATGGCCGATCACTTAGCTGCACCAGCCGAAAGTCACAAGAACAGCTAAGCATAAAGAACCACCATGGAAGATCCAGGTGAGACCCTTCCTTTCCTCTCTTTACCCTAATTATTTTCCTGTGAAAAGCCCCTGGAATTATTTCCCTGTTTTGATAGAGCAGCGTTTCCTCATTTGGGAAAATAAGCTTTGGAAACAAAAGGAAAGAATAATTAATTTTAATGACTATTTCTACTTTTGGATACTCTGGGATCCCGAAAAAATCCCTGTTAAAGAACTTTATTATTTTACCTACTTATTAAACTGGAGAATATTGTTTTTGTTTTTTTTTTAACTCCATAAAACTTTATTGGCGTCTGGAAAAAGATTCCATAGCCTACTGGGGACATCTTGTGGTGAAATCTGACACTGCAACTGAATTTTTGCTTTGATTCTGAGGCTGGGTTTGACCTTCAAATTATCATAAAAGGGAAAAGATAAAGAATTTGAAACAGCTGGGTGCTGAAACTAACTGCTAGAAATTGTGGAGGTGGATACTGGCTGACTGTTATTAAACATAGCCTCCACTAAAAGACTAAAAGACTATTTTTAATTACTACTGAAATGGAGGAACTTTACCCACAACTTAATTACAATCTTATACTGGAAAAAATCCATGAAGCCACTGAACAAATGAATTTTAGAATGAAAGATAAAGATGTTATTCCAGATCTACAAATTGAACTCCAAACTTTAATTGATCAATTTACAGCTCAAGGAATACCAGAGGAGGAACAGATCAATATCAAAGAGGCCTGTATACCACACCACGTACAACTTAATGAGATGGAGGAAACTTATTCACATCTTAATTACAAACATACTGGAAAAAGTTTTTGAAGCTACTGAGCAAATTAACTCCAGAATCAAAGCCATTGCCCCAAAACTTCAAACTGACTTCCAGACTCCAATTGATTATTCTATAAGCCAAAAAACAATAGAAGAGGACCAAACCAACATCAAAGAGGACTTTACACAATTTTACGCACAATCTACTGAGAATTTTGACCACCAAAGAGTGACTTTAATTAAAGCATATGTAAAACAACAGGAACTGATGTGCAAATACGACGTATTGAGAATTATGACAACCTTGACAATCAACCAACAACTACAATATTGGACATAACCGATTATGCTATTCAGATGATAGTGGAAGAAGGAGAAGAGGAGCTTGACCAGACTGAATTGAAGATAAACATGTTTAACCAAACATTGAGATTTGAATTATCAGAGCAACAACTGAATAACTACAAAGGAGCCAGATCCTTTGAAAAACTCATAACTGGATGTTCTCCCTTGATTCAAATAATACGTCTAGGAATGAAGGGAGACCTATCTGATGATATAGAGGCTCTGTTATGGAAACCTGCTTGGCACAAAAAGAAAGCTAGAGTTAGATTTAAAAATGGTTTTTAAAATTTTACTTAATGGGTTAAAAAGGTTTTTTAAAGATATTGATTGATTTAATATTTAGGATTTAGATTTATAATTGAGACAAAAATTATTGGTTAGATTAGAGTTTGGAACTGTAATATGGAAAAGGTTTTAAATGAGGAGCTATTAGGATAAGAAATAGAATATGCATGTGAGAGTAAGATTGTATTTTTTGGAATAATATGGTTATTTCAGATATGATAATCATTTTAATGGAATAAGAATAAGAAAATGGATTGTGACAATGGAAGATATGGTATTAGTAAATGAGGAATTATTAGGATAAGAAATAGAATATATTTTGGAAAAGTAAGAATGTAACTTTTGGAATAATATGTTTATTTTAGATGTTATAATTATTATGTTATGAAATGAGGGAAATTAGGGATACCTGAAGTGTAAACAATATATTTATTTAAGGCTAAATTGGAATATGGTAATTGGAATCAAGTAAAGCTTAAAAACAGGACTTGGATTCATATAAGTAAAATCTTATTGCTAATTGTATTGATTGATTGAATTTTATTTAGAAATGTATTAATTTGAATATGCTATATTAATTAAGGGAAATAGAGAGGGAACTTTTAAGGAATTAGTATGAGCTATATACGTATGACTTTGTTTTTGGATAAATTGATTACCCCATCTCCACGTTGTTTCCCAAGCACCTTGATGTAAAAATTGAAAAACTAATAAAACTTGTTTTTAAAAAAAGGAAAGAAGGTTCTTGTTTATTAATGAGCAGAACCAGCAACAGCATGCAGTTCTGGGACAGCTGACAAAATGGCTGAGTGAGTGGATGGATTTTTGTAGGGTTCTGAGACTTGGAAGTGGAAATGTTTCTGGGTTGTGCAATGAGGTGGGCTTTTGTGTCTTTTGCAAGACACAAAGACCTTTATATCCTAAAGGTCATATCATGTCCTTAGAATTTGGGTGGGAGGATGTAAAATGCTGAAGGCATTTTGTTTATAAATAGATTGGCTCAGTCTTTCTTAATAGGTACAAAATATCAATCTCTAAAGATTTCAGGCTTCTGCTTGAGGTTATTAAGAAAGACTGGGGCTGCTTTTTTTTTACTTTTGTTAAGATTTTTTTCCCAATTTTTTCTTTGGGGAAATATAATATTCTGCCTATTTTTAATATTCATTCCAAAATTAGGGCAAAAAGATGAAGAAAGAGGTGACTAAACCAATCTGTTCATTATCCTGATCTTTGAAAAAAAATCTAGATAATATTAATGAAAAATAATTCCTTCCCAATGCATATTAACATAACAAACAAATTCATTTAAATTATCAATATCAAAAATATTGAAAGGCAAAAAAAAACAAGAAATACATTGTATATGTAGCAGCATAGCATAATCCATCCTTGCCAAACAGCAGATTTTTCCATCACATCTCAACATTTTCTAGAGATGATTAAAATAAAATTACCTTTTAAACTGATTTTAAACTTTTAAAGTCAGCTCCAATGTGGAACGGGAGTGGAGCTGACAGACAGGAAGCCTTCTAGACCGGACAGGAGTCTCTGGGCATTTCTTCTGGGCTGTGCTGGGCTCCTCTGCCAGGTGGAGGGGGAAGAGGTGGGGGGAACAAAATGGATCAATATTTCCATTTATCATGTTTAGGAACTGCCCACCTACCCCCTGGGAAAAAAAGCAGAATTTGAAATGTGATTCCCCCCTTCCCTTGTTCAGTTCTCCCAACAGAACATTTAACCAGTGGAACAACCTGCTTCCAGAAGTTGTGAATGCTCAAACACTGGAAGTTTTAAAGAAGAAATTGGACAACCATTTGTCTGAAAGGGTATAAGATTTCCTGCCTGAGGAGGGGGTTGGACTAGAAGACCTCCAAGGTTCCTTCCAACTCTGTTATTCTATTCTATTCTATTCTATTCTATTCTATTCTATTCTATTCTATTCTATTCTATTCCTCAAGGTATTTTAAGGGAAGACAAAATGGCAAACTGTTCTGCCCAAACAGGCATTAAAACGGAGCAGATTTTTAGAAATTAAGAAAAATGTTCAAAATCTTTATTAAAACTTTTTTTAAGAGAAAAACATTTATTCAGAAAATGGCAAACTCCCCTTTGCTTAAGGAATAAAGTAGAGTCTGGAGAGCCATAGGAAAGTTACAGATCCATCCTTTAATATAGAACTAGCTCTGTAAAGAAGGCTGATTAGACAGGTTAGATTTCTGAAGTCTATGGACAGTTCATGACAGAAATGGGAGTTCTATCAGGTACTTGCAAAAATTAACATTTAATAGTATAACTAGATAAAGAGACTGTAAAACATTTTGAAATGGCTTTAAATTAAGCTAGTTATCTCCTGGAAACTTCCCTAATTTCAGTCAACAACTCAGTTTCAAGTGAAATTATCTTAAGTGTCGCTATGAAGAAGAGATTATCTTGCCTAGATAAATGCTACTTCACAAAAGAAAAGTAGCCAGGGTGCTCAATACGTCACTTTTCGTGTTCTAGCACAAAGTATATCATTTGTAAGAAAAATATGTTCATGACACACATTTTCCTCTCTAGTTTTAAATCAAGAATTATTACAATTCAGGTAATATTGCTTAAATGTGTGGCATTTTGTAACTGTCCATAAAATAAGCCCCTCTATCTTTCTTTGCTGTTTTGGAGCAAAGATGCAACAATTCAAATATATTAGTAAATATTACAGCACAAATATGCACAAAGTTTATTTTCATTGTAAAATATTGTTTTTGGTACTCAGGCACAACCAAGAGTCGGGTTTGTTAAGCCTTGCCATGGATTGAAAAATAACCCTGATTAATCCTAGAAGTTTTAATTAGTCTCTCAAAATATATTTACACGTATTTTCATTAATAAAACTTTGGATACACAAAAATAGTGAAGCAGAGCCTATATTTCACTGAAATCAATGGGACTCATAGCTACTGACTGTAGGCTTAATCCAGCCTGTGATTTATTTGAATGGCATTGGGAACAGGTGTGACCAAAGGAAAGTAAAGCCAAATATGTTTTAGTCTGTTTCCTTATTTGTTTATTTAAGCATTAAAAACATTAAAATTAACAATCATAAAAACACAATGGATAAAATCATTAACAAATAAAATCATTAACAGCAGATAAGAAAGGAGGGAGCTAGACACACACAAGGGGGGGAGGGGGGATTAAGTTTTAATTAGTCAACCACCTCAAGTAAGAATCTTTCCCATTAGTTCCCAAGCCATCTGGCAAAGCCAGATCTTAAGGCCCTTATGAAACATCAGAAGGGTGGGAGCCAATCTCACCAAAGGGTAAGATATTCCAGAGGGCAGGAGCCATGGCAGAGAAGGCTTTTTTCCTGGATCCCACCGGCTGAAATCCTTGGCTGATGGGATCTGCAATATGTCCCCTCTGCTAACGTGGGTGTGGTGGACCAGTCTCATTGGGATGAGACAGTTCCTCAAATAGCCTGGACCCATGCTATGCAGGGCTTTAAAGGTGATAACTAAGACTTGAATTGCATCTGGAAGCAAACCAGCAATGAGTTAGCTCAGGAAGCAATGGTGTAACATGGGCCACTCTAAGAACTGCCTGTGCTGCTGCATGCTGTGTCAGCTGTAGCTTCCGGATGCTCTTCAAGGATAGCCCATGTAGAGCGCATTGCAATAATACAAACATGAGCTTGAGCGACTGAGTGCAGAGACTCTTGATCAGGAAAGGCCACAACTGGCACACAAAATGAAGTTGTTCAAAGGCTATTCTAGTTAGCTACATGGTTCTGTGCCATCCTTGAGCAACAGATGAGGGTTCAAGGTTGTGGTTCTTTCTATTTATTGGTTTAACTTCACTATAATCTCTTTATAAAATATAACTAGTTGACAAAGAATTAGAAGGTGGTTGCTCTTATAGGTGTTCCATGAAGTTCAAAATTATATCATGGAAATGCTTTGGGTTGCATTGAATCAGTTATGAAACATGACAACCCACTTACATGGGTTTTAGAAGGGACTTGTTCAAGCTATGGTGTGGAGAAAGCCTGTACAGTGAAGATGACAAACAAGCAAGTACTGGAGCGTATAAAAGCACACATATTGCTGGAAGGCAAAAATCACAAAATTCTGCCTTACAGCATGTCATGTAATCAAATTTTCTAGAAAAGGCAGTTATGCTTGGAATGGGTAGCAGTAAAAAGAAATGAGACTGCCAAAAGCTACTGTGGCTAGTCACCATCAAAGCCAAAACCAGCCAGAACATAAGCAGCTGAAACGTTAGAATATGTGGAGAGATCTGGTCCATAGAATTGCTGAGAATCAGATATGATTGAATGGATAGTGTCATCATCATTAAATACATTCATGGAGGATTTGGTTATCTGTGGTAATTGGTCTCTATGGCTATATACTAGCTTTTGCTAGCACTGGGTCCCCAAAACTAAGACCTGTAGCAAGAGATGGAAAAGGGGGAACAGTCTGAAGCTGTGAATGCAAAGAGATTAGAAATGTCTGTCTCCAGCACTCCCTTGTGCATCCCAGGCTAGGGTTTTTCAGTGAGGCAAAACTAGCCACTGGCTAATACTGCTCCATGCTAGCCAATGGGTAGATCACAGTAATAGGGTTATATGCTTAAGCAGGATTTTACAATTTGGAGCTTTTCTGTTGCTATATCATTTTTCTCAGTGCAAAGAGCTATTTCCTTTAAAAGCATGCTGTTTTTTCTCTCTCCCTCTTCCTTCTCTTACTTTGCAAGAATCCATCTGAAAAGTTAATGTATGACTTTATGTAATGGGGGGGGGGGGAGAGGTCAAATTCTGAAGCAACTTTGTACCTTCCCTCCATCCCAAATCCTTAATTCAGTCCTGAAAGCTGCAATCTTTTGCATACTTGCTTTGGAGCAACTTCCATTCAGCTCAGTTACCTTCTTATTAAGACTGTTCTTTAATCATGTTAATGGGAGAGAAACATGTGTATAACAGTGTATTTGTTATACACATGTTTACTTTTAAGTGCATAAATTTATAGGAGTTTATTTTTGGTCCCACAAAAACACCTGAAAGAAAATAAAACCTATTCAAGGGATTGTCCATGAAGGGGATCGTGTAATATTCTGATTCAGATTCCCCTTTGGAAATGAAGTGGAGATTTGCACTTCTCTCTATGACATATTTCTTTGTATTTACAAGCTCACATTCCTGAGATTCATTTTCAGACTTGTTAAGCATGCTGTCCTCATTGCAAGGACTTCCTCTGAACATGGATGCCTATGTATTTTTAAGCGGTCTGATTAGATGTGCTGATTGGGCAAAGATGTGGGACCTGCATCTGCATATTTTGTAAAGAAGATCAACAAATGGCAATAGCAATAATGCAATAAGAAATTATTTTTTCATAATATGATTTCATTCATTCATTTAATTTGTATAGCTATCTGTCTCACACATTGGCTAGCTTACAATTAAAAACATAAACAATACTAAACTAATCCCACAGAATTAAAAAAAATGCAAATAATGCAGAACATTAAAAAAGCTAAAAACAATTAAGGCCATACAATGAAGTCACCTGGAGAGTGCTGTAATTCATAAACAAAACAAGTTCTACATTCATTCTGATCCCCTGACCAGATGGCAAACCAAAACTTCAGGTCCTTCTGGAAGGGGGGCCATCCTGACCTCAGCAAAAATAATGTTCCATAGGGCAATGCAGCAGCAGAAAAGGCCTTCCACCTGGTCCTGCCTGATGAAATTCTCTAGTGGGTGGAATCTGCAACACCTGTTCTGCCAGACCTGATGGGATGGATAGATATCACTGGGGAGAGTCGCTCCCTCACACAAGAAAACTCCATGCCACATAGGACTTTATAGATTATCATCAGCACCTTGAATTACACCTAGAAACAAACCCATAATTGCTTTGCTGCTGTATTTTACATTTCAAGGGTAGCCCCATATAGACTGAATTACAGAAATCCATAGAGGTGATCCGGGGATATGTGTCTGGGTATAGAGACTCTTGATCCAGAAATATGAACAACTGGCACACAACCTGAAGCTGTGCAAAGGCCTTCCTAGCCACAACTGCAACCTGTTCTTTGAGTAAGAGTTGCATGTGATCTGGAGAAGTGCAACTCCCTACAGAACCAAAAATGGTAAATTCCCACATTCAGATGGCCCCCAAATTCAAAGCCACTCAAGCCATAAATGTAAGGATTTGGATCCAGGTTTCCAAATGGTTAAAATAGGATAGAATAGGTGCTACATAATTGTATTCTGAGCTTGCCTCAATTGTAGCATAGAATGAAAAAATAGTATTGAGGCATTAGGATATCTTTTGATTTCTTTAGTTACATGACTAAACTGTTGGTATATACTAGTGGAATATGCATTGAGCACTTCTGAAGTGTTTAATTAGCCTTTATGATCACCTTATTTCAGTTCTTCTGACATGCTTTTCTTGGTTTTAACTTAACAACTGTCACTTTACGTTGCTTTAAAAAAAAACATTGGATTAAACAACTTGCCCTGGCTTTTAGTGTATAGTAGATGCTTCCGTGCACCATCTATAGGTTCATTAATCAATATTTCAAGTAAGAACACATCATTCTGTCGTACTTCTGCTAAGGTCTGCAAGCAGCAGTATTTTTTTAGACAACTTAATGAGAAAGATTGAAGAACAAGAGGGTGATGCTTATATCAGGTGCTACAGGAGATGTAGGGATAAAAACTAATGGAACCTGATAGTGGAAGCATATTGTGGAATGCTGTGGAAGCACAGCAATGATTGATGCAACTTGGACCTTTCAACTTTCAACTAGAAACCTAAGCCTCAGTCCTTTCCACATAAAAAACCCTCTCACAGATTACAACTGGTCCTATACAGCAAGAATTAAAGCATTAGAAATACTATACAGTTCACTAGATTGCTAGACATTTATTAATTTACAGAACTGGATTAATTTGTAAAATCAACAAGATTTGTTTCCAGATAAATAAGAGGACTCAGCAAGAGAACTTGGCATTCAGATATATCAGCCCTCAATAAAAAAAAAATAGATATAAACCACATTTAGTCAGTATTCAAAAGTGACCATAAAAAAACTTAGGAAGTTATAATTATAGGGAAAGAACATACTGTAACATATTAAGATTTATAACAACATAATAAATAAAAAATAAAACCTGGGGAAAAAACCTTAGGAAGAAAACAAAGTTTAGTAACCAACATTCCTATAGCCAACATTCAGATAAGCAGGGTTTAATACCAGGTAAACAATCAGGCCAAAAACAATACTCTGATCAAGGAATCATCAAAAAGGAAACTATGCCCCCTCCAAAATTGGCAGGGCAAGGTACTGTCCAAGAACAGCAGCAAATCTCATACTTACTTGCACTGACGATGTTACTTAGTTGGGTAATGAAATGTCTGCAAGCAAACAACCAAGCTCAGAGACCATCGAGACCCCACAAGAGAATTCAAGAACAAATAACAGAAGGAGACAAAACAGTGTGAATAAAATAGCAAAATATAAAACAGAGTCAGCTACATTACCAAGATTTAATTTATATCTACCTATTTTGGACAGAAACAAGTCCTCCCTTTTATTTATCTCCAGGATCCATGATAGTGCAGTGGTTAGAATGCAGTACTGCAGGCTACTTCTGCTGATTGCCAGCTACCAGCACTGCGGCAGTTTAATTCTCACCGGCTCAAGATTGACTCAGCCTTCTATCCTTCCGAGGTCAGTAAAATGAGGACCCAGTTTGTTGGGGAAAATAGGCTGACTCTGTAAACCGCTTAGAGAGGGCTGTATACCACTGTGAAGCAGTATATAAGTCTAAGTGCTATTGCTCTTGCTATCTGTAGGTATAGATTCTGATTTTGTGCGATTGCCATAGCATTTTGGAATTTTCACGGCTACAGCTCTGTCTACTCTTGTTGTGTAGTTGCAGATCAAAATTAAGAATAGAAAATATGTTAGTATGTTTTAAAGGAAATTTCATGATACATACAACTGGCATTTATTTGAATCCCCATGAGTACCCGCCCAAAGAAAATGTTTAAATAGAAATACTTTCAAACTCATTACAAGACACCAGAAAGGTGATTTTTATGACTTGTACAGCTCTTGAGTCTATGACTGAAAGCAATGTAAAGCAGCAGGTATTAGTATTCATTGAAGCAACCAGATGAACAGGACTCTAGGCATCCAAAGTAATGATAGTCTCCTACAAACAGCTGCCCAGGTTTTATTAGCTAAAACTGTCAGTTCAAGCATTACTGTTCCAGAAATGGTTAGCTTATTTGTTAGATGTTTTGAACCATTGTTTAGACACATTATATTGAGATACTTTCCTCCAATTATGCAAACTAAAATGCAAGTGTACATTTGCAAGCCAGTATGTATATATATAAGGTATTTAAGGATAGTCCATTTAATATTATAACTGCAACTTGAGGGTGGTTGAAAGGTGAATTTTTAAAATCAATTTCCAGGTGCAGTAAGTCACTGTGGCTCTTCCCCTGAGATCAGGTAAGCTAAGGTTACCTTTATGATAGGAATCCTCGATATCGCAACAATTCTTACTAGTTAGGTAATTATAACTTCTTTAAAAAAAGTAGGCTATCAAGCTGATGTTAAAGCACTTAAGAAACCCATTATTTTCCTAAAGGTCCTTTAAAACTGTGTTTGCCTTATTTGTTTTATTTAATGGGGATGCAAGGACACATCAATTGTTCCCATCAGGAAAAACTGACTTTTAAGTGCAGGACCTTTGTCAAGCATGCCTAATTCTGATAATGTCATGAAAAGAGACATTGTTTAACTGAGGGAGATCATTAGAATTCTCACTACTTAAAATGCAATTTGTTTCCAGTTTAGCAAAATTATTTTCAAAGCTTGTCAAGATGATTTTTTATAAGAATGTAAGACTACTATTTAATAAAAGCAAGGAACTACAGATATAATTGTTTATTACCACCTAATGGTCATGTTGATTTTTTGCACACCAGCTCTGGATTAAATTGAAATTAAAGCATTCTCTCTCAGTCCTAGAAAGGAGGCAATGGCAAACCACTTCTGAAAATCCTTCCCAAGGAAAACTGCAGGGACTTGTCCTGGCAGTCACCTGGATTCAACACTAACTTGAAGGAAACTTCTTCCCCCCAAAATTGCTTTAGATATGGTGCCTTATCACATTCTGCACTGAAATGCTTTGAACTTGCCTTCATTTCTGGGCTAACCTGCAAATCAGAATTTGGTATTCCAATGATTTCTGAAATCATGGGGTTATTTACATGAGTCCGGCAGCTTACTTGCTTAATAAATTATTATACTTCCTTTTATGTATGTAAAAAGTAAATTGTACCATGTTTTCATTTTATTATTTTGATATTTTATATTTTAATATATGTATTTATTTTATTACTTTATTGATAAAATTTATATGCTGCACATGTCCCTATCCAAAGAACTGTGGTTGGCTTACAACACAATAATATTTGTTGTCTTGCAAATGTTTAACATTACAATATTTTACACATCTACACATGTATCACTGTTGGTTATGAGAAAGAGGCAGGGCCTAAGACTGTCACAATATTTTCCATGCTGAAGTACACATCATAATATGTATTTTAAAGAAGAAAATTGGGACAATGGGCAGAATCTTAGGAAAAAAAATGAGAAAATGAATCATGACAGAAGCAAGGCTGATTCATCTATCGTAGCCTCATGTCAGAAAAAGCTTCATCTGCCAAATGTGTTCATGTTAGGCAGGCACTAAAGATAGAGGGTCAGGGTCAATTTAGAAAAAGTCAGCAAATGGCTTAACAATTTTCAGTGGGTTGAAGTGCAAATAAAAAGCCAGGACTAAGAATTTTCATATTTAATTAAGGCTACACATAATTAAGTGTGGCAATCTGGTGATAAAACCTTTAAGTAATGACTCATAAAGAGATAAAAATGGAGCATGTGTTTAATCAGTCTGCAGCTCTTCAGAAAAGCTGGCATACCTCAGGTGCTAATGAGACATCTGTTGCTTAGGTCATCGGAGAAAATGGGGAGGAAATAATGATGAGAAGTTTGAGCAAAAAGATGTACCCAACCCTTTTCCTCAGCCTCTTACACCTCTATACATTTACAAATGCTTTCACACAGCTTTAGTCCAGCTACCAAAATTGGACTTGATTCTTGAAAGCTTCTGTGATGCCTTTCTCTCTATAGCAGACATGTCAAACACTAGGTCTGCGGGCCGGGTCTGGCCCGATATGTGGTTCCGTCCGGCCCAGGGACCTGCTCTGGAAACAGCGAAGGACTGGCCCACCGCACCTCGGCCCAGCCCAGGCCGACCGGGGACTGATCTACAACCTGTTTGCATCCATCAAAGCCAGAACGCATTCAGCCTTAGATCCATGGGGCAGCCCTGCCCTGCCTCTTGGGCACGTGCGCAAGCAGAGTCCAGCATCACTGCTGGCTGTCTTGCCCCGCAGGCTGACTTCACCCAGGATGCCAGTGCTGGTCGTCTCCTTTGCGCACACCCAGGGGGAAGGGCAGAGGCGGTGAACCAGCTCCTTGCTGATTCCAGGGCTGCCCCATGGAACCTTTGTTCCTTTGTTCCTTCCTTCCTTCCTTCCTTCTCTCCTTCTCATCTCTTTCCTTCCTCCATGGTCAGGAAGGGGTGATGGGAGGAGGAAAGATTGCCAGTGCTGCCATGTTGTCACTGGTCTTGCTATCCCACGTGGGCAGGCGGGAGCTGTCCCAGTGAAAGGAAAGCCTCGTGGCTGCAAGGCTGGAGGTGCTGGTGGGAGGGAGGTGGCGCTGATCTACAACCTGGTTGCATTCATCAAAGCCAGAACACATTCAGCCTTAGATCCATGGGGCAGCCCCACCCTGCCACCTGGCCGCACGCACAAGCGGAGTCCGGTGTCCCTGCTGGCTGTCTTTCCCCACAGGCTGACTTCATCCAGGACACCAGCGCTGGCAGTCTCCTGTGCGCACACCCGGGGGGAAAGACAGAGGCCACAAGGCAGCTCCTTGATGGTTCCAGGCCTGGTTCCAGGGAAAAAAGGGAGGGAGGAATGGAGGGAGGAAAGAACAGAGGGTGGGAGGAAGGAACGGAGGAAGGGAGGAATGGAAGGAGGAAGGGAGGAATGGAGGGCGGAAGGAAGGGAGGGAGGGAAAAAATGGAGGGAGGAAGGAAGGAACAGATGAAGGAAGGAACAGAGGAAGGAAGGAACAGAGGAAGGAAGGAACAGAGGAAGGAAGGAATGGAGGGAGAGAGGAAGGAATGGAGGAAGGGAGGAACAGATGGAAGAAGGAAGGGAGGGTGGGAGGGAGGGAGGGAGGGAAAAAAGGAAGGAAGGAAGATAGATTATAATGAGAGGGAGGAAGGTTGTGAGGGAAGTGCCTTAGCACTTGGCCCCGAGCAGCCCTGCTGCCCTTTTGCCATCCCCTTGTCCCCTCCTCATGACTTCTCCTGGTGGCCTCCCATCCTATTGCTGAGGATGCTTTGGTTACAAAGCCAGGTATCCTTGCATGGAGAGGGAGTGGGTTTCCCTTTGACCCACACATTTTGCCCTCCCATAACACTATGAGCAACTTGGCCAAGGGCAGCGAGCACAGCAGCAACAGCCTCAAGGAGGAGGTAAGCACAGCAGGGCACACCCTTGGGGAAGTGGGGCTAGGCTAGGCTGGGCTGTGGGGTCCATGACCTCGAGGGCTGGGTGCTTGACCTCCACTGCCCAAGGCTTTGGGCAGCCCACACCACTGTCCGGGGCGGTGGGATGGTGAGGCTCCTCCAGTGGAACATGTCCTGCTGCTCGCTCCGATCCCACCCTTGGATCCGCCTGAGGCCTGCCCAGGCCTGCACCGGTGCACCTGACGCGAGCGATGTCGAGCTGATGACGCCCACTCAGTAGGCCACAACTGCCCAGTAAGCCACGCCCACCCAGTAGGCCATGCCTATGCTAGCCACACCCACCTGCCCCCCCGAGGGCAACCACAATGCTGATGTGGCCCTGAATGAAATTGAGTTTGACACCCCTGCTCTATAGTATGAGAAGACTTCTTTTGCTGCAATTGAATGTTGCTGGGATCAGTTCTCTCAGGAACAGATCAGTGCTTTGTGAAATTTGTCTTTGTTTTAAGAACATTTCTTAGACCAGTCTTTCTCAATCTTGGTAACTTTATGATATGTGGACTTCAACTCCCAGAATTCCCTAGTCAGCAAGCAAACTGGCTGAGAAGGTTGAGAAACACTGCCTAAGAGCAATGATTTTCAATTGGTGATAGAAATAATAGATCTAAGATTAATTACTGAAACCTTAAGTCTTTAAAACTTACTGGAAATTATAAATTCCGGAAGACTTCCAAATATATATAGTAAATGTCCTTGAAAAAAGGTGTTCTTTGTTTCCTAACATGTGGGACTCATATTCTTTATCAGTTCTTAATGGAGCTTAAGATATAACATGTTGAAAGCATAATGTCAACTGGATGGGTGGTTGAGATACCCCACACAAATTCTGAAGGAACATACATAGAGTCACATGGGCAATCCTCAATAACTACTATTGCTTCTGATGATCATATCCCTTTCTTTTATAATTGTGGCAGTGATTTTTGAAAAGTATTACACCTGTCTGACTTCTCCTTGCAAAGAACTTTTAGAAAAATGTACACTTCTCTGCTTCTCCATGTAATGAGATTTGAATGGGAGCAAAATCATTGATCAGATGGAGAAGTTTCATACCTGGATATTGAGCCACCAATATTGGAAATTTCGGTAAGGATTAATCTTTGTCTACATAAACCTATGACCTAGTTAATATGTTCCAAATGCAGTTAACATAAATTATTCAGCACTGTATTCTGTCATTTGGAATGTAATAAAACCAGGTTAGATTTCAGTTAAATTCACATCATATGAACTTAATCAAAATAGTTGATTTGGTAAATAAATGGATCACCCCATTTCAAAAATACATTATGTTGAAATTATAATGGGATAGGTCACTGCTTTTGTGCCTTGCAGATGCCATTCTTACAGTCCACTAATTGGCCACTAAGGAGATCAGAGTGTTGGAATAGAAACACCTTATGATTGTAAAAAAATAGTGCCAAGTCAAGGCAAGAAAGTTCTATAATTTACAAGCACAAAAGTGGAATCAATTCATATAACTACTTGTGCTAATTGATTTAAATAATTTCATATTGTTTTTGCAAGATTGGGGTCACAATAAAGTCAAAGGACATTTAACTTAATTAATTGCTACAGGGGTCATTTGGCTATAAGTGGGAGGTCACTATTACCATAATGGAAACAGGCAGCTTACAGTGTAGTTTTTAATAAAACTGCTGAATCATTTTTCTTGATCTTCTAAAGCTCAAATAGAATATTCTTTCTTGCTTTATATTATTTTTTTAATTAATGGACTGTGAATGGAAAGTCTTGTTAAGTAATATAATACCAATATAATTAAGCTTTTCTTCTTCCAGACAATTGTTTTACAGATCTTTAAATACTCAAATCAACCTATGTTTTGACTAGGTTATGATGGGAGCCAAAGGATGAACATTTGATTTATAACTAAAATTGCCATCTGAATAGTATCCTTTTGATGAACTGTGAAAGACAATAATTTCTCTTAATGATTATCACACCAAAGAATAGTTTACACACTGTTCTTCCTGATCTCCCCGGAAAATGCGTTTGATTCATTTCCTTCTCCCTTTTAACCATATCAACATGACATTTATGTTAAATGGTTGTCGTATAATTTGAAAGCTTTCTCCCATTTGGTTTTCTATAATGAAGCTTATTATTACATTAAAGACCAAATGCTGTCCTTTTAATTCTAATCTCAGAATATTTGTATATAACTTCTTTTCAATCAAGTTTATGTTAGTGTCTTTCAATACTGATGCAGTCTTATTTTTGTCATAATTTGATCAGCACCTTCCTGCCATTACAATAAGCAGCTTGTTCAATTAATTCCTTAATCTAGTAAGAGAAAAAACTTCTTTTTCTGCCTCAACTACATCAGCAGCCACGTAATTAGGCCACATTATTAAAGCATATATGTATCTCATTTTTATGCCACTCTCTCACAAGACTCAGGGTGGTATTCAGACAATAGGTTAAGAGAGATGAGAAAAGAAATAGCACCAATCCATCATGGCTTCTGAAAGATCAACTAAGTTCATGTCTTCTGGAGAGCCCTCTTGTTTGTTAGATTTATACCTCAACTTACCTTCAGAAGCATAAGGTAGCTTGCATGGGGATCTACAATGGCAGTTTTGTGAGGTAGTTCATGGAGACTTTCCATGGCTGAGAAAGGATTTGAAAGTGGATCTTTCCAATTCTAAACCAATGTCTTAAAAACATAATATGTTGGTTCTTTTCTTGATCTAGTACAGTGATGGCGAACCTTTTAGAGACTGAGTGCCCAAACTGCAACCCAAAACCCACTTATGCATCGTCGAGTGCCGGGTGGGTGTGGCCAATTGGGTGGGCATGGCCAATTGGGTGGGTGTGGCTGCAGTGGTAACGACAGACTGGGTGGGACTAAAAAGTTCAATCAATCAATTCTAACTTTGCAAGATCTTTTTTTTCCCGTGAGAAGTTGAAATTGACTGATTGAACCTTTTTTTTTTTTTTTGCACATGGCGGCAGAGGCTAAAGCGAAAAGGTTTTATAAAACCCAGCTGAAGGCCTAGGACTGGGGCGATGGTGTGCGTGCCCACAGAGAGGGCTCTGAGTGCCGCCTCTGGCACCCGTGCCATAGGTTCACCACCACTGATCTAGTACCAGAAGTTGCCTTTCTTCTTTTCACTTCAGTCCTTATTTCTTTAGTACCATGATTTTTAGTTTCTAAAAATTAGGGCAGCATACTTTTAACTGATCTTATGTTAAATTGTTACAGAAGCACCTTTCCTTTCTGCTGAAGATTAAGCTAAAGGCCATAAAATAATGTCTTTGCATCAAATTTGGCTTCTGATGAGTATGCAGACTCATCTGTATGATTTTCTTGGCAAGAGTTCAGAAGTTATGTCATTCTTCTGAGATGTTTTTTTGGACCCCAATTTAGCCCTCAGCCCTGATATCTCCTGGTACTTTTCAAAATACTAACCAAGTTTGATTTTGCTTAAATTTCTGAAAACAGTGACAGTTATTAAACAAATGGGCAATGTTATTTCTCATATGCAAATTGACTACTAAACAAGGGCACGTATATGCAAATGGAGTGAAGTACTATGGCAATCCTTCTTTTCACAGAAATTGCTTAGCAATAGGGAGAATTAGCACATTTTTTTCTTACTATCTAGAAACTGAAGACTTCTTTTATGCACAGAAAACTCTTTTTTAGTTTTTCTACTTGAAATTGTGTAGGTTTGATACTCACAGAAAGGATAATTATACTTGCAAATATTTAAACACAGTTTTAAATATATTGTAGGCATTTTCTTATTTTTTTAAGCACACAAAATTTTTATACCAATTATGTAAAAGTGGCAATTCTCATACCTTCTGAAGACAGAATGGAAGTAGTCCCATGAAATTTCATTAGCTCCTTACTTTGCTTTGTTTGTTTGATTGATTTGAATGCTGCCTATCTTGTCTTAAAGCTAGTTTATCTAGGGGGTCTATGACAATTCACCGCAACCAACTTGCCATGGCCAATTCACAAGAAATGAAGCATAACAACATTGAATGTTCAAACCACTCTCACTCTGTGGAGATTCTCAGTCATCCAGGTCACGGTTGTACCAAGATGCTTTTTTAAAAGGCAACTTTGTTTTTCCCTGAAGACATTTCACTTCTCATCCAAGAAGCTTCTTCAGTTTATCTCTCACTCTATTCAAGTGCTAATTTCCAGGTAACAATTCAACATGCAAGTTGAAGGAAGTGCACACAGACCTTACTTAGTTATGATAGAAATGTCACTAAAAAGCATGATGTTCTGCATTTGGGAGTCTTCCAGGACGTGTGAAAGCTCCTCTGTGAGTTGGAACCAGTCATGCTGAATGGAGACTGCCTCTTTAGTTACATCTTGAGAAGAAAAGGCTTGCTATTCATTCCTGGCATGGCAATGTACATGGAAAATTATTGTCTGAACATGGTTTCTGTCTCTGTTTCTTTCTTGTATCAGAGCTTCTGAAGTCCTGTTAACTTCCGCACTTAGACAACTTTTCTATAGTGTTTAAATATTCCATTGAACATAGAATACTACATTTCAAACTCTGGTTGTTGTGTCTTGCTAATTTCATACAGTTACATGTGCAGTTTTCCACAGCTTATTTGAAAGCAACATAATGAAACCTGATCATCTTGCAAGCTTCAGTATGAAAACTATTGTCAATTACAAATCCTTTGAGAAATCTGCCTTGTACGTTGGAAACCACTGAGCTAGATCAAAACAATTAGATTAAAAAAAACAACACTTCATCTAACAGCCCCCTTCCCAACCAAGCTGTTTAATCTCTAACTTTTCTTTCTGTGAAAAGCAAGCACTTATCTGAGCATTCTTATAGCACTCTACTGTCAATTAAGGCTTATAAGCATCAAGTAACATGAATAATGATAAAATAAAATTGCCAGCCTGACACAAATTGTGGTTGACAATAGGAAGAGGAAAAATAGCATAAAGAAAGGAGAAGGAAATGGAAGAACCTTATGAATGTAAGGTTTCCAATCATCCAGAGAAATCTACAGAGGCAGGTACTTGTGTCTTTAGCAGTGAGAATTTCTTTTTTCTAGGGCTCTTAGTCATACTGGAGGGGTCAGAAATAAAGGTAAATCTCCCCTCTTTTAGTCTGGTATTCAGTAAGAAAAAATATATATGGCTGCATGTTATATAGACGGCAAGTATCTAGTTTGAACTTAAGGTTGCACCTATCAGCTTTTTCTTTTTATTTACAGTCTAACACAAAAAGTAGTAAAATCAACATTTCATCATTTTCTTTGTTGCTTAATGGCTAAAATAACATTTTAAAAATGGAAAGAAAGATCCATGCAATTGAGCTGAAGCTATTTAAAATCCCATTTGGGTGGTCTGTATTCTCCATTATACCAACCACTAAATTAATTGTACTTATTATTGCAGACCTCCTGACAGCTAATCTCGTTGTTTTAATAGGCTTGATCAAGCCTATATTTCAACAGGAAGATTAGATGTGTTTTCATTAAACCTTCCTGCAAGTAGAGCTAGAAGTAAATTTCAATTTCAAACTTTTCCATTTAGGGGAAAAATATTTTGAATTGTATTCCCCTGACTTCCCAATTTATGGTTGACAAGAATTTAACTATGATTTAGATATGACAGAAGCAAACAGCAGCTGCACCAAAAATTGTAAAACTGTTTTAGTTAATTCATACAATTAATCAGGATGCACAAAGCAGGAATAGAAAAAAATATTCATTTCACTGGAGATAGAACAATTTAAATTTTCTTCTTTCAACCTTTCCACAAAACAGAAAATAGGCTCCTTAATTATTAAACGGAGCCAGAGGACTGTTGCTTAGATACATAGGAAACTATGTGTGTAATATGCACACCAGAGAGGGGCAGCCAGAATGAGATATAGGAATTGAATTATAGGGAATGTATGTGTCAGTGTTTCTCAACTTCAGCAACTTTAAGATTTAAGTATGCTGGTTGGGGAATTCTGGGAATTGAAGTCAACATACCTTAAAGTTGCTAAAGTTGAGAAATAGTTGTATATGTGAAGCAAAGACTCCACTGGCTGATCTATGTTTCCTACTTGCCCCATCACTTATACAAGCTTTTCATTCACCTTTCTCTATGAAGTAAAGGATGACACTCTCCTAGCCCATGACAAATACAGACCATGCCTATGTTTTCCAGCTTCCATTCAAAACTGTGTTTTCCAACCCAAGCGAATAGATGTTCTCCTGTGCTTTATTCCATTCTAGTTGCAGCTTCAGTTCTGATTGGCTTCAATGCCTGGCATATCCCTCCACACAATGACACATTGCTGCCTACGCACCCATTTTGTCCCACACATTTTCTGGGGGGGGGTATTGTTGAGAAGAAAAGGCTTGTTCTTCCATCTTCAATGCCATCACTTCTTTGATACTGCCTTTACCATGCAATTGGGCTTTAAAATAGCCTCAGCTGTGCCAAAGGAGAGTGATTTAGAACTTAACTGGTAAGTGGACTGCATGTGTCAGATTGAGATCAGTCTTTGAGTGGAAGTCCTTGGTGCCTATTCTGAAGAGGCCTGCAAATAAAGATATGATATGCATCAGTACATTTATAGTTTTATAGTCTCATTTCCTGCAATTGGGTGGTCCTGTTCAAGATATGAACTGCTGAACATGCTTGTCTAGGAGCCAAGAAACTGGCAACATTTATAACATTTGTAACCAAAAAGCATAAGGTAGTATATAGAATTTTTGAGAAGCTCACAAAATATAAAACCTTTCTGTGTTCCCAAAAGCCATAAATTATGAACCTTATAAAGGAAAATGTTTGTAGCTGAGGGTTGAAATGAGGGGTCTTTGATGCTCTCTGAGCTTGGTTGTTTTCTTGCCAGCATTTCATTATTTCAATATTTCATTTTTCATCATTTCAATCAAACAACAGCGAGACACTGGTGAAGGGGGCAGAGCAGCGCCTGCATTTTCTGCATTGCATGAGAAAAGCACATCTTCTTTCCCCTATCCTTACCACTTTCTACAGAGGGATGATCAAGAGCATCCTGTCATATAGCATCACAGTCTGGTTTAGAAGCATCACTGCTTCAGACAGGAAGGCGGTGCAGAGAGTGGTGAGGATGGCCGAAAAGATTATTGGCAGTTTCCTCCCTTCCATCCAGGACAGAGCACATAGGCGTTGCTTGAGCAGGGTCCGTACGATTGTCTGGGACACTACACATCCTCTTCACGACCTGTTTTCCTTGTTACCTTCTGGGAGGAGGCTCCGTGGTATCCCAAGCAGAACATTCAGATTCAGTCACAGTTTTGTTCCATACAGTATTAACCTTAAGCTTCCTCCTTCTGTTATGTATTCAAGATGGACAGTGATTAATATTTATATGTTACTTATATGTAAGGGTGTGGGTCTATACATATGTTGTATATAGTATGTTTAAATGTTTGTTATATATGTGTACACTTTGAGAGCAAGCAACTAAATTTCATTTTTAATGTGTGCCATTGTGCTCACAGTAAAAAATGATAATAAAGGTTATCTATCTATCTATTACCCAAACTAGGTAACATCACCAGTGCTAGTCTATTGGGTAATGAAACGTCTCCAGGAACACAGCCAAGCTTAGAGAACACCAAGGACCCTTCAATTATGAATCTGAAACTTGGAAGTCATATGCCTTTCAGAAAGGAAACTGTCACAAAATTTTATATTAACCCAATTTTGTTTTAAAAAAGGTTTTTTAAAGAAAAAAATATAAGGATGCCTAGAACAAATAGTCTTGCTTTTGTATTTCTAACATTTTCCATATTTCATTAATAAAGGATTTAAATTCTAGCTATTTCCTTCCTTCCTTTCTGAATCAACGGATAAATGGTTTTCTCTTGCTGGCTTTGAGAAGTGCATTTCTGTGTTGACATGACAGTTCCTTCTAGCCAAGAACTTACTACTTCTGCCTTGTCTGCTTCTCCTTCACCAAACTATTTCATAATTCACAGTGATAATTAGTCAGATATTTTGATTTTTGTAGTGGGACACAAGGGCTTTGATTTAATCCAAGACAAAGGATGTTCAAGTAGTATTTTCAGTCTGTGATTGTACAGGTAGTCCTCAACTTATGACCACAATTGAGCCCAAAATTTATGTTGCTAAGTGAGTTTTGCCCCATTTTATAACTTTTCTTGCCACATTTGTTAAGTGAATCACTGCAGTTGTTAAATTAGTAACACGGTTGTTAAGTGAATCTGGCTTCCCTATTGACTTTGCTTGGCAGAAGGTCACAAAAGGGGATCACATGACCCTGGGACACTGCAAACATCATAAATGTGAATCAGTTCTCAAGCATCCAAATGTAAATTATATGACCATGCAGATGCTGCAATGGTCATAAGTTTGAAAAATAGTCATAAGTCACTTTTTTCAGTGCCATTGTAACTTTGAACGGTCACTAAGCGAACTGTTGTAAGTTGAGGACTACCTGTAAACAGTCCCGGGGGGGGGGGGGGAGAGAATACACACACACACACACACAGAGTCACACCAGCAAAAAAAAAATCCCCACTAGGGGCATCCATGGGTGTAAAAATATGTGGTGTAATTGAAGTCTGATTTCCCTCCCCCCCATGCATTGTGCATGTAATGCATGCAAAAAAGGATGACGGAATGTCACCGTCTGTCTGATGCTTCTGAGACTCACTTTGAGTGGATGCCCCTGTGTCCCACTTTGAAACATGGTAGCTTCGCTGAAAAAGAAGAGCTAGTTCCAGATCTTCCTTTCCTCCATGCTCAGTTGTTTGGGCTGAGAGGTATACATTTGCTTGCAAGTGTATGAAATTGTCAAGCAACTGTCTATGTTGGCTGGTGCAAATCTCAGGGAGTAGGGACAGAAGGAACAGATGCCTAGCATCATTATTATGTCCACTTCTGAGCCATAAGTGTGCTTCAAGTAATATGGAAGGTTCCTATTAATTTCTACTAACACAACAGAATCTTTGTCAGCTTTCCATGGTGACCCTATGGAATGCACAGAGAGATTTCTCATCATTCCAGACATGTTTCTTGGCATTTCCTAGAAGATGCTGCAGAATTTGCTGTGGAGTCACTTATAAGAGATGGGCAGGGTTAGAAATGTGATAAAATACAATAATAAATAAAATAAAATATAAAATAATACAATAAAATACAACAAAATACAACAAAATGCAATAAAATATAAAATAAAATATAAAATAAAATATAAAATAAAATATAAAATAAAATATAAAATAAAATATAAAATAATAAAATAAAATAAAATAAAATAAATAAATAAATATCTGGGATCTTTGCAAAACTCATGTTCCACTACATTTATAGTGTAATTGTTTTCAGTGGATTTATTTTCTCTTTATCTGTCCTCTCTAAAATAAATACTCCATCACTTAAAGAGACAAAGAACATAAAGATCTGTTAGGGAAAATACGATGTTGCTCCATTTCTGCTCCTTCAATTCACCTATTAAATGAGCAGTGAAAACTGAGGAAAATGGAGTTCATACTTTTATTGCATTCCACAAAACACTGTGTTGGAAGCCTTTTGGCTTTTTCATGTTAATAAGCATCTAAGCTATAGATAGTAGCTTTCTCCTATTTTAGATATGCTAATACAGTAATAAGGCAGATTAAAAATAGTCATTCTGACTTCACCTATATGATCCAGAGGGACAGAAAATCACACTCTGGCTTTTTAACGTGGTGGATAGCCAGAATTAATTTTACCTCATTAATGAGCTGTTAACTTGCATCTCATTTATGAGGTGTTGATTTCAACCCCATTAACGAGGTGTTAATTTGTATCTCATTAATGAAGTGCAAATTGCAAGGGATTTGGCATCAATTATCACCTATGAACAGACTTCTGTAAATGGGTGTATATTTTCAGCTCAAAGGTAAACAATAAGTATGAATTCCCCTCAGAATCCATCCCAACTTTATCTGCCAGGAATAGCAATCCTGACTCTTTCACATTAATAATAATAATAATAATAATAATAATAACAATAATAATAATAATAATAACAACAACAACAACAACAACAACAACAATAATAATAATAATAATAACAATAATAATAATAATAATAACAATAACAATAAACAATAAACAATAACAATAAACAATAACAATAACAATAACAACAATAACAACAACAACAACAACAACAACAACAACAACAACAACAACAACAACAATAATAATAATAATAATAATAATAATAATAATAATAATAATAATAATAATAATAATTAATAATAATAATAATAATAATAATAAAGTTGGAAGGGACCTTGGAGGTCATCTAGTCCAACCCCCTGCTTAGGCAGGAAACCCTATACCATTTCAGACAAATGGCTGTCTAGTCTCTTCTTAAAAACTTCCAGTGTTGGAGCATTCACAACTTGGGGAAGCAGGTTGTTCCACTGATTAATTGTTCTAACTGTCAGGAAATTATGAGTGTTGCTTCTTAAGACACACTACTCTCCTTTACAAGAGTCAATGATTTACCATACATTTAGCATCGTGATTAGAGGAAAATGGCCACTCTTGCAAAAATGAATATTTTGGAGGATTAGGGAGCTGCAAACTGAATTCTTTCCTAGAGATTTAAAAAAAAATCAGTAAAATATCTCCTGAGAACTTCAGTGTAGTTCATTTCATTTTTTTAAAATTTCAATTTCCCTATACATTCTTGGCAGCTAGTTATTTAGCTTGTTTTTTTAGCTCATAATCAAGTTTCAGAACTGATTCTTATGGTAAGGAGCATAAAAGATGATTTGCATCCATCCATTTTTGTCTGTGTGTGGGTGTGGAAATACTAGAGGAGTTGATACAAATGCTGTGCAATCATGTTAAAATTATAGTTTTGTTTTCTGCCATTTAGAATTTTCTTAAAAATCACTTTAGATATAAAAAAGAGGCTTCTGATTTTCAGATGTGGTATCAATCCTATTGAGTGACAATGAATATTGTTTCCAGGTTTGCTGGAATTGCCCAAAAGGTCACATTGTGTTGAATAAGTCATTAGATGACAGATTACTAGTACAAGGTGATAATTTCAGGATATCAAGTGATCCATGAAGATACCATCTGAGCAAAATACTGTAGGCTGCAGTCCTATTTTACTAATTTCTGAATAATCATGGATGGAATGTGATCTCACATTTGTTTGCAAGGACACTGATTCAAAGCCGTTTCACTGAAGCTTAATTTTTAGCCATTTCTAATAATGGCAATTAGTTCATCAAAAATAAACAGGCAGGGCAATTCAATATCATCATCAACATTTTAGCCATTGTGTATCCACTGCAGGATGAAGGCCTCTTTCCCATGTTTCCAACCTATACAGTCCTGAGCTTTCTTTTGCCAATTGGGCCCATAATACTTGCTGATGTCAATGATCCATCTTGTTTTAGGTCACTTTTTATCAAGTGGGATCCATTCTATGGACACTTTTTTGTGGACACTTTTTATCAAGTGGGATCCATTCTATGACTGCCTTGGTCCACCTGCCATCAGTTCTTCTTGCTATGTGACCAGCCCATTTCCATTTCAATTCTTTTACTCACTTGACTATATTGTATACTTTTGTTTGTTCTATGTGCAGGTCTTTCTATCTTGTCTTGTAATGCCGAGCGTGCATCTTTTCATGGCTCTTTGTGCCACTCGTAGCTTTTGTATCAATTGTGAGGTTAGTGTCGATTTTCACCGGCATATGTTAGAGCAGGTAGCACACACTGATCAAAAACTTTTCTCTTCAGGCTTAGGGGGAGGGAGAGGAAAAGTGCCAGATATCCTAGTGGAGGAAGTATCAAGTGCCATAAAATCAGTGAAAAATGGCAAAGCTTCAGGAAATGACCATATTACAATTAAAATGCTGAAAGCTGGTGGTCACAGTTTATACAAGACAATAACAAAGCTATATTCGAGATGCCTCAGTGAAGAAAAAATACCCCATACATGGAAAAATGCTGAAGTGATTCTCATACACAAGAAAGGGGCCCAAGATGATTTAAAGAATGATTGCCCAATAAGCCTACTTTCAGTCATCTACAAGATTTTCACCAAGATAATAAAAAAAGAATATTGAGAACATTAAATGATGCACAGCCAAAGGAGAAGGCAGGGTTCAGAAGTGGCTACAGTGCAATGGATCACATCCAGATTGTTCAGGAAGTCATTGAAAGGCACAATGAGTACACCATGTCTCTGTGCATGGCTTTCATTGACTACAAAAAGGTGTTTGACTCAGTATTCCAGCAAGCAATAATTAATGCATTGCTCAACCAAGGCGTAGACATTGCTTACATAAACTTACTATAATCAATATATGAAAAACAATGGCAACAATTTATCTTAATGATCTTAAAGTGGAAATCAACACAGAAAGAGGTGTACAACAAGGTGCTACTATATCAGCTGGTATTGTATTTATACAATATCACCTTTTCTCAGCCTGCCTTGAAGAATATTTCACAAACTAGACTGGGCAAAAGATGGAATAAAAATCAATGGTGCCTATTTAAATCACTTAAGATTTGCAGATGATGTTATTCTCTTCTCGACAAAACCCAGAAAAGCTACAAAGACACATAAAGAGCTGCACAAAGCAGGAGAACCATTTGGCTTAAAAATAAACCTGAAAAAGAGCCAGGTTATGTTTAATAAATTCACCAAAGAAAGCAAACAATGTTTCTGGAGAAGAACTAGATGTAGTAGTCCACTACATCTTGGCCAACAGATCTCAATGGTAGGTGATATAATAAAGGAAATTGAACTGTGTGTTAAATATTCAGCAAGCTAAGCATAATTGTCAAGAATAAACTTCTCTCTATGCCTGAATTCTATATAAGTTCAATAAGATAATTCAGCATTAATCAGACATTATCTGCTATAATGTGTTATCACTTCTAGTCCTGTTCTCTCCATTTAATTTTTTAAAAGCCCAATAAGGTTCAAAATCTCTCAGTACAAGTAGTCCTCAACTTATGACTACAATGGAGATCAGAATTTTGGTCATAAGTCATGATAGTCATAGATTGAGGCATCCATATGATTGGACCAGGTTTTATGACCATTGTTATGACAGTCTTTAAGCAAACCGTATGCTCATAAGTGCAAATGGGTATTTTTTGCCAGAAACCAATAAGTAAAAGTTGCAGTTATGTGACTTTTGGACATTGCAACCAGGTGCCCCAAATGCAGTCATGTGACTGTGGTGTGTGTTTGTTTGTGCATGTGTTACATTTTACGAAAGCCAGAAATATTTTAAATGAAGTACCCTTTCCAAGACTGTCATAACTCCAAATGATTGTTAAACTGAAGACTACCTGTAAATGCAAGTTGTACCATTAAGTCATTACCAAAGCATTTAGGATTGCAACTCTGGTGCACTTTTAGAGCAGCAATGTGTAAGAAAGACCAGTGGAAATGCCATAATTAGGTCCTTTCATGATTCAGTTATTGATAAAAATTCAGATTAAAAATCTTAGAAGAAACAGGAATCCATTATTCTGTTAAGTACCAGCAAATTTTCATTCGAGAATTGCATTGTAGATGGACTATCAAAATCCAGATGATCATAGATGGTAGCAAAGAGAAAGAAGCAACTTTTTTCTGCCATCACATTGTTGTTTGGATTTTTGCAGCCTTAACCAAGTTTAACCAGTTCTTGAATGATTCAGATTCTGATAAAAGACTCTTGATTCCTATATAACTAGAAATAGTGGCTTGTTGCTATCCTTTTTTTGAGAATGTGTCTGCAATCCAGATATGACACAAACTATCTCTGTGGATATTGTAGCATCTGTGTAGAAGGCTGCTCACTGATTCTTAGAAATAGATGAATCCATTTGCTTCTTGTTCATATCTGATTATAAGCCTATTCAACTCTACACATTAAAATTATACTATATGCCAACTTCTTTTAATAAGCACTTTTTTTCTGGAACTTTCCTTAATATACATCTTTAGGAATATAGTTTTGGAGCCAAGAACTTCATCTCAAACTTTGGAGAAATATGCAGCCTGAAGGATAACTATGCTTCAATCTGCATATTAGTTGGTTGTAATTATGTTACTTCACTTTATAACTGCCACAGGCATATCTGGCAAGGAAAAAAAGCCAGAATTAGACTGAAAATGCTACAAGAACCGAAAGAAAATGGAGGATTTGGGCTGCCAGATTGGGCCCTATACTATCAAGCATCTGCATTAACATGGATAAAATAATGGATAACCCTTAGACATAAAAGATTACTATACCTAGAAGGGCATGACCTACAACTTGGATGGCATGCCATCCTATGATATGGGAAGAATAAAATACATAGATACTTTCAAAACCACTATATAAGAAACACACTTCTTCTAGAATGGGAAAAGGTAAAAGAGAAAATTTACATGAAAATACCTGGATGGCTTTCAACAATGGAAGCGTTAGTTCACCCAAACCTAATTAACTATGAGCAAATTGTGACTTATAAAGACATTTTGAATATTGAAGGAAAACTAAAATCTAGACAAGAACTAGAAGAAAAGGGTATTGATCTATCATGGTGGCCACACCTGCAAATTCAAATGAGATATGAAAAAGATGCTAAAACATCTGGATTCTATAAAGAACAGACAGAATTTGACCAGATACTATTGGCATCAGATGAAAAATTGATTAAGAAACTGTATAAGCACATGCTAAGTTTAAAGATGGAAGAGGAACAACTTAAAGAAACAATGATAACTGGGCAAAAAGGTTTGGGTATAACATAGAACTAGAAAACTGGCAAAGACTTTGGGAAAGAAATTCTAAAATAACAAAGATGGTGGCTTACAAAGAAAACCTATATAAAATGTTTTACAGATGGCACTTATCACCTGTGAGGTTAGCAAAAATGTTTTAAAATATGTCTAGCAATTGTTGGAAATGTAGACAAAAACCAGGCACTTATTATCATCTTTGGTGGACATACCCTAAGGCTAAAAAAATTTGGTCAAGAATACAGGACTGGAAAAGAGCTGATGTAGTTCCCATCTTCAAAAAAGGAAAAAAAATGGATCCAGAAAATTACAGACCTATCAGCCTGACCTCAATACCTGGGAAGATTCTGGAAAAGATAATCAAACAATGAATCAGCGAACACCTAGAGGCAAACAAAATCACTACTAAAAGCCAACATGGGTTTGTGAAAACAGATCATGCCAGACAAACCTTATTGCATTCTTTGACCAAGTGACAAAATTAGTGGATCAGAGGAATGCTGTGGATATAATTTACTTGGACTTCAGTAAGGCATTTGATAAAATATAACCTACTACTTGATAAGATAGAAAAATGTGGATTAGACAGCATCACCACCAAATGGATTCGTAGCTGGCTGACCGACTGTACTCAGTGTGTGGTCCTCAATGGAACTGCATCTAGATGGAGGGAAGTGTGAAGTGGGGTGCCCCAGGGCTCTGTTCTGGGCCCAGTGCTCTTCAACATCTTCATCAACGATTTGGACGAGGGGATAGATGGGGAACTCATCAAATTTGCGGATGACACCAAACTGGCAGGAATAGCCAACACTTCAGAAGACAGGCTTAAGATACAGGAAGACCTGGACAGACTTGAACACTGGGCGCTATCTAACAAAATGAAATTCAGTGGTGAAAAAAGTAATGTTCTATATTTAGGCAAGAAAAACCAAATGTACAGGTATAATATAGGGGGTACCTTGCTCAATAGTAGTAACTGTGAGAGGGATCTGGGAGTCCTAGTGGACAATCACTTAAATATGAGCCAGCAGTGTGCTGCAGCTGCCAAAAAAGCCAACACAGTGCTGGGCTGCATTAACACAGGGATAGAATCAAGATCACATGAAGTATTAATACCACTTTACAATGCCTTGGTAAGGCCACACTTGGAATACTGCATCCAGTTTTGGTCACCACGATGTAAAAAAGATGTTGAGACTCTAGAAAGAGTGCAGAGAAGGGCAACAAAGATGATTAGGGGACTGAAGGCTAAAACATATAAGGAATGGTTGCTGGAATTGGGTATGTCTAGTTTAATGAAAAGAAGGACTAGGGTGACATGATAGCAGTATTCCAATATCTCAGGGGTTGCCACAAAGAAGAGGGAGTCAAGCTATTCTCCAAGGCACCTGAGGGCAGGACAAGAAGCAACGGATGGAAACTAGTCAAGGAGAGAAGCAACCTGGAACTGAGGAGAAACTTCCTGATAGTTAGAACAATTAACCAGTGGAACAACCTGCCTCCAGAAGCGGTGAATGCTCCAACACTGGAAGTTTTTAAGAAGAGACTGGACAGCCATTTGTCTGAAATGGTATAGGTTTCCTGCCTGAGCAGGGGGTTGGACTCGATGACCTCCAAGGTCCCTTCCAACTATTATTATTATTATTATTATTATTATTATTATTATTATTATTATTATTATTATTATTATTATTATTATTATTATTATTATTATTATTATTATTATTATTATTATTATTATTATTATTATTATTATTATTATTACATATATGGTTAGAGAAAATGATTAAAAAAACATAGATTTTAAGGCAGAATTATTTCTTTTAGGTATAACTGCAGGAAATTATGAGAAAGAATGTGTATATTTAATGTTTCATGTATTAACGGCAGCAAGAATTGTATTTGCTCAACATTGGAAAGATGAAGAATTACCAACGGAGGAAGAGATAATCAAGAAAATTTTGGACTGTGCAGAAATGGACAGACTTACATTGAAAATGAAGGAGAAAGAAGATTCAGAATACTTTAGAACATGGGATACATTTTATCAATGGCTAGAAAGATGAGGTAGAGAGAAAGGAGTTTAACATGTATTAGTAAGCTAAATATTGGAATCCAGACAATATGTTGCTGATAAAATATTAAGTATTTGTGATTATAAAAAATTAATAAAATATGGTCATAAAAAAAATAACTGCCACAGGCATTATGTGCTGAATTGGAAAGGTAGTCTAAAGTTGTACTTCACATAATAATGCTTTGGGGGGGGGGGAGATAAGCTTTTCTTGAATTTAAGCATCCAAGTTGGATTTGTAAGATATTTTCTTTTCCCACCTTTATTATTATTTTTTTAAATAAATAACTCAGGATGAACACACCTCTTCCTCCCTCCTCCTATTTTTCTACAACAACCTTATGAGGTGAGTTGGGCTGAGAGAGAGAGTGACTGGTTCAAAGTCACCAGCTAGTTTTTCATGCCTAAGATGTTACTGTACTAGAATTCATAGTCTCCTGGCCTCTAGGTTGTCTTTGTTCAATATTGTTGCAAACTCATTGGCTTCCCATTCAAGTAAATACATTGCAATTTTATGAGTATGATTACATAGGTATCCATACTTGAATATTCTGGATTTTTATTGTTGTTTTTGAAGATTTCTTTCTTCCCAGAAGAAAGCTGAACACTAGCTCTAATTGTCTGCAATCCAGATATGACACAAACTATCTCTGTGGATATTGTAGCATCCGTGTAGAAGGCTGCTCACTGATTCTTATAAATAGATAAATCCATTTGCTTCTTGTTTATATCTGATTATAAGCCTATTCAACTCTACACATTAAAATTATACTATATGCCAACTTCTTGTTGTTTTTGAAGATTTCTTTCTTCCCAGAAGAAAGCTGAACACTAGCTCTAATTAATGCAAGAAGGAATTCGGAAGGAAGAACTCCTTTAGCAAAAAGGTGAAAGATTTCTATGACCTGAGGCGAAGCTGGAGTATGAAACCTTTTATCAGAGAATATTCATCTGAGACGCATGGACTCAGGCCAAAGAAGAGCATACTTCAATCCAAGGCAGAAATAAAGGTGGAGTAAGCAACCCTAGAAAGGAGAAACAGAAGAGGGTCAAACGCTAGAAAATCTGAACGACCAATCAAACAGAAAAGAAGAAAAGGGCACAAATCTCAGCCTCAGCTTCTTGAGGGGAAATGAAGCACTGAAAGACCACAACACAAATTATGTCAAAATAAATCTTTAAGGATTTTTAAAACTTGTAGGTTTTATCATAGTATATATAGGAAAAAAAAAATCTTTTCCAATTCCTGAATTCCAGGGCTCCTTCAGCCAGACAGTTCTAATAGCTATCTGAGGCAAACTACCAATAGTAGAGCTAAACTATTGCTGGTCAAGCAATGCTAAATCCAGATTGCATTGTCCAGGTTTTTTGTTTATTTATTTGTTTGTTTGTTAGTGTGTATGTAATTTGAACATTATCAAACAAATTATTTATCTTGCTCACTTTATCACAGCCAAGTGATAGTATTGCATGACCATCCATGCATGCATGCACATAGACACATAAACTTACATTTCTGCTAAAATTAGAGGACAATTTCTAAGCCAGGCTCAGGTAATTTACTAGATTAGACTGATTTTCAAATATCTCCTTTGCCATTTCAGATCCTTAGAAGCCTTGATGAATTGATTGTTTTTAATGTGTTGTTATTTGTGATGAGACCCAAAAGCAGAGGGATAAAATACTCACCCACATTTCATTTTGTTAAAGAACAGAAATAATCTCAAGTACTGTAATAGAAATACAGTAAATTTCAATTTGTGACCACATGATCTATGTTCTATGTAATTTATATCTGGGCACTAACTGCCACTTTGCCTTTGAATAAACAGTCTGAATTCAGGGACTTTCCTTGGTTCAGAAGCAAACGAACAAGACCAAACAAGTTTAAGCATATCCAGTGTAACCAAACAGTTTTTAATGAGAAACCTTTAAGTCCAGTAGCAGATTATTACCAGCTATTGAACAAATTCAGCACACTCCATACACCAGAAAAATCAGGGGTAAAAAGCAAACAAAACTTTCATTCAATTGCTAGGCAACCTCTTTCAAGAACCAGGGTGACCTCGGTGATTTTATATGTAGAACAAGACCAGTTCTCAAAGGGGACACCAGCAGTGTGACCCAGGAGGTTGCAATAAAATTGGAGGAAGAAAAGAAGCTGCTGCAAACTGGTAGAGGTTTTCCATTGGAAGCAATGAAGTAATTTGGATACTTGACACCTGGGTACCCAGGATTTGTGATTCATTGTAGAAAAGAGGATGTAAAAATAAACTGAGGAATAAGAATTTAATCACAGGATGAGAAAAGTGGGTGAAGGAGGATTTTTTAAGGTTCCTTTGAGCTAGAAATTAGGACATAATCACATTGAAGCCCAAAATGGGACAGGTTGTTTGTAACCTTTTGTCTGATAGATTAGAATAAAAACTATAGACAGATTTGTCATGGAACAGGACAGAGGTGTCAATGGGACTGATATAGTTAACTCAATTAATAAAACATTAATATTAAAAAAATAAACTTAATGGGTTAGTTAATTTTTTGGATGATGAAGATGTAATAAAGGATAGGAAAAATGAGATAATATTTCCCCCCACACACAAAAAATCCTTTCATTAAAAAAAGGCCAAAATTAGTATCTAAAAATGATATTTTAACATAGCCACCATCTAAATGCCTTGATGTTAACTATTAATTTTCACAGCAGGTCCGCATTCCTGCAGTTAACATTTTCACTTATCTTGCTAGCATTGGTTGCATTTGGTGCACCTGGGAATTCTGAGCGCCTGATTGCTTTAGCTAAGATGTTTTATATGAAGAATATGTGGTTCTTAAACTAAACTCCACAGATTTTCTTGTATATGGCTTCTTGGTAGACAAAGTGGATCCTGCAAGGAAATTAGATTATGGGAGAGGAAAAAGCCACCCTTTGGTTTGAAAAAGTTATAAAACATGGAGATTGCGGTTTTAAATGTCTGTTAAAATCAATTAGTAAAAAAATGAAAAAGAGTGAAATTGGGGCTACAAAAATGTGTAGACCACGGGTGTCAAACTCGCCATGTCACGTGACGTGTCGCAACATATCATGACTTTTTTTGCATTGCCGGATCTGGGGTGGGCACGGCCTCCACATGATGCAACCGGCCTGCGGGCTGGCAGTTTGACACCCGTGCCTGATGCAAAACAGGCTTGAAACAGTGGCAAATTTCTGGGCACTCAAAGTTTAACATATTGAGTTCAACAGTTATTTTGGGTAAACTCATTTGGGTGCTTAAATCAGACACTAGTTCACTATTATGTTAGTGGCAATAGTAAAATAGTCATTGTAACCTTTTGTTCTGAATGTTTTAGAAAGCCGATGTTGTATCAGTATCACCACAGAGCAAAAATGTGCTAGTGTCTCATGGTGTAAGGCAGCCTCCCAGTTTTCTGCATTTATGTTTCTAAGGAGAAATTAATTATCAGATCTATGCCTTGACATTTCATCTCCTGCCATCCCTATACATTCGTTTCAAAATCCCTATTTTCTTTTTTAAATGTGCTAAAGTTGAGTTTCACTTCAAATATAGACGCATTGACAGACACAATTAAATGAAGATTCTTTATTCAGTCTATAAACAGGACTAAAACATTTCATCTGAAATAAAAGTATAGGTGCATCAAGAGGTAATTGCTGTTGCCATTGGCTTACAAATGAATTGATATTATTGCTGCGTTTCTCTGAAGTTATATTGACATTGCAGGGAAGGCTTCATGACAATTACATTTAGTAACAGACTTGTTTTTGGCAGGTGATATAATAAAAGAAAGAAAGAAGTACAAACATGTTTAAATATTTAGTTACAATTGTCAAAACTAGCTATGCACATTTGAGTAGGGATGCCAAGATTATTTTCTAAGCCCAGCACACATTACTTATTTTGTTTTTTCCTCCCTTCCCCACTGTCTTGATTCAACAGAGATATATTTTACTGCCAAAGACAAACCTTGAGGCTCATGTGTTGTTGTTTTTGTTGTGTGGGATGAGAGTTTGGAAAGCTGAAGGAGAGAGAATCTTCTACATAATGCAGAAAAAAATGACTGCAGCAGAACTATCTGCATATTTAGCTATCAAAGTTCCCTCAAAACTCAGAATGAACTTTGGTAGTTGTTTCTCTTTCTCTGGCTTGGTATGGTAGCTGAGCTTCTTTTCTGTTTCTCTGTGACAGATTTTGCTATTCACCACTCTTCAAAACACTTTGCTCCACCATCTTTGTGAGTTGCTCAGAGTTGGTTGAAACGTGGGTGGCTACATAAAGGTTTTAAATAAATAAATAAAATCTTGGGAAGCAACAAAGAAAGAACAACCATGGTGGGCATTCTTTCTCCCTAAAACAACCTGGAAGCGCCTGCTGGATTGCTAATGGCAGAAAATTCACAGAAAACAAATTTCCTAGTGCTCTTCCACCATTTGCTGTGCTATATTGCTGATCATTTCACTTTAAAAGACAGCTGGGATGGAAAAGAATACTTTTCTGAGCACACTTTGGTGGGCTTTGCAAAGTCAGTTTTCCTGGTTTGAGAAGGAGAGTGATTTGAATTTCTTGATATCTGTTCAAAACAGTTTTATATTCACATTGTGAAATTTATGGCTCTATTATTAAAAATAATAACTCAAATTCACTTAAAGAGTAGCATAGATTGATCCTGAATATACTGTTATGTAGAAATATCTGCAATTGTTCAGCTGGCATACATGAGGGTTAAAAAACTGAACCCTAGCCAAGATTGTATGTATAACTCTCCCAGGTTCTTTGGAAAATGTATTATGAGAATGGCCACACTCATTATAGCAGGCATTTTGTGAAAATGCTGCCCAAATGCCCAAATCCTATTATAAACCAAGCTTCTGTAAACTGTTAGACATTCTGGGAATTTTAGGTGTTTTAGTTCCTATAAAGGTGAAGGAAAGTTGCTCTGGATATTAGTGCAAGCAACATTTCTCCTGTCTATTGCTCTGAAGGTCACATGCTAGGGAAAAAAGGCAGCAGTTATGACCTGCATGCCTTAAAAATTTAAGCACTGCCATGCTGTCATCACTAACGCAACCAATACCTGCTTCTGAAGCATCTGTTTCATGAATAACCAATGAGGGAACTGTCATAAGCAGATGGAGTGTAGCTGAATAAGTTCCCGCCAGGCAAACATAACATAGCTAGCAGTTATAAGGAGCATATCATTTCAAGCTTTTATGGTTATCTAGCAAATCACACTTATGATATATGGATTAGGGATGGGGAGCAGAATGGATTCAGAGACCTGGAGAAATAGAAAGTCTAAAAATTTCAAACTGAACAGATGCAGGTTTCAGAAAACAGAAACTGTAGCTTTATGTCCATTCCATAAAAATATATCCAAGTGGCTTGCAGCAACTGAGCCGCAGATTATCATGAACTAGTTTTCAGCCTGCCACCTGAACCTCTGGACATAAGAAGGCAATTCTGTTTTTCAAGTTTTGACATCAACAGTGAGATTGTCATAGTAATTGCCTGGTTCTCAGTGTCAGCTTGAGTGCCTCATACTGCTCACTCAATTTGAAACAAATATTGGGGTCCTGCTGGGATATTTATGGGATGAGATCATTGTGAATTTGAAGGCGAATCCATTTCATCTGCTATGAAACTAATGTAGAACATAATTAGCTTTTGGGTTTTGCACTTTTCCAAATGCTGCTATGTAGTCCTTGCCTGTCCCCCCCCCCAAAATACGCATATATGGATTACATAGTTCAAGAACTATGAACTTCAGATACAACATTTTCATAAATGGGCATTTTATTTATGTAAATAATGGAGTCTAAACTTCAAAGTACAAATCCATTATTGTGAAATCACAGCTCTCTATAACCCTGTTCAACAGGCTAGAATGCCTCACTCAAATTTTATATCTGCTTTTGCTTAAAAGGGGGAGAAGATAGAGGAAGAGTCCAGATTTCAAGTGATAATCTGCCCATTTGAGAAATTCCTTTGCAAATATAATTCTGCATGCCGTGACTGCATGGGGCTAGCCTGGAATGCAATTTGCAGGATTTTGATTTTTTAACATTTCTATACTTAAAACTATAATTTATGCTCAAGGGTCCAGGGAGAATAAACTTCAGCAGATTTTTTTTCATTTTTGGAGAGTATATTATTTGCTTTCTGTTACTCACTAGTTGGTTCCCCACCTCTCTGTCCTCAAGGGTCTCTGCCACATTTGTAAAAATATGAGATCTAATTCTAACAGCTCAAACCAAAAGTCCTTCTTTGTCCAAATAATCTTTTCAACTTCATGTACAGAATGCATAGAAATGCCTCATGATAGTTTGGCCATACAGGCTTATTACTTTATTGAAGGTGATAGAGCAAAGACTCCACAATTAAGATTAGCTTCTAATAACCACGTGGATACATTCATGATTTTTTCTTGGTAAAAATTAAGAAGTGGTTTGCCATTGCCTTCCATTTTATTTTAAGTCTACTACTCTTAGAAATTTCCCATCCATTTACTAAGAGGGTTGTGTTTAGAGGGTCAGCCAAGTTCTCTAGATCAGGGCTTTTCAACCTGGTCATGTGATCAATGGCCGGAGGGGCATGGCCAGCTGATCACTCAGGTTGTAGGGTGCCTGTGGGGGGGGGGGGGAATCCGTGGATCTTTGGTGGAGGGGGATGGGACTGGGGTGGGTGCCTGCCTTCCTTCCCTCCCTTCTCTCCCATTGTCCCTTCCTTCCTTCTTTCCTTCCTTCCCTTCACCTCCCTTTGTCCATTCCTCCTTCCCTCCCTCTCTCCCATTGTCCCTTCCTTCCTTCACCTCCCTTTGTCCCTTCCTCCTTCCCTCCCTCTCTCCCATTGTCCCTTCCTTCCTTCTTTCCTTCACCTCCCTCTTTGTCCCTTCCTCCTTCCCTCCCTCTCTCCCTGTCAAGCCCCCGTGGGATCGATATGAACGGGTGGGGGAGGGGTCGAGGACAACGTGTGAGGCGGCAAAGGAGACCAGCGGCCGGCACCGTTCTACCTGGCAGCATGGATGTCGGCTCCGTGGGCGTCCCGCCAAACAGCTGAGCGGCTCCGACTTCTGGCCGCCAAACAGCTGATGGGCACGAGGCCGCAGCAGTGAGCCAAGGGCCGACGGCATGGCCTGAAGCTGAATGGCTGTCTCCCGGCCGCCGAACAGCTGATGAATGCGAGGCCTGGACCACAGCCGAACGGCGCAGGGACGCTCACGGGACTGGAAGGCTGCAGCTCTGTAGCTGCCATTGTCCCTTCCTTCCTTCCTTCCTTCCTTCCTTCCTTCCTTCCTTCCTTCCTTCCTTCCTTCCTTCCTTCCTTCCTTCCTTCCTTCCTTCCTTCCTTCCTTCCTTCCTTCCTTCCTTCCTTCCATTGTCCTGTGCTACGCCGCCCAGACCCCAGCCTGGTTTTGGCAGGCAGCAACACATCACGGCCCTGCATGTACGCGCGCAGAGGCAGAGGAGAGCGCACAGGCAGGGCGGGGATATCGCCGGTTCACCTCCCATTTTATAATAATAATAATAATAAAGTTGGAAGGGACCTTGGAGGTCATCGAGTCCAACCCCCTGCTCAGGCAGGAAACCCTATACCATTTTGGACAAATGGCTGTCCAGTCTCTTCTTAAAAACTTCCAGTGTTGGAGCATTCACCACTTCTGGAGGCAGGTTGTTCCACTGGTTAATTGTTCTAACTGTCAGGAAGTTTCTCCTCAGTTCCAGGTTGCTTCTCTCCTTGACTAGTTTCCATCCATTACTTCTTGTCCTGCCCTCAGGCGCCTTGGAGAATAGCTTGACTCCCTCTTCTTTGTGGCAACCCCTGAGATATTGGAATACTGCTATCATGTCACCCCTAGTCCTTCTTTTCAGGCACGTACGTTACAAACCGGCTACTTCTCCCAGTCATTTTTCCCCTATCAGGGCCCAGCGTTCAAGCCAGGTTCCCCGATCCTCTCCGTGTACATCATTCTTCCCATAGCTCTCCCCAGCGCTGTTGAGAGATGCCTATTTCTGGCCACATTGCTACCATTCTTAAGTTACATTTGCACCTGCCTGAAGGAAGAGAGCGACGCTTTTCTCCCTCCTCCAAAGGAAGGGAGACAAACCCACATCGCCACCAAGTCACCCTTCCTTCGGGCGAAGTAATCTCCTTGCAATGCAAAACCGTGGGGGCTCCATCTTTTGCAAAGGGCAGCGAGCGCGCCCCCCATGAGCAAAGGAGGAGAGCAGCCAAGCAACCTGCTAGTCCAAACTACAAATACTGCTTCTTGGGATGGGGTGGGGGGACGGAGAGGAAATGTCTGGAAATCATGCAAGAACTTTTCCTCTTATTATTACTATTATTCTTCCAAGTTGCAAAGGAAAAGCAGAAACAGCCCAACCGCACAGGTCAAGCTTGGCTCTCTCTCTCTCTCTCTCTCCCTTAAATGCAGTTCATCAGGAGCTCCGGTGCTTCCGGAGCGGGGAGACCGGTGGCTTTTCCACCAACCCGGGGCAACTTTACAAAAACAGCAAAACAGCGTGGAAAAGCGTGGCTCAGCTGTAGCTGCACACGCCAATCCCGGGCTCTCTCTCCCTCTCTCTTTTCCCCTCTCTCTCCCCCTCTCTCTATTTCTCTTTCCCTCTTTCTCTCCCTCTTTCTCTCCCTCTTTCTCTCTCTCCGATCTTCTGCTCACCTGGCCAGCTGGCCCGGGGATCGATTTGGAGGCACGGAGGGGAGGGGAGCAGCTGAGGGCTGCGGCCACCTTTGGAAGTACCAGTGCTGCTCCAGCCAGGCTCAAGCCAGGCAAAGCGGGTGATGGGAGAGGAGCGGGCTGATTGCCTTCCCAGCAGCCGGGATTCTGGTGTGCCTTCCTGGCCAGGGGGCAGGGCACAGGCGTCAGCGCCTGCAATCTGCCTGGCCTCCCCTCTGGCCCCGGGCAGCACCCCTGCCTCACGCGCGTGCTTTGCGCAGCTCCTCCTGCCTCCCCACCCGCCATTAACCTTCCCACCACCATGCGGCTTAAGGATGGCACCCCTGCCTCCACCCAGATGCCCTCGCCTCCCCCAAGCATTTTTTTACTCACCTGCTTTCAGCTGCACTCCCTTTCTCCTTTTGCTTCTCTGCCTTCGTTTGCTTCTCTGCCTTTGCCACATGTTTGTGGGTAAAAAAGAAAAAAAAGTTCCATGAGACTTTCTAACTTCTCGCGAGAAGTTAGAAAGTCTCATGGAACTTTTTTTTTTTGTCTCACAAACACATGGCGAAGGCCGAGAAGGACAGGAGAAAGGGAATGCTGCTGAAAGCAGGTGAGTAAAAAAAACGCTTGGGGGAGGTGAGGGCATCTGGGCAGGGGCGGGGGTGGGTCGGGGAGGCAATGCATCGCGCAGCTCCAGCGGAATCTCCACTGAAGACTGCATCAGGCTGCCTGCTACCCCCAAGGTCACTGCCAATCAGCTGGAGTTGCGCACTTTGATCCTGGGCTCTCAGTAGGACCCAGGCAATGTGCAGTTCCAGCTGACTTTGCCACAAGCTTCTGCAGCACTGCTGCCACTTCACCTCATCCACTTTTACACTTTTTTTTTTACATTTTGTTTTACATTTTGTTTTACATTTTGTTTTACATTTTGTTTTACATTTTGTTTTACAGTGCTGTTCAACCTGTCCTACGTGTACCACCAGCCAGGTGCTCGCGTACCACTGGCGGTACACGTACCATGGGTTGAAAAGCCCTGCTCTAGATCAGACTTCTCCAATCCTTCTGTCTTTGCGGACTGGTGGGAGGGAGGATAGGGATGGTTCTGTGCAAGCGGCTGGCAAGTATGCGTTCAGCTCCATTTGCACCCACCGCTCATGAAAATGGCTTGCCCGCTTGTCATGCAAGTGGGGCTGAGTGCACACTTGCCCTCTGCTTCCGTGGCCTGGTTCCAAGTGTTAGTAGTTGGCTGTGGCCTGGGGGTTGGGGACCCCTGCTCTAGCTGCTACCCCCTATGAAAGCATTCAGAGGGATGATCCTCTATCATGACTGTGCAGCTTACCAGCAGATGCAACTATACCTCAGTTTAATATTTTTTTGAATATGATTCTACTTTAGGGGGGGTCTGGAGGGGGTTACACAAACATTTGCCACTCTCTTGGTGCTTGGAAAGATTGTTACTGTACCTGCCTTGTTACAACTTCTCATTATTTGCCTGGTCCAAATGTTCAGATCTGCTTCTGTGTGTTTAGCCAGCTCACAGCACATCAAAAGGATTCTTGCTTTGATCATATTTATGTATCAGAGTTTGCATGTGACAAGAAGCAAACAAAGGAAGAATAGCAGAGTCACAACACTCTGTGGTTTGTCAGTGCCTGCCCCCCCTCCTCCCAGGCCAGTCTAATGGGAAATCTGAAGACTACCAAATGAGCATAAAATGATGTTGTTTGGAATCATTTCAGAAAGACTTTTAGTCCCACCTGATTCTAATTTTACTTGAACATGTTCACTGGAGAACATCCATGAAATGATGATTATGGAAATGAGTGACATTTCAATTGAGAGATGTAATATTGTATTAAAATGTTATCTCTAGGACAAAAAGCAGCTGTCCAGTAATTTGACACATCTGTGACATTGTCTTCCCAAAATAATCAATGTAGCAATGGATGGCATATGTAAAAAAGGCAAAGGCTAAACGAGCAGACAAAATGGTATATTAAAGCTATCCCCTGTTTTATTAATAATTAATATGTCTGTCATTGTATAGGATGTTGGAGAAATTGCTACCTGGGAGATAATGCAATAGTACGGGCAATCCGAATGTTTTCAGCAGATAGTTTAAATGCTATTTGACATGTTCCTGTTTATTGAAAATCAATGATTGCAGTCATCATTTCCATTTTCAAACTATCAGAGGGCCACGACTCCCCTTTCATTTTCTAATCCAGTTGTGCAAAATTGACTAATGACAGGTCCATGGTTTGATTCCCTACTGAATGTTCTGTTGTTAGCACAGACAGTAATTATATACCAGGTGGCTATCCCTCCTCAACTGATCATAAAAGTCACTGTTTGTTTGTTTGTTTGTTTGTTTGTTTGTTTATTTATGGCATAGTGATTAAATGCACCAATGTAGGGACTGGACAACCATGAGTTATGCACAAAGCCATCTGGGCCAGATAGTCCCTCTCAGTCTGTGGAAAAAGGCAGTGCCAAACCACTTCCAAAAAGAAAACTGTAAGGGACTATTCCATGCAGTCACTACCAATCAATAATAATTCAAAAACTCATTCACATACACAGTATAAATATATAAATAAATACCTACAGCACTAGCCTAGATTTGTATTCCTATACTGATTTCACAGTGGAAACAAAACTGCTTTACACACTAACTACAAGAAGCTTTCCTGAAACCAGAATATTTTAACAGCCATTAATTAGAGATCACAAACTCAGAGCATAATAGATCCCTTGCGAAAGAGTGCAATAACTACTAGAAATGTGCTTTCCTTGGTACAGACCATTGCTTTCACCTAGCCCATTAAAATGCTGTCTTTTAATGGGTGGAATTAGTACATGTTATAAAAGAGGAAATGGGACTGTTGGTTTAATCATCAGCATTTTCATCTCAGCTTCTCCTTTGCAAAGGAAGGATAGCTTATGACCCATTTCATTAAGGAATTACAGACCATTTGCATGGATTCCATGCAGGAAATGTACCATTCAGAGAATGAAAAGGGAGCCATTTTCCACGCTCTTGCAGTTACTTCTGATTAATCATATTTTTCATTATCAAAAATAAGCACATTTATAGCTTGACCTTATATCAGGACCTTGGGATATTGGGGGCATTGCATAATCACACATTTCACTTAATCTGGATGATTAAGTTCTCACATGGTTTATAAGCAAACTTACAATAAATAGTTTGTTCATTCTAGATTCACTCAATGTATGTATTTGAAGTCCTTCATTTGTGAAGGATTCTGAACAAAGGTGTAATGTTTCATTAAGAAGACTCCAACTTTTGCCCCAAAGTTCTTAATACTTGCTTGGAGTAGTATTTTGTAATAACTCCCATCTGGGTGATTATCCAGTATTTTCTTCAATATATTATATCTTTTTTAAATATTTGGTATAGCTCTATACCCTTGCAATGTTGAATCAATGCACATCAATTAATGATGGCTGATGATTCAGTGTAAATGTTAGTCCAGTTTATGTATGTCCGAAAAGAAAAAGGTGAATATCACGCTAGAAAATTATTAGAAAAGAAAAATAAAACTGCAACCATAATAATACACTTTAATATATCCTTGATAACATAATAATTGTAATACTGTGTATATTTCTGGTCAACAGATCTTTCCTGGTCCCAATGCAGCAAATTAATTACTGGATAGCACTATATAAAAACTTGCATGTAGAAATTGTGGGCAGAACTGTTTAGATTTTTTGTACAAGAGAAATCTGAGTCATCCATGAAATGAATGTAATGAATGTATGTGTTACCATGTAATATTGAGTGTATTACAATGTAATGAACAAAGACACACACACACACTTTAAAAATTAGTCTACTGAATCACAATCATTAGATGTGATGGTGGCTACCTATTTAGATGAATGGGACTACACTAATTCATGGACCTATGACTAACAATGACTGTTGGTTGTGAGGAATATTCTATGTCCTGTACTATTTGGGCTAATGGAAGCAGCCATAGAAGACAACTATTGCCACTGTGTTTTTTTTGTAAGCTTCTAAGATCCATGCCCTTTGTCTGGTTGTCATTTCTCCCTGTAGTTTTCTTATTGCCCAGATAGATTTACAATCAAGTGGACTGCTAAGTATACAGTCAAGTAAGGATTCAATTTAACAACTCTTGAACTAATAGTTTAAATGGTAGAAGAGAGAATGCAGATCGTTTGTATTGTATAAAAGAAAGCAGCCACATTTGTTGTCTAAACATCCTTGCTCAGTTGACCAACGATAATGAAGGTTTAGTCACTTATCCTAATAGCATATTGCTGATTTCCTAGATAAAATGAAAGCCCCTCCCTCCACCTAAAGGTGCTTCATTTCCTCTGCATCATTCCCTGTATTTTTTTATTCTATGAGTTTGATAATTACACCAGAATCTGTCTTTGGAAGTTTCAAGCTCTCCCAGATTTGGTTTTCATTAAAGCAAATCTTTTGATCCAATCTCAGAAAGTTGGTGGATAGCTTTATATAATATTTTGCAAGATGTGATTGATGTGCAAAGTTTCTTCAAAACTTTCATTTTTTTCACTTTTCAGTACATCTTTTGCCTTGTGTTTAAATCAGAATCAGAATAGAGCTGGAAGGGACCTTGGAGGTTTTCTAGTCCAGCCCCCTGCTCAAGCAGGAAATCCTATACCATTTCAGACAAGTGACTGTCTAGTCTCTTCTTACAAACCTTCAGTGATGAAGTCTTTACAACTTCTGAGGGCAAGATGTTCCACTGATTAATTGTCCTCACTGTTAGGAAGTTTCTCCTTAATTCCAGGTTGCTTCTCTCCTTGATTAGTTTCCATCCATTATTTCTTGTCCTGCCCTCTGGTGCTTTGGAAAATAAATTGACTCTCTCCTCTTTGTGGCAGCCCCTCAAATACTGGAATACTGCTATCATATCACCCCTAGTCCTTCTTTTGCAGAGTTTACGTTCAGAGGACCCAGATTTTAGCACCTATAAAGAGACACAAAAGAGTGGGCTCTTAAGAAATGAGATTCTATTTCTATTGGAACATAATGCAGTACTTTCACAAACATAATATTGAAAAACATTGAGTGTTGTTGTAGGTTTTCCTCCTTATATAACCTGGATGGTAAATATTTTCATTTAGGAGGAAAAAAGTAAACACAGTGAGAGGTTGAATCAGAGTCATCTGCATTATTTTCTATTATGACCTCAAACATCTTTTCTCCTTATTTCTATTCATTGATGTTGAATTGAATTTTTTTTTAACCTGGAATACAGTAATAAAAGAATAAGAAAGTGCTCTGCTATTGGTTCTTTGAAAAAGTAGACTTTACATGCTAGGGGTTTATTAATGATTTGGCTGGCAGATAAAATAATAGATTTATGAGATAGCTTGATTTGGAGAGAAGTATATTCTACTGCCCATGCAGAATAGGTCACTCATAATGTTATAATGCATTCATGTACAATATAGATACAGTACTTATGGCTCTGTCTATATGGTATGAAAAGCCTCACCCTCTCTAGAAGTGTTGAATGAAAAACACTCGGGTGTTTATGGAATTAAAATGAACCAAGGGGATGACCCTTATTGCTTGAGTTCATGAGCAAGAGCTAGATGACACATTTTTCTGTCAGTGAAATGTGATTCAAATATGCTTTGAGTTTTCTTAATGAAAAGATTCTTCCTATCAGAGAATATATTTTGGAAGACAATAAGAAGAAGATGCTCCATTTTACTAAAAACTGAAGAAAAGGTTTAAATCAAATGGTAAAGTGAAGCCGTATTTTTTAAAAGTCTAATCAATTTTCCAGGCTTCTTTTAAGAATATTTTTCTTATTAATGGGTGACATGAAAGAAATCTAATGCTGAATAAAGAGGGAGAGAGAAGACCTCCAATTGGATCTAGGTTTTATTCTTTGTGCTTTTAGGGCAAACAATCAAGCAAATAAAATTGCAGGTGAGGTATTAGAAAACAGCCAAATTGCTTTTTAATTTGATTTCTCCAATATTCATTGTTTGGTGTCATTTTAGAAATTGATTCTCTTTTTACCTCATTAAATAATCAGAAGACTGTAACAATAGTTTGGCTTTTATAGTTTATTCATTCAGTGTGCACATTTTTGTTCAGAACAAAGGGTGACATCTCTTCCCTAAATCCATTTTGATTTTCATGAAACAATTTAAAAATGGCTGCTGTTAATTTTAAATTATAGAGAGAATAGTCACACAAAACAGTCAAAATGCTGTTTCAACAACAACAAAAACCTAAAACATTTTCCAGTCCCTTTTGCATTAGAAAGCTCTTGATGTGCTTCTCATTTAATCTGCTTAAGTGGAATTTGGTCACAATCCGTCATTTTTTCCAGACCATTTAAATTCACCCTGATATCTTTCAAAACCTGATCTTTTAAAGGGCTGTCAGTCCTCTAGTTTTCTGAGAATTTTGTTCTCTGACCTAATTCTCTACCTCATTTTGGACACAGCATGTGATGCACTACAACCATGTATTTCAAAATCTTTCCTCAGTTCTTTCCTCAGGAGCCATAATGGCACATGGTTAGAATGCAGTATTGCAGGCTAACTCTGCCCTTTAACAGAAGTTCAATCCTGACTAGTTTATGGTTGACTCAGCCTTCCATTTTTCCGAGGTCAGTAAAATGAGGACCCAGATTGTTGAGGGCAATATGCTGACTCTGTAAACCACTTACAGAGTGGTATATAAATCTAAGTGTTACAGAATGGTATATAAGTCTAAGTGTTATTGTTATTTCTATTTTTGACTTTCCTTATGGAGGAATCTGAAAGAGATACTAGTGGCACAAACAAAGCTTGCCTTATTGGGTTCACTGTGTATCCAAAATGAGATAGAGAATAAAATTCTCAGAAAAGTAAAGGACAGGCAGTATAGCATGGATGAATGGATGGATGGATGGATAAATAGAGAGACGAACAGACAGACAAACAGACAGACAGACAGACAGACAGATATAAATAAGTCAGGGAGACTAATAACAACAACAACAACAACAACAACAACAACAACAACAACAACAACAACAACAACAACAATAATAATAATAATAATAATAATAATAATAATAATAATAATAATAATAATAATAATAATAATAATAATAATAATAATAATAATAATAATAATAATGGGACTCACTTTCACCACTACTATTCAATATCGCATTAATTCCATTGACAATAATCTTACGAAACACAAAACTGGGATACTACATCTCAAGCCAGCATGGCAAGATAAACCATCTGCTGTACATGGATGACTTAAAACTGTACGCGAAAAGCCACACTGAACTTGAATCAATACTCAACGCAGTCCAACTATTTAGCAGCGACATCAGAATGAACTTTGGATTTGGAAAATGTGCTGTACTATCCATGCAACGAGGAAAAATGGCAAAAATAGAAGGAATAGAACTAGGAAATGGAAGTATTGTGAAAGCACTAGCAAAGGATGACAGTTACAAATACCTAGGCATATTGGAAGCAGATAACATCTTGAATGGAAAAGTCAAAGAGTCAACGCAAAAGGAATACATCAGGAGAGTCCGCAAAATTTTAAAATCAAAGCTGAATGCTGGAAACATAATTAAAGCCATCAATACATGGGCAGTCCCAGTGATACGCTACTCAGCTGGAATTATCAACTGGACTTTGGCTGAACTGGAAAACCTAGACCGGAAAACACGTAAACTTTTGAATATGCACCATGCTCTACATCCACGAAGTGACATCGACAGGTTGTACCTGCCAAGAAAAATAGGGGGCAGAGGACTATTGCAAATCCACCAAACTGTAGAAGAAGAAAAATGAAGTTTGAATGACTACGTGAATCAAAGTACAGAAAAACTGCTGCAGGCTGTGAAAACAGAGAGCACTATAAAAATAACAGAAACAAAGGCAGAATATAAGGAAAAACGGCTGGATGACAGATTAAATAGATGGAAAACCAAAGCTTTCCATGGACAGCATTTGAAAAACATTGAAGGAAAATGTGATAACAACTTGACATGGGCATGGCTTAAGATGGGAACCATCAAGAAAGAAACGGAAGGCTTAATACTGGCTGCTCAAGAACAAGCACTATAAACTAATGCCATGAAAGCGAAGATACAAAAATCCACTGACAATCCAAATTGCCAACTTTGCAATGAAAAAGTTGAAACTGTTTCACAACCTGGCCATCGAAACTGCACGATTATGGATGAAACGTGTAACAGTGGTACCTATTGTCATCGGGGCACTGGGAACTATGTCCAAAACCTTTGCAAAATACATCAAGAAATTGCAGCTTCCTGCAATAACTCCAGCAATGTTACAAAAAACTGTGCTACTCGGAACATCTTATATTTTAAGAAGGTACCTGATTGACACCTAGGATGCTGGTAGCAACCTTCAGTTGACTGAGGTTCATGTTTAATGAATAATAATAATAATAATAATAATAATAATAATAATAATAATAATAATAATAATAATAATAATAATAATAATAATAATAATAATAATAATAATAATAATAATAATAATAATAATAATAATAATAATAATAATAATGTTGGAAGGGACCTTGGAGGTCATCGAGTCCAACCCCCTGCTCAGGCAGGAAACCCTATACCATTTCAGACAAATGGCTGTCCAGTCTCTTCTTAAAAACTTCCAGTGTTGGAGCATTCACCGCTTCTGGAGGCAGGTTGTTCCACTGGTTAATTGCTCTAACTGTCAGGAAGTTTCTCCTTAGTTCTAGGTTTTTTCTCTCCTTGATCATGAGATTTGTATAGCAGAATAGTGTTTTCCCTTTAAGTTCAGATGAATAAAAATGTTACAAGTCCTCTCTAGCTTTCTGATAAACGTGTTTATTGTTATTTATGAATTTGAAATTCATTAAATGTTTCTGCTCATGAATCTATAAAACCACTTGTTTTTTTTTAATACTTCATTGAAGGTATTACTGTAGATATTTCATCAAAAGTAAAGTTAACATTTATGTCCCTTTTGCTAGCAATGGAAAATATTTCATTTGCTAGATTTGTCCTATGAAACTCACTAAGCTGGGAAGTTCTTCCTAAAGATTGAAGAAATCTTTGGAACAATGTGGAAAATGTTTTGAAGACTTTAGGTTTGATGAAAGAACTTACTAAAAATTAAGTATTCCATTTTGCATAGTCATGACTATTCACTAGCACAAAGCCAACTCCACCTGCAAATATAGAAAATGTATTTCTGTTCTAAACTAGGAAATAATTGTTTGAGGAAGTGGTCTAGTTGTAGCTCATTCTTCTGAAATTGGCAGCATTATTATTCTGAATAGCTTGTTGCTGTCAATCTTTGGTTATGTCAGGCTAGCATACTAACTGATAGTCAACATATCAATCCTCAGGATCAAGCTGTACCATTTTTAATAATCTTGCAGATGAAATGCAGTCTGTGAGGAAAAATAAGTATGATTTTTCAAAGGAAAAGGAGCGAAACAGAGACTCTGGTGCAAATTAAATGATTCATAGTACAATGTGCTGCTGTCCACTTCATTTACCAAAGTGAGTGGAGAAACATTAATTGGACATGGCATGCTAATATTTATGAAAGATTATACTATGCCTGGGGAAATTCTGAGCTTCTAGAGTTATCTCTCAGCTATTACTTGGTATTCTAAGCAGTTTTATTCTGTATGGAGAAAAATCAAATTGGGAAGAAGCAAAATAAAAGCTAAGGCCCATTAAGAATATTTTGCCAGATCTGTTTTGCTGATCAGGGAAGATGAGTGCTGACATTCATTAATATTTGCTTTAAATCTTACCCATTTCCAGATAGAATAAATGTTTTGCATGTTTGCATATTTTTAATCCATAACAAAACATCAGGAATGTCATTTCTTATGAGGACATGGCAAACTAGAACTTTTGTGCACTGGATTTGCAAAAGAGACTTGTTATAATAATTTTTTAGTTAGAAGAGATAAAGAAAAAAGGGAAAGAAATCAGTTTCTGGGACATTATTTGAGAAGATTAAAGAGCAACAGTGAACAGAAGGAATATTAAGTTGATCTATTTGATCAAGATTAAAATAGATATATTGCTATCTCTGGTAACCTTTAATGCAGGGCTTTTCAACCTGTGGTATGCGTACCACTTGTGGTACATTAACGAGTGGCAGGTGGTATGCAGCCCTGCCTAGCCAAGTGTAGTGGGGGAGGGAAAGAGCCAGCACAGGCAAGGACCTACAGTGAGAGAGTCCTCTGGAGCTGCAGAGGCACGGAGGAGAGAAGGAGGGAGGGAGGGAGATGGAGAGTGGAAGGATTCTTATGTGCTTTTGTGACTTTGAAGTTCTGGGATTTGTGCAATATGGGCTTTGTGTTCTTAAGGAGTATTTGGCAATTTCTATTTGGCTGATGGCTGATGGCTGATGTCTCATGTTAGCTTCTATTGCTCTGCTATTGTTAGCTGTAAGTTTTGCTGCAAGGGATTTTGAAGTATTTTTCTCCTGAATGGATTTTGCCTGTAGATTCCTTTACTTATGAATGGAGCCATTTGGGGACGCTGCCTTAGCCGGCAGCCAATACTTACTACATTTTTGTTCTTCCTTACTTTCCTTTCTAGCCAGTAGCTAATTCTTAAAGGGGAATGTGCCTTTTTAAGCTAGTTCACTCAGCAGTTTGTTTTTTCTGTTTCTGGAGGCTTTTCCTTGTTTGATGAATATATGGAAGAGAAAAAATATGGGGGGGGTGTCAAATTCTTCCTTCAGAAGGAGGTGGGCATGAGAAAGAAGGAGGGAGGGAGGGAAGTCCTGCCTTAGCACTTGGCCACCAGCAGCCCTGCCATTGACTTTACTTGTCAAAAGGTTGCAAAAGGGGATCACATGACCCTGGGACACTGTGACCATCATAAATATGAATCAGTTGCCAAGTATCCAAATATAAATCACATGACCCTGGGCATGCTGCAATGGTCATAAGTGTGAAAATGGTCATAAGTCATTTCAGTGCAATTGCAACTTTGAACAGGGGTTTTTTTTTTGGTCATCAAGTTTTTCACACCTTGCTAGGTGGTACTCAAATATTGCGATATCCTAAAAGTGGTACAATCGGTGAAAAGGTTGAAAAGCCCTGCTTTAATGGACTTTTGCTGACCAGGACTGAACAACAAGGCCTTAAAGTTTTCTTTAGAAATAAGAGATGAAATATGGGAAGAAGAGATCATTTGTTGCACTTTAAGAAAAGATGATTTTAATTATCTTTTTATACTTGTTTTGAGAAAGGGTGAAATAATTTCTTTATGCATTTCCTTTCTTTTTATTATATTCATTTTGTTCCTATTTTTCTTTATTTACTGCACTTTTTATATTCATACTTTCAGTTTTTAGTTTGTATTAGTTTTTATCATTTTAATTGTAACATTTAATAAAAAATAAGTAGAGAGTTATGCTGAACAAAGTTGAGCAAGCACATAAATGGGCATTGAGAGAACTAGATTGACTCTTACCTATTTTTTAAAAGAAAGCGATCCCACATCAAAACTGCATTGCTAAAAATTAGACATTTTGCTGCTGAATACTGAGAGAGTGATCTGGGAGTGTCATAGAAGAGACAAAATAGGGGCTGGACTGCCATACCTCATAGGCCACAGATTGCTAATTCCAATTTTATGAGGGCACAAGGCATTTGGCTGTTTTTTTGCAACAAAAGACTGATATGGACATGGTCTTTTGGATAGTACATATTACTATTCAAAGATGTTTAAATGCCATGGAGTAGGGTAAACCATGCTGCAGTGAAATAATACGATTCTGACAACTATCTAAATAAAAAATAAATTCCATGCTTTCCCCATTGTAGAAGCAGGAGGATGTGGCATGAGCTTACTCTTACCAGCATGTAGAACTGGCATTTGAGCACTGGCATTTGAAAGATGATTGTTTTGTTTGTCTGAGAGAAAGAGGTAATCCATCCTGAACTTATCACACATGCACACATATACATTTAGAAGTGTAGCTGATTAGATGTATAGTGATTTTGTTCAGTTTCAAATATGTTCCAAATAATTGTGTTTTTTGTTAGCTTCTTTTCTTTTTCCTCCATTTAATTAACTTATTTAAATATTAGACAGTTCTGTGGCCTGACTGGTATCCTATAGACTCCCTGTGCTGTGTTACCTTCCACCACGCATACCAAAATTTAAGAAATAAAGGAGATTGGCTGTTCTGCTCTGGCTAGGAGAATGTGGCTGATAGGGATAGGTGGCAGTGAAAACTCCAGAAAAGAGCTTGGCTATAAATTAGTTGTTTGTGTAAATTGGAACACCTCCCAAGGCAGATGATGACATATGTCATCCCAAACTTTATAATATCTTCCATTCAAATTCATGTGACACAAATGTGCTTATATGTGGATAGATTGTGACTGGTCTATATATCTTTAATGAGATGATATCCTGTCATGTAAAGTACACTATCCATGACACCTTTCACTCTGCTAATAATTAGTTTAAAATTACATTGCCAAGACTTGTTTTTGGTCATTAGTATACAGGCTTTTTTTTTCCCTCATGAAATCCATCCGTTCTGGAACACAGCTCTTATATACATTTGTGACAGTAAAATTAAAGCCGTGGAAAATTGCTGCAACTTTACTTCTTACTACTTGAAAGACTGCTATAATTCACCAAAGGGACAGCTTTGCAATCCATTTACAGCAAGCTACATTGCTAATGGGTTATTGTTTTGGAGAACAGTGATGGAAAAGAAAAAAAATACAACCTCCTTCACCATTTTTTATGTCAGGAGAGACCAGAGAGAGAGAGAGAGAGACAGAGACAGAGAGACAGAGAGAGAAGTCAATTCTATGGTAACCAAATTTATTTTACTTTTGGTTCCATTCCGAATACTTACTTTAATATTTGATACCTGGAATGTTGTGAAACAAAATAAAATCAGTTGCCAAGGTACATGTTTTAGGGTTCTTCATTGCACCAAAAGGATTTTTCATGGAGCTTTTAATGGCTATGAAAAAGGATCATGAGCAGTTTTATCAACCACATTAAACGAATCTGTGTGAAGGTGACAGATGATATAAAGAGGCAGTATTGTGCATATTGGCTTCTTCTCTGAAATGTTTCATGCAGGGCTTCCTGCCTCCACTTTGTTCAATGTTGTTGCATGGAGAGGCAAAACCTGAAAGCAAAGCATTCCCACAGAGATTTGTATGGCCCCTACCCTGTCTTCATTTAAATGTACCCTTAAAACCTCTTTCTCTAAGCCTTGAGTTAGGTTGGGTGAAGGTGTGGTTTTTGCATTTTCAAAATGTTTCATTATTTTCTTTCTCTCTTTCTTATTGTTGTTTGTTTTTAATACTTGTACACTGCCCAGAGTCTTGACCGTAGAAAATAAATACGAGGGCAATTTGGAAATAAACCTCCATTTAGTTATCAATGCTAGACACTCGCAGATACAGAACTTTTATTATACACATTAGATATCTACAACATTACATTGAAGCACTTGTCATAACACCTCCCTTAGTAGTAGTCCATTGGTGCAAAATCTGGGCTATGGGGGGGGGGGGTTGATCAAAAACATCCCAACGGAACTGCTTCAAAAGTTTTTGGGTGCATCTAGCAGTGTGTGGGCAAGCATTATCGTGAACCAACACTACACCAGAAGTGGTGCCATAGAAAATCCCACCAAATGTGAAGGTGCTGTGATGACTCAGGGCCCTGAACGGAGGTAAAGCAGTTGGCTGGCAAAAACAACAGTCCTGGAATTGTGGGAATTCCGAATCCCGGGGTCCAGCGCCTGCTGGACGGACCAGTGGTTGTGGGAGTTCAAATCCCGGGGTCCAGCTTCTGCTGGACGGACCAGTGACGTACGTCAGCCTGGGCCAACGGACCTCGCGTTTGGTAGATAGGAAACACACGGACAACATGTTTCTTCAGGTTGAATCAGCAAGCGAGAGCGCAGAAGGATCTGCGTGCCTCTCTTTTATTGGTACACTTACGTCACAGCAGGAGGTTGTAAAGGGTGGGTTTTGCCAGGAAATGAAACTTAAAAGGGTACCTTAACTTAACTCAGGAAATGGAAACTTAATAAGACATAAACGAAACCTTTAACTTAACTCAGGAAATGGAAACTTAAAAGCATAAATGAAACCTTAAGCTATTGAAATGGTTGCAACATCTCCACTGTTTTATTTTTTAAAGTTCAATCTCTATCCTACTCGTAGCCATCATCTGCATCCTCCGAAACAGAAGAGGGCAACTCCATAAGAATACGAGATTCTTGCTTGGGGGCAAGAGCCTCCATGGCTAAGTCTGATTCAGTATCGGAACAGTTGGAGTCCGTGTCAGACAGTGTCAGTAGGGCAACCTTTTCAGAGGGGTGGAATTTGGGTTTCAAGGGTTCATATATATTGTTTGAGGCAAGCATAACATTAATCTTAGAAAGATTAGAATCCAAACCATTCAAACGATCCTTGAGAAATTGCAAAAGGCGTGAAAAAACACATGGGCCAATCATACATAATATAAGCAAAATTATACAAGGTCCTAAAATAGCAGAAAGCAATGTAGTAATCCAGGGAGAGAAATTAAACATGCTTTGATACCAGGATTGTTGGGAGAACCTTTCTTGTTCCCTGTCTTTTAATCGTTTGCGTAACTCATTCATAGAGTCGCGCACAATGCCAGATTGATCAGAATAAAAACAACATTCTTCTTTTAAGGCTACACACGTTCCACCTTCCTTTAAAAATAAAAGGTCGAGGGCACGCCTATTCTGCAAAACTACTTCAGCAAGAGACGACAAAGAAGTTTGAAGGGCAGAAATTGAAGTCTCAATGCGGGAAAGATCATTATCTATTTCTAGACTAAGTTTTTGTATTTGTTGTTGATTAACAACCAAAGTCGCAGCTCCAGTAGCTGCTCCTGCAGCACCTAATCCTAAAAGAACTGAAAGGGTTAGGGCTGTAACAAATTCACGTTTTGCACGTAGGTGGTATTCCGGTGGTTCCATAAGGGAAACAAAATCAGAGGGGGAATAATAAGTGATTCTAGGGACTAAGCGTACCTGAATACAAAAGGCTTTTTGTTGTATAAGGACATCCCCTGACACACAGGCTGTGGCACCTGTAGAGCAAGCCCAGATGGAGTTGTTGCCGGGGATGAAGAATTGGCCCTTTAAGCTGGCAGAAATATTACCATTACTCAAGGTAAAAAGAGAGTTATAACCTGCCGTATTTACACTGCCCGATCTTTTCTGGGTGAGCCAAACATCACATTGGTATTTGCCAGTGGTGATATTAGCACAATATTGAGAATAATTTGCAGGAATGTTTCCCAAGCAACAACCATGTCCCATAATAGAAGTAATAGTGATGGATGTTGAGTTCCATCTGCAAGAGTCATCTTTAGTAGCATTCTTAATAGGTTCGATGGAGCCAACAGCGTCATAAAAGGGTGGAGTGGCTGATAAACAGAGCCAACAGTGGTCGGTTTGTGATGAAGAATTAACAGCACTTTTTAACAAAAAGGAAAAAGCATTGACAAGGTTAATCAAGGGATTAGGCATATTATGTACAACGGACTGTAAAAAAAACAGGTTGAATGCTTTTGTTAGGACCTATAGGAGGGGAATGTGGTGACTGGATTGTGAGGCGAATGGAAAAAACTCCGCCGTCGTCTTCAGAACCGCTCCATTCTCTACCACCCCAAGAATATCCGACAGCCCATTGCTCTGTAGTCAAAGTCTTTCCTTGGGATGTGAAGGTAATGTTCATTGGATTTTTCCGCTCACCACAGCAATGCAAATTAGTAGGGCAGGAAGAAGAAGGGGGTTTGCCATTACTACGGTTAATGGCAATATAATCATTTGAGCGAGGGGCAGTCCAGGATATAGCGCCCGTAGAAACACAAGACCATGAGGCACAGTATTTATCCAAAAAAGTGCCACATTGATATTTTTCCTCAGGTGTCTTTGGTTCGGGACAAAAATACAGGTCCCACCATGTTGCTTCTAGTGGAGAAGGTGTGCACGAACCTTGTTTGTCCCATTTGTTAGTTTGGAGAAATTTTGAAGCAAATTTGTTGACCCCGGTACCCATTTCGGCAAAGTCAAAATGTAAGATAGGGAACCAGGGCCATATTGTGTATTTGGAGATTTGGAATAATACCTGATTTTCAAAGTCACGAACAGTCCATGTGTAGTTGAGAGGTCGATGAGGATTAGGATCAGGAGATCGCCGTCGTCGAGAATGAATGATGCGTTGGTGTGAGCGAGGTTGCTTTGTGGAATGAAAGTGTTGTAAGTGAGGTGAGGTAAAAATACGGGCGGTCAGGTCTAGGAAGGAGCGGGGATGAGGGACAAAGTTGTAGGCAAGTAAATGAGGAGACAAAGGAGGTTTTGCATAGCTCGCCACTGATGCGAGTTCAAAAGAATGTGTAGTATAAGTACCATAGGATGAAAATCCAGACACATAATAGCGCCCCGTAGTCTCAGGGGTCACAAGAATAGCAAGAGTTATGTGACAAGGGTAATGAGCATAGGTGAGGGAAATAGAGGGAGATGGTGGAAGAGGAATGCCACGATTAGGATACTGAGAAAACACAAAGGGACAAAAGGATTGACCTCGGTCATAACAATGAAAAAGGGCAGTAGTATTGAGATCAAGAAAAGAAAAAACAGGACCACAATATAGGCCTTTATGAAAATTTAGAGGAATTCTCAGGTGCTTTGTCATCATGGGAAGGTGCAGTGTGGATATTATGGGGAAGGAACTTGTCAAGAGTGTCATCAAAATTAGGGTCCACATGATTGATGCAAAAGTGTTGGACCCCTGGATAATATGGGTGGTGCAATATGCAGTTGTTACACCAATAACAGCATGTACATCCACACTCACAAAGGCAATGATGGCACATCCGATGGAGTTGGTGGGTTGTGTGGAGTGATGAAATATGGGCGAATACAACGAGCAGGGACCCACAAAACTCTGTCAGGTAGTTGAACTGCAGCGTAGCCTCTTCCCCAGGTGATGAGTTCAGCTGGGCCTTTCCAAGTTGGATCCGGGAGCTGCCTGTAGTATACAAGTGGTCTTGAAGTTGGGACAACAGGTTTAGTAAAGTGTCGAGACGCAGCAGACAAAGAAGGAGTGCCAGTGAGATTTAGAAAATTGAGAGTATACAGACAAACATTTAACACGTTTTGCAGTGCCGGGAGGTTTGGGGGGCATAAGCCCTTGGACCCCATATAACGATCTAATGCATTTTTTAAAGTTTGATTTGCTCGCTCAACAATAGCCTGCCCTTGGCTATTGAAAGGAATTCCAAATTTGTGGACAATGGACCAGTGATGACAAAACTGTGAAAATTGTGAGCTGACATAAACTGGGCCATTGTCTGTTTTTAATATTTTTGGACATCCCAGCACTGTAAAGGTACGAATACAGTGATTAATCACTTGTTTTGCAGCTTCCCCTTTTTGTGGGGTTGCCAAAATAAATCCGGAGAACGTATCTACTGTAACATGTAGATATTTCCACGGGGCAAATGGAGGATATTGAGTTACATCCATTTGCCAGGTATCACAGGCTTCAGTGCCTCTAGGGTTAACACCCTGTGGGATACCTTTAGACTGTAGGCTACAGGTTGGGCATTGTTAAATTATGGCTGTAGCTTCAGCCATAGTGATTCCAAATTGTTTCATTAGTGCTTTTTTATTTTGATGAAAATAAGCATGACTGTCCCAAGGGGAGACAGGAGAAAGAGACATGAGGCAGGTAGCAGAGGCCGCAGCGTCTGCAATATCATTTCCCTTTTGCAAGAAGCCAGGAAAAGGTTGGTGGCTTCTTATGTGTGTGACAAAGTAAAGATGTTTCCTGTTGGATATTACAGTTTGTAGGGTGGAAAATAAAGAAGTTAAATCAGGGTCCAGGGATGGAGAGAGGTATGATTGAAAAATAGTGGTGACAATTTGAGTGACATAGAGACTGTCAAGAATGAGATTTATAGGTTGAGTGGAAAATGTTTGAAAAGCTAGAATGGCAGCGGCTAGTTCCGCACGCTGAGCAGACCGTTGGGGTGGCGTTATTTTTGTGTGCCATTGGTCATGAATATACCAGGCACAAGCACCAAATTGTTTACTGCCATCTACAAAGAGTGTGACAGCACGTGGGATGGGAAAGCGTTGTAATTGGGTATCCCATGAAACATGGATATTTTGTAGGAGCTGAATGCGAGGATCAGCAGGAGGGTGGCAGGATATCTTTCCAGGCCACTCAGTGAGAACAAGCTGCAAGGCTTCAGAGTTAGAATAGATGGTTTCCCATGTAGTGAGAGAACATGGTACATATAGGACAGAAGGTTCTATTCCTGCAAGGGCTTTTGCTCGAAGGCGAGCCTTAGAGATGAGAGAGGCAAATTGAAAAGGTTTGTGGCTAATTGTGTTTCTAGGAGTGTGAGGGAGATGAAGCCATTCTAGAATCAGCAAGGAGGGAATAGTTTGGACAATAGCACATGTAGGTAAAGAAATAGTATTACACAATAAAAGAGAAAAGGGAATGTTTGGGGTCATTCGGTCAACCCACTGAATTTGTAGGGCTTGGTTGACCAATTGAATCACTTTTAAATGACTGTCCTGCAGTGAAATAACATCTGCAGGATGTTTGCCTTTGGGTAAGGCTGAAAAAAGAGGTGATAACTGAAAAGTGGTGAGACCTATATAAGGTCAAATCCAATTAATAGCACCTAAATATTGCTGTAATTAAAATAAAGTTGGTTGGTGTGGTAATTTTAATAAGGGAAAAAGTGGTGCAGCATGGGAGGCCAATAATTTATGGCCCAAATATTGAAAAGGAGGGGAGGTTTGGACCTTGTCAGGAGCAATGTGCAAACCTCCTTTTTGCAAAATTGTTGTGAGGGTTGGCAAAGTTGCAAAAACAGTACCCTTTGGGCCTGGTGCTGCGACCAAAATATCATCCATGTAATGGTAAACCAAAAAAGAGGGATGAAGGTCCCGATATGGTTGCAAAACATGGAAAACAAAAAACTGACACATTGTAGGGTTATTTAGCATGCCCTGTGGTAAAACCTTCCATTGGTAGCGCTGAGTTGGTTGAGAATTATTCAACTCAGGCACTGTAAAAGCAAATAAATATTTATCCTGTTGATACAAAGGAATGAAAAAACAAAAACAAAAAACAATCCTTTAAGTCAATTATCATTAAGTCAAAATCTTTTAGAATTAAATTTGGGTTTGGGAGGCCGCATTGCAATGCTCCCATAGGTTATAAAACAGCATTCACTGCACGTAAATCATGGAGGAAACGCCATTTGCCTGATTTCTTTTTTATAACAAAAACTGGAACAGAATAAGATTGCAACATTTTATGCCCTAAATAAAGATAAAGTGTAACTGTATCTTTTCCAAGGCAACTTGCAATCCATAGATACTTGAATCATTTTGTATTTCAAAAAGCCAATTAAATTGTATTTTTGGGGTTCCAATTTAATCAAATTCCATTCAGATGAAACAAATTTTCATGAAATAAAAAAAAACATTTACAAATCTAAGCAAAACAATTCAGTCATTTCTTTTGGTTGATGGATGTATATGTCTAACTAAACAATTTAAAACTCAAAAATTTGCAAAAGAATTGCCCAACAATTACTGCCTCCTCTTTCGAGTAAAAAAAATAGCAAGCTGAAACTGCAAGAGTGGGCATCAAATTTCACATCCACCCCCCTTCCTTAACCCAAACTTCTAAACAAAGGAAGAAAAAAAAAATAGTTAAAACGACAGCTGCCCCCCCTCCTCTATCTGCCCTTCCTTTGCTCTTAAAACAATACAGCCAGCGAAAAACGAAAGAGGCAGGAGGGGGGGGAAGAAAAAGAAACTTTGCAAAAATCTCACCACCAAAAAAATTCACATGCAGTCACATGTATAAATTCTTTTATACCTCTTCCATAAAACTTTGCACATGCAAACTCATACCATTGCGTTCCCATGTTACAACAATAAAAACTACAGTTTTACTATTCCTTTCACAGCGTGGGATGGGTGGAGGGGTGAGGGCTAACACACACACATTTACACCAGCAAATTAACTCATTCACTTCCATTCTGTTTACTTACACCATTCCATATACAAATATTTCATTTCATATGTTTTTCAAGCAAAACTTTTTATTTTTAATTAAGGCCTTTTTGTTTGTTATTATCAAAGAGGGTTTTGACCCTTTTCCAAGTCTTGGAAATAACACAAAACAACACAGACAGACATATATACACAAATACCATTAAAACAACATTTATTTAGACACATGGCTTGTCCTGCAAGAAGCGAGAAAATCATGAGATGATTCCAACCAAACATGTGGTTTTTATAGGGCCCTTTAACCATCTCCTATTTTTCTCACCATTCCAAGTCCAAACATAACGTTCTAGGAGTTAAACATATATAAAACAAAACACACACATCAACACAAAGCACCACCAGACATTGTCTGACAGGGTTCAAACTTAACAGATTACAAAAGAGTTTCAAAACATTCCAATTGTTCAAAACGCATTGCAGAGAAGTGCAGTTTGAGTTAATTTATGTCTCTAAATTGTTCTGAAAATTTATTGTTTGGTAGTTTGATGAAACGGAAGCATTGAGTGCAGTTGCAAAACTCTGCAGAACAGAATACAGGGTTGCCTGTTTCTGTTTTGGAGGAGAGAGAGAAGGATAGAGCGAAGAGGGGTTTTTTTTTGGCTGTGCCGGCTTTGGAACGTCTTCCGTAGTAGGCACAGGTTAAAAGGAAGGGTCTGGGGATAGACAGTTGTTCCGTTAACTTTTTGCAAACAATTTGCCTTTCTGGCTAAAGAGGAAAGTTCATCCACATGCTTGGACAAAACCTTGGAAAGTGAGGACCCATACTTACGATAATCGAGCCTTTGCCAGGTGCATAAATACAGGAGCCAGAGCAGCGTTTCCCTAGACAGAGAACACGCCGTGGAGTGAATCACGTCATAGAGTGAATCACGTCGGGGTCACCAGTTGTGGGAATTCCGAATCCCGGGGTCCAGCGCCTGCTGGACGGACCAGTGGTTGTGGGAGTTCAAATCCCGGGGTCCAGCTTCTGCTGGACGGACCAGTGACGTACGTCAGCCTGGGCCAACGGACCTCGCGTTTGGTAGATAGGAAACACACGGACAACATGTTTCTTCAGGTTGAATCAGCAAGCGAGAGCGCAGAAGGATCTGCGTGCCTCTCTTTTATTGGTACACTTACGTCACAGCAGGAGGTTGTAAAGGGTGGGTTTTGCCAGGAAATGAAACTTAAAAGGGTACCTTAACTTAACTCAGGAAATGGAAACTTAATAAGACATAAATGAAACCTTTAACTTAACTCAGGAAATGGAAACTTAAAAGCATAAATGAAACCTTAAGCTATTGAAATGGTTGCAACATGGAATCACTGCCAATGTTCACCCAAAAGCTCCCCCATATGATGGCAAGAGTTCAACCAAGATAACCAGGAAAGTTTACAATATTCTCAAGACAAGACAGATAACAAGAAAACATAAAAAGTCCTTTTACTCTCGGCTTGTCTGTGAACTGCAAACTGCGAACTGCCGACTGCAAGGAGAGATCAGGAATGTAAGCTGTGATCGGGAAGCAGGAAACAAACTGGTCCAGAATACAAAGCGTCCAGGTTACAAGAGCACAAGTCACGACAATCTCAAGATCCCACGTTTGTTCCCGGCAAATGCCTCACCCCACAGCGTCTCCTTAAATACTAATTCCCAGGTGTGCCTTGTGGATTGGGGCGGGACGCTCTCCTCCCGAGCAAGTGAGCCTGCCTCCGTTGTTCTCTCCTCCTCTCTGCTCTCCTTGCTCTAGGTTCAGGTGGGGAGGGGCCTTGCTCCTCGCCTGAACTCTGCCTTCCCTGTTCCAAACCTGAGGGGCCCTGGCCTGCCTCAGCCTGCTCCTCCCTGCAGTCCTCTGAAGCCACAGACACCCCCTCCTGGGCCTCAACAGAGAACTCCATCTCTTCCTTGGAGTCAGGCTCGGACGGAAGCATGACAGGTGCCAAAGGACTATTGCTAGTGAAGTTCATGGAGAGTGGTTCAACCATCAATTCAGAAGTCTACTGTGAAACATTACAAAAACTCAGACGAGCCATCCATAAGAAGCATCTGGGCATGCTGACTTCTGGTGTGGTGTTGGTTCACAATAATGCTTGCCCGCACACCGCTAGACACACCCAAGAAATTTTGAAGCAGTTCCGTTGGGATGTTTTTGATCACCCCCCCTAAAGCCCAGATTTGGCACCAAGCGATTACTACTACTAAGGAATTTCAAACCTTGTAAGACGTTGTGACAAGTGCCTCAATTTGAATGGTGATTATGTCAAAAAGTAATGTAATGTTGTAGTTTTCTAATGTGTATAATAAAAGTTCTGTATCTGCGAGTGTCATTGATAACCAAATGGAGGTTTATTTCCGAATTGCCCTCGTACATAATAAATACATAACTTCAACAGAAGTAGAAGTCTCTTCATGATTCTGGACTCTGAACAATGTAAGGAGAATGGCATTTGAAGGCAAACAAAACTGCCTTTTGTTTTGTTTTGTTTAAAGACCTCTTTAGACTCCTCCCCCTCCCCCGCAAAGAGAGCAAGGTTTGGAAATGAAGAAGCAAGTACATTCTCCGAATCATGCAAAGCTCCATCATATTATACGTTCTATATGTTTTATCTGCAAGACCCTGGATGTGAAAGAGAGAGGGTCTTTTGTTTTTTGTTTTGGTGCTTTCAAGTCACTGTTGACTCCTGTGACTGCCTGGACAAATCCCTGCTATTTTCTTGACAAGATTTTAGAAGTTATTTGCTATTGCCTGCTTCCCAAGAATGAGAAAGAACGACTGGCCCATGCATGGTCTCCCAGTTTCTAGCCTGGTGCCTTAAACCACTACACCAAACTAGGTCTCAAGGTTAGGAGAATCGGAAGAAATAGGAGTTTAGAGGTGGGACAGAGTAAAGTGGAGGTATGAGATCAAGTGATTGCTTACTTAGAAGCATTACTGGGATTGACCATTGAGATAATTTTGACAGATATCTGAGTTTGATATCTAAGGCTCAAATATTCCTAGCATATTGTATTAAGTTGACTACCTTCATTTGTCTAATAAACAGCGCTTTGTTGGAAGATATTTTTCTACTAGGCATGCCATTTTTCTATCTAGCCATGCCATCACAAATATTAATTGCTATTTTATTACATTTTAATCTGTCCAGATTTCAGATAAAGACACAAGTAAGGCAGAAGACATAAAGTAGAACAATTCATCAATAAATAGCACAAGAAGGAAAAGTAAAAAAATATATGCAAGGTTCCCTCAAGGTTATCCATGCATGTGAACTTCAATTGGGAAATTTTTACTGTCGCTCTTGTCTTGGTTGAATCATACCGATTACCATAAGATTCTCTAGTGCCATTATCCACTGCAGGGAGGCTGGACCATTAGGTTGACCTGTTTCCAGCAACTAATGAACCTGATGGTGTTTCAGAGGGAGCTGGGAGCTGTTCAAGCCATAGTCTGCTGCATAATCTATTTGAAACCTTGCTTGCACTAAAGAGGTGGCTAAAGCCATGGATTGCATCTATGCAACCTCTCCCTTCTCATGGGTCTCATCACTCCTCTTGGTTTGTGAAGGAACTGAGATGAAGTGAGAAAAGAGACTCTAGCTCAACTAGAGATGAACTTGACTTTGGGAGTGGAAATGCTTCTAGATGAGTTTAGAAATGACACTCTATATTCCTCAGGCAATTTTTAGATTCCTGGACATTTGCTGGAATCAAGAATTCTATGGGGGCAGATCTTCTTAATGTAATCAATATAGAATACACTTGGACAGTTAAGTACAACAAAACCCATTCTTTAATTTTTGGTGGTCCTTTAGTCATCTTTGCTAAGCTAAGCTCCTAAGCCATCCGTAAGAAAATATTCTATCTGATAAAGGAAAGTTGTTTACTTCTAAATAAATTACCTTGGTGAGATTGTTCAGAAAAAAACAGTTTCCTTTAAATTATTGTTAAAAATTCCCTACATACTTTCTGTCAGCTATTTTGTGTAGTGGAAATAGGCATTTCTGCTTTAGAATTACATGATTCACAGGAGAGATTTTCTATAGCCAAAAGGCATAAGAATGGGACTGTAAAGGGTCATCTAATTGTCCTTTAATTAATACATAAGGGATTTAGACTACTATAAAGATTTATTGGTCTTAAAAGATAGCAGCCTTTTGGTTAATCTCAGAAGCTAAGCAGAATCAACCCTGGATAGTATAAATAAAGGACCAAGGAGTTAAAAAAAACCTGTATATACTACAGAAGCAGCAATGGCAACTTTACATAACGTAATATAGATACAGTCATTAAGATTCCATCTCAAGTTGAGAGTATCTTTACTGAAAATAACTCTACATACATACAGTAACAAGGCCACATTTTAATCTTATTTAATCTAATAATAATGGCTTTAAAAAGCCACACACAGAGCATTTCCTAGCATCAAACCATTTATGGGCACCAGTTTCTCTGAAATTACCCAAATGCATTTTAGGCACAGGTTTTCTGTATCTGTACAATTTATGTCTCATTTCACATGGAAATTATAGTCCAATATACCTGTGGTATTTCTGGATAGGGAATGATGACCTAAAGTCATCAGTTCCTGTAATTTCTGGTTTCCCATTCAGTTTCAAAGCCAGTTTTCCTAGCTAAATGTAATATTAGTTTTCAAACTATGTTTGTTTACTTACAAACCTATTTAAGGATTTCAAGATTTATACAGGAAGATTTTAAATCTTACACATCTACCCAAGGAAGAATGTGGGGTTGGGTAGAAAACATTGAAGAATAAGTAAAAAAATATTAAAATCTGGTTGCCATGGGAACCAATTGTCTCAGGTGCTCTGTTCTATAGCACTATTAACCCCCTAGCTCATATTTATTATTCAAGCAAGATAATTTAATGGAAGAAAAAGGGGAAGAGAATTGGTTGTCACTTAGAGGGCAAGTCATTCAGTCACATGTTGCTCATTTGTATGCAATGAAAATTAATTTTAAAAGATAGATCATAAGTTTCCTAAATTGATCTGCATTTGGGTTACCCTTACTCCCTCCTTTCCACAATTAATATTAACATGTATAGAAAGGGATAGCCAGTGTGGAAACAACTACAGACTTGGAAACAGAATGCAAGTTTTATATGTTTGTGAAGAGATTGAGATCAGGTTCTTGCACATATCTAAACAATCTAATTATTTTAAAAAGAATAATGTTGGGGCAAAGATAATTAATTCATAGACCAGAGGTCACCAACCTTTGTGCCACAAATGGTGTGGGGATAGTGCCTGCATGATACTCACTAGGCCTGCCCCATTCTTGCATGGTGCAGCGCCTTGTTTCTATGCTCCGTGGTGTGGCAGTGGCCCGTTTCCGTGCCCCATGGCGCATCGTCATCTGTTTTTGTGCCTTGAAGCATGGTGGCATCCTGTTCTTGCACCCCATTGTGCGGCGGCGGCCCATTTTCACACTCTGGGGTGTGGTGACGACATTCCATTTTCACACTTTGAGGTGCGGCCTATTTTTGCACCGTGAGGCACAGCAGCAGCCCATTTTTGCACCCCGTGGTGCAGTGACTTGTTTTTGCACTGGGGCGCTAGCGCAAGTGAGAGGGTGAGCATGCACACATGCATACACACATGCATGCACTGGCCAGTCTGTCCCCCAGCCCAGTGGACAGCAGGCCACTGCCCATTATCGGGCTGTCATAGACTATATCATTTAAGATTCATATAATCATTCAAACAGCTGCATTGGTGTTTTATTATAGGTACCCAGACATATTAAAGCAGAGGTGGCATTAAGTGATCAAAGACCTGCCAAGCTAAGGTCAGTGAGTCCTACCTGATACAAGATTCATTAAACCAGTTTTTTTTAAAAAAATTGTTTATAGTGGTCAGACTGCAAATAACTGAAAATTATAATGTGTACCTGGGAACAATACTTTTTTTTCATTGGTCCCTAATAATCATGGAGTTTATGATAATGACATAGAAATTTCTTCAGAATGGGTACTGATGGGATATACATGTCATAAAAAATGGAACTGTTGGAATGTAGATTTTTTAAAAAAGTAAATTAAAAACTAAGACCATCAGGAATTTAATACATTTATTTTGCTTGTTAGCTTTTTTTTCCCTGAAAAAAACCTGGCAAGTTGTATAATTGATTTCTAGTGATTTGCTTCTTTATTTCAGCAATGCAAGATGGGGGAGTCACGTTGGGAGGCTACATGTGGCTTGCAGGCAGTGGAAAAGTTTCTATCCCAGAATGGCTGGAATCACATACCATCCTAATGCAAAGACAAACAATTCTTATTATGCTTTAATGTTATGAGTGAGCCAGGTCAGTGTGATATTTCATTTATGCCTTACTCTAAGTCTGATCTTCATTATTATCTTACAGTTATTGCCTCATGCAATTGGACAAGTTCAGAAGGTGACTGTGTGGTACATATAGTTAATTGAAACAGTGCCCATTTCTTTGACACATTGCAATGATCTCTGCTTCTAAGCAGCAGAACAATTCCTTTCTTCCCTATAGTTTCTTTTATGCAGCCCAGTGCCCGTGCTCTTTGGTCAGTATGAAAAACATTGGCTTTTAATTAAAGCAACTAGCCAAATGCATTCAAATAGCAAATATAATGACTCAGCAATGGAGATTTTTTTTTTTCATAATACATAAAACATAATATTCCTTCAACATTTGCATGGGTTGATTAACAGGATCTTTCAAACATCCTAAAGTGTTTGCTTTCATTTTCTTTGGTGATTTCTCCATCCAGGAATGCATAAAGTGCTTGCAAGCAAGAAGAGAAAGAAAATCAACCAAGAGGTGGCAGCAAACTTACACTGCAAAGTGAGGGTTGGGTTTTTTCCCCCAATTACTTTCAATAATTGGTTCATAATATTTCTACCTTGGTAAAGAAAAGAGTACATGGAGATTGTAATTCAGCAGAGGAGCAAAGAAATGAGAGAAAAGCCCTGTATTGAGTAATGGGTGAATGGTAAAGAGCCTTGGATAACTAGAGAAGGGGACAGCCTTTGAGAGCTGCCTTTACCAATCTAGACCACTTTTGACTTCTCAGTGCTCAATCTGTCAGTTGAGGGTTAAGCAGTGTGTTCCAAATGTCAATGCACTGGAGTTCGTTGATTTATTTAAAATATTTATAGCCTCCTTGCTAACTGGAGAACCTCATCACAGGTTGCAATCTATAAAATAAGCAAGATAATAGAGTAACATCCATTAAATTAAGTAATAGCTTAATTTAAAACCCACAGTAATAATCTGAGAAACATTGAGGAGAAGCAGCTAAGGGAGAAAAGCACAGCTAGATGGGGAATGTTAAGCCACAAATAAGTGAGTAAAAGGCAGGTCATTCAGGTCAGTCTTACTTCCAAGGATCCCACAATAGAGAAAGCCCTCTTGTCTGCCTATGGGCATGGGGATGGCAAAAAAAAGTCAAGATGGCACCTGTAACTCTGTCTTCAAATCTTCACTTATTTTTAACCTGTGGCTTTTTTTTAATGACCCATGAAAAAGGCACTTGTATGATTGTGCCTGTTTTGAAATATCTACCACCCCATGGATGCTCCTGCTTCTATCCTTGCATGTTGCCTTCTTGCCACGTGATGTTAAAGAGTTCCTCCTGCTGCACCCTGAAAACTTTAACCTTTGACCAAATACAAACTCATTTATTAAATATTGGACTCCAAATATTGAGCGACTTGAATGGCATTGTTAAAACTTTGAAGATCAACCTGTAATATATACATACTGTAGGTAGCTAAACAATTTGAGGCAAATGGAAAACCAGTATTATGTGTGTCTTAAAAGCATTTGGATAAAATGTTGCAACAGTATCTTCCTTGAATTTAAATTGGCATCATTCTTGTTGGGTTTTGGAAAGCCATTAAGACTTGGCTCCTTCAGATGTTTCTACTGTAACTGGGAATGTAAACCTCTTAGAGTTGGTTCATAATTGAAGAAGCCTATGACCCTGAGTAAGAAGGTAAATAACTGCTACGTTCTGTACTGGCTGCAGTTATTGTCTTGCCTTCAAAAGCTTGGGCTATGAGAAAAGACTTTGTTGTCATGTAGTAGATACTCTAGTAGATCTTGCACTGAACAAGGGGTTGGCCTGGATGGCCTCTAAGGCAGGGCTTTTCAACCTTTTCACAGATTGTACCACTTTTAGGACATGACACTATTCGAGTACCACCACTGCTTAGTAAAGTGTCAAAAACTTGATGACTGAAAAAAGGGGGTGGGATTTTGTGTTTTACTGGTTATATTCATTTGTTTTTATAGAAATGGCTAGTTTATACTATTATGGAAGAGTAAAAAGTTGAGGTTCAATGTTAATGCTTCATTCTACTGCAACAGAGGAAGTCAGAAGTCAATGCTTTTCTTTTCCCCTTCTCCCCCTCACTTTTTTCCCCTTCTTCCTCCTCATTGTGTCCTACTATTTGTTTTTGTATTTTGTATTTTATTCCATAATCTAATAAAATGTTACAAACTGTAAAAAAAAAAGAAAAGGAAAAAAGTACCAGTTTTAATTTCTTCAGTGGCGGTTCCTTTACTCTCAGGCAACATGGAGGATCCTCAGAGGTGCAGGCTGCCCAGAGCCCTGGGCAGTGGAGGGCAAGCGCCCAGCTCAGCCCAGCCTTCCCCAAGGGGCCCCCCGGCTGCGCTTACCTTCTCCTCGAGGCTGCTGTTGCTTGGCTCACTCTCCTTGGTCAGGTTGCTCATGGTGTGTGCGGGAGAGCAAAATGTATGGGTCAGAGGGAGATCCACTCCCTCTCCATGTGAGGAGACCCGGCTTTGTAACCAAAGCATACTCAGCGATAGGATGGGAGACCACCAGGAGAGTCAGGGGGAAGGGACAAGGGGATGGCAAAAGGGCAGCAGGGTTAGTCGTGGCCAAGTGCTATGGCAGGACTGACCTCAGACCCTCCCTCCCTCTCATTATAATCTTCCTTCCCTCCTTCCTTCCTTTCTTTCCCCTTTTCTTCTTTTTCCTTCCCTCTTCATTCTCCTTTCTTTTTTCTTCCTTCCCCTCTTTCCTTCTTTTTCCTTCCTTGCTCTCTTCCCCTCTTCCCTTCTTTTTCTTTGTCTTTCCTCTTTCCCTTTCTCCTTTCTTGGATTCTCAAATGCAAAAGGCGAAACATTTCTCGATGCCTCCTTGCCTTGTGATCAAATGCCACTTTTGCTAGTAGTTTGTGGCCACTTAAAAGATTGAGAACAAACCAGGCTCAGTTTATCCTGTGCTTGCATTTAGTGAGGGCGTCCACACACAACAGTACAACAAAACTGTCAAAATGGTGGCTGTGATAGTTGATCAGAGCTCCTCCATTTTTTATGTGCAACAGCTTTAGTGTTTAGGAACAGAGGTAACTTAGTTGTTTTTCTATTAATAAATAATCCTTAAAAGGGCTCTCCTGTAGGGACCCTACCTTGGTCTAATTCAGACTGGAAATATAGCAAAGTAAAATATTTTCCCCCACTCCGCTTTATCCTGTTTTCCCGACTGGAAATGGCTGGTTAGCAACACACAAGGAGGGAATACTTTCCTAAGAGCTCACAATTCAAGAATACCAATGTTAACTTGGATTGCCAACAAAGTTCTGTCTATGACAAAACAGAACCCAAAATTGCTTTCGAACTGGGGCATTTCCAACCAAGTTGCCTCTCCTTCCTCCCTCCCTCTCTCCTTCCCTCCCTCCTTCCCTGACTCCTTCCTTCCTTCCTTCCTTCCTTCCTTCCTTCCTTCCTTCCTTCCTTCCTTCCTTCCTTCCTTCCTTCCTTCCTTCCTTCCTTCCTTCCTTCCTTCCTTCCTTCCTCCCCTGCTTCTCTTTCCTTCCTCTGCACTCAGGAAGGGATGATGGGAGAGTAGAGATTGCCAGTGCTGCCGATGGCCATGCTGCCACCAGCCATAGCTATCCCACGCAGGCAGGGATGGTCTCAGTGAAAGGGAAGCCTGGTGGCTGTGAGGCTAAATCAGCAAGCGGGTGTGGCGTTTATCTACTGGTGGGGGCCATCAAAGCCGGAACATGCTCAGCCTTAGATCCATGGGGCAGCTCTGGAGCCAGCAAGGACCCCTGCACCATCTCTGCCCTGCCCCATGGGTGTGCACAGAGAAGGCAGCGAGCATGCGAGCGCTGGCATCCTGGGGGAAAGGGAAGCATTTCTCTTGCCTTTTTTCTTTCTCGGTGGTCAGAAGGGATGTCAGCAGGGATGCCGGGCGCTCACTGCCTCCTCTTTGCGTGCTCCTCACTGGCCCTTTCCCACCAAAACCTCCTTTTATAGCTTCTCCTCTCTCTCCCCCCTCCTCCTTTTCTCTTCAGGGCACCTCCAGCTCCCTGGCGCTGATCCTGGGGCTTCTGCCGAGCCCCGACAGCCTGCAGCTCCAGCTGTCTCTCCCTCAGGCTTGTGCAGTGCTGCCGCCATTTCAGCTCATTCCTCTCCCCCCCCACTACCACTTCTCTAGGATGGTTGTGTACCACCTGCCAGGTGCCAAAGTACCACCAGTTGAAAAGCCCTGCTCGAAGGTACCTTCCAACTCTATGATTCTAATAATCCTGCTTTTGCAGCCCAGATCTGGTAGTCCTCTGAGAGACTTAAATAAGACTACTTCATCCACTCACTATATAGTGCTGCTATTTCTTTTCCTAGTTTGCTTTTCCCTTACTTCTGATCAAAATACTGGTTCAAAAAGTAGTAATGATAAGGTGTTCTTTGCATGCACTGAGAATAAGTGGGTATGCTTCAAGGGACTACTTAATCAGTGCATTAGTTTTCAATGGCTATAGTAATCATGAAATGTTCTATCACTGTGGTCCCATTATCTTTTGGCCTTTTGAAAGAATCACTGTAGTATTTTAAAAAACACAGATTAAATTCAATTTATTGAAAGGCAGGCCATTAAACTCTTGATATTCACTGCATTCTGCACATCTGATTTCATGGCTAAAATCTGATTTCATATAGAGATAATAGAAGCTAATGAAGGTAGATGCTATTAGAGAAAAGCAAGGTTCAGTGATCATCAGAACCATCAATATTAGCATATTAGGCCCCAAGGACTTATTCACAGGACATCTGGTTTATTAGAGAAACTACATGAGCCAGAAAGCATTTTGCATAGGATTATTCACATCTGGGAGGGGAAAAAACTGTGTGCATCTTTTCTGCCAGTTTCATATTCTCCCCCCCCTGCCCCCCCAGGCTTGTAAATTAGCTGAAATGGACATCTCATCGAATATGTTTTAGCTGAAAACCCTAGTGATAAGCAGAACATCCCTCCCAGTTGGCATTTATATTTTTAAGGCAATTAAGGGTGATGAATTCTATAGTATATGCTGGGGAAAAAAAACCAATATGAGATTTGTAATCATGAGGTACTTTGTCCCATCATTTGGTTGGCTAGCCTATGGGTTGTTTTAAATTGACCCAAACAAATTAAAACTGTACAATCTCCCATCCCATTTATATTGCATTTATGCTGAGCACATAAAGGTACAACTCTTACATGCTCCATTGAGAGAGTAACAGTTCAACCTAACTTCTTCAGAGCTCTCCTTGTGCTAAACTAATAGCTAGAAATGAAGAAGGATCAACATTTACAGGCAATCCTTGACTTATGAATATAGTTAGGATAGGAATTTCCATTGTAAATTGATGCAGTTGTAAAGCCCATTATCAGGTGACTGTATCCAATTTATGACCATTTTTATCTTGGTCATTAAGCAAATTATTGTGGTTGTTAAATGAATCTGGCTTCCCCAATTGACTTTTCTTGTCAGAAGCTGGCTGGGAAGGTTGCAAATCACAATCACATGACTGCAAGATGTTGCAATTCTCATAAATGTGAGCCAGTTGTCAAACACATGAATTGTGATCATATGATTACGGGGTAGTGTGACAGTCATAACTTAGAGACTTTTTCTGAGGTCATTGTAAATTAGAACCACGGTTAAATGAACAGTCATAAATTGAGGACAACCTATACTTAGAGCAGTAGAATGACTAATCTGAATTTTCCTGTGATTTGGAAACATGGTGGAAATCTGAGAGGATTTTGGCTATAAATCTCTGCATATCCCAATAATCTAATATCCAGAATTCTGAGATATTCTGGATATTAGACAGCAGAAATCACTGAGGTTGGCAAGGAAACAAGGAGAATGATTTTGCTTATGATGCCAGGGCTTGCCTTTGACTTTGGAAGGATAAATCCAGTTAGCATATAATCTCCCCAAAGGCCATAGACTTCATTTTACTGGACTCCACTTTCAGAGTCAAACTGTACAGGATTGGACTGGACCTGATCATGATTTTTATTTTATTTATTGTACAGTATTCATATGCTGCCCCAGTTGGAGATATTATGTGGCTCGCAATAGTATAGGATCTATTTCATTATTTTCAATATAATGAGTTCTTTTTGACCCTCTGCTTCCCTTAAACATTATTTAAGGCTTATCCTCATGTCCTCCTAATTATATCATGAATATGTTCTGCAACTAATTTGTATGCAGTATCATCATGTTGCCTTTATCTTATTCTCAGCCCACAGCTGAGACAGCTTAAAGTGTGTATTTAGCTATTCTAGTTGTATTTCTCTCTCTTCCCTTGATAACATTATTGACATGGATACAAACCAGCAAATTTCATTAATGATGTGATTACTAACAAAGAGATGGATTCTGCCCTTCTACTGGCCACATTAGGCTACTGCAATCACTTCCCATTCTTCTTTTCAGGTTATGGACACTGCCCTCTATGCTTGTATGGCAGGTGAGACTGGACACAGGGTTTCACTAAAGGCACTGCCTATGCAATGTCTCACTGGGAATTTGTGAAGTGTAGTCTCATTATGAATGTGGTCTCTTTTGAAGGAGCTGCAGACTTGGGTTTGAGAGGATTAAATAAGAGAGAGTGCTAGTCCTGTGCTTTACAAAATATTGATTTAAACTGGGAAAGACAGCCAGTTTCTACCAGCCCCTTATTATTGTTTCTGTCATCAATGTATGTATGCAACTTCTTTGACCAATAAGCAGTTTCAGGTGCCCCTTTTTAAGCCACAATTCTAGTTCTACAGCCATCCTTATATTTTTAGCCACAAGGACAGAAATAAAGCCACAAGGACAGAAATAAAGCAAATCCTTTGTATTGCTGTTTGAAGACAGAATGTATTTATAAGAAGTTTATGACTTCTCCTTCTTACTTTGAATACATTCTCTGTACCTCCAACCTGTGAATCATACTGTTTGGACACAAGTTTAGTGTTCTTTCAGAAAACATTAAATCCATCTGCAGAAATAGCCCAACCAACAGGTCACTGGCTCAGAATGTTGTCCTATCTTCAAACTGTTAGTTGGGCAACTTAACAAGTGACTAAACATTGCATTCAAACAATTGCTTACTTTACAGCTGGCAGGGAACATTTAGTGAGAGAGAAAATGAACCAGAGGAAAGTATCAGTTTCTTTTCTTCACTTGTCCTGTCTTAAATCTTTTAGAAAAGCCCCAGTTGCTGGCCTTGTTATGTAACAGGATAGGGATAAGAAATCAGGGCAGAAAATTTTATTTTAGCCTACTTTTATGCCAGCTGAAGGACTGGTGGAAAACACTTTACTGTGACCATATGGCTGTACCCAGTATTGATGAAATACAAAGGCTTTGATTCAGGTTCCTTATAATGCAGGGGTTGAAGTACAATTAATGTACAAATTGCTTCTTCAATAATTGCTTTTAAAAGATAAAGATTGGTAACTCAGGACCAGGCTTTCTGAGCTGTTCATATGTGCAAGACATAGTAGACAGGCTATCTTTGCATTTATATGCACTACCAGTTGCCCCATAGCCAGGAATATGCCATTATGGATGGCAGAAAAACACAACATTGTACTCTGTTAATCCCCCACACAGTGTCACACTTGTGTCAGGATACATTTTTCTGCTCACTTCTGAAGTACATTTTCCATGTTAGATCAGTGGCTCCTATTTATTTCAAATATCACACTTCCAAAAGAATTCCAACATTTTATGGTTTATCGCGAAGAAGCAGGAATGTCCTATAAATTTGTTTGCTTTCCTTTGCTTTGTTGCAACCTGACTCCACAGGGATTCTGGGTGGCTTTCAATTGGGATGAAACAAGGAAGACACAACATTTAAGTACCACTCAAAGATAAAACAGATTCTAAAGACCAAATTCAATGGGAAAAATAAAATCCATATCATCAACACATATGCACTGCCAGTTCTCAGATACCCTCCAAAGGAGGACATGGAAGTTGCTGATGTGAAGACTCAGAAGCTCCTCACAATGTATGGAGGTTACCACCCTAAGTCTAACACCCAGAGGCTCTACACTACCCAGAAAGAGGATGGGAAGGATCTGGTGAGTGTCAAAGTCACTGTACTGGATGAAACCCTGAGCATTCAGGTGTACATTGTAAGGTGACATTCAGATGAACTGCTGAGAGAATGCCTGAGAATGCCAGCAGCAGCAACAATCACCTCAAGCCAAGTATTCCTTATGAGGAGGGGCAGAGCTGCTTCCTCACAAGTAGTCTTGCAGAACTCCCTCACGCTTCCCTCCACTCTACTGTCCATGCCTGTGGATCAGGCCAGGAGACAGTTGCTCCTTGTCAGAGGGGATATGTTGCTTTACATCACCACTGACTGTCAGCAGCCAATCTGAGGAAGTGCCATGGCAAGAAAAGAACCTGCATGGGATGTACCATTAAGAAATAGCTGAAATAACTGACCTTGGGAAACCCTACCAATGGCTGGAAACAGCTGGACTAAAAGGTAATACTACACTGATCCTAACAGTACAAGGACATACACTAAACAACAGTTTCATAGAAGCAAGAAACTAGTACAGCTAGCAAGAAGAGACCCAAGATGCTACTACATGTGATACCACCATGTTTTGGGCTTTACCAGTTTTCATTTTTAAAAACTAGTGACATAGACTGGATTTGGCATATTTATCCGCCTATTGAGTCCTTCCTAGATTTTGTATTAGAGAGTTTATCATAAGGTGTAAGGTCTTGCAAGTAAAGCTGCCTTTTGCAATTGACTGACAGTGATTTGTCAATGCCAATGGCATTTAAGTGGTGCTCCAGATGTTTTAGAATTGCACCCAATGTGCCTATTACTATCTAGTAATAATACAGTACTATCCATTATTACTATTGGTACTATCCTTGCTTTTTTTTTAGCAATAACAATACCATTTAGAGTTTTATACTGCCCCATGGTGCTTTATAGTACTCTCTGGGTGGTTTACAATGTTAGCATTATTTGCCTATTGCCCCCAACAATCTGGGTCCTCATTTATTCAATTTGAAAGGATGGAAGGCTGAATCAACCTTGAGCCTTGTCAGGATCGAACTCCAGGCTGTGGGCAGAGTTTGCCTGCAATACTGCACTTAATCACTGCATCACCAGGACTTCTTTTGCCACAGTCATTTTATTTCTATTTGCAGATCTTTATACTTTGTGATTTTTCTCCAGTTCTTTTTCTTTTATTCTGCTAACTCTAGATACTGCAATGTCTGTTATTCCAGCAAAATCACTGTCAGTCAATTGCAAGAGGAAGCTTTACTTGGAAGAGCTTACATCCTGGGACAATATCTTTAATATTATTAAATAACAGCATCTGCCTATCTCAGGTCCTCGGGAAAGACTCAATAGGTAGATAAAATTGCCGAATCCAGTTTAAACAATTAACTGACTGTGCAACCATCCACAATAATAACAAAGTGGACACTCTGCAAAGCAAAATGCCAGACTTTTAACTCCACCTTTATTTATCAACATGTCTCTTAGCCCCATAGGTATTTTTCAGATAAATAACAGCAGCCCTATAACTTCTTTGCAGCATTTTTAGCTGCCTATAAAGAAAATTATTAAATGGAGTGAAATCGTATTTCATATATAGACGCACACTGAGAGAGATGCTCATACTTGTTGTTGCTGCCAATTGTTTTTCAGCCTCAGTTCAAGGTGATAGTTTTATCCTTTAAAACCCTGAACAGCTTATAACCTGTCAATTTAACAACTGAATCTCAAAACAAATAGCCACATTATCTTTTCTAGTTATTAGAATTTTCAGGAGCGGCATTAACAGTCAGAGAGATCAGCTTTCTCCCATTCAGCTCACAAATTGTGGAATGCACAGCCTTAAACCAATGACATGGATATTTTCAAAGTGCTTTAAAACCTGTAAAACATATTTGAGCAGAAGAAACATGATGAGAAAGAAGTATAAATAAATGGTACTTTAAATGATAAATACATGAAGAATTATTTCCAGCAAATTAAATAAGAATCTGCACAGACATTTTTTTTTTAAAAAAAAACACTACCCTCTGTTGAAAACTATTCCTTCCTATTCTGTTAAGGCAGGATGATTTGTTTATTGGCCCCAAGTAAAAGAATGACAATCTGGGCTCCCAAAGCAGATAGAAATATGTTATTTGTAGCTGTAAGATAAAGCTGTGGTGGCATATTTATAAAGGTTTATAACTCTGAATAATTATTTCTTGTTGTGTTTGTTTCGTGGTATATTTTTTCTGTTTTTATTTTTAATCACTATTTTTAGTTTGATTATAAACACTCCCTTAATTGTCTCTCACAGATAGATCCTACAATGTGATTTGCACTGCAATTTTATTTTGCTCCTTAAAATTCCTTGCCCTCTTCTGTGATAGCAGACTGACCCCATCTATGTGACAGCTCCACAAATCCAGCCACATTCTGTTATAGCTTTGAAATAAAATTTGGTTGGACCACTTGTCATTTGTTGCCTGATCTGTTTAACTGGAACAGTTGGACTTACAGTTGGAATGTCTTTTGTTGACGAACTCTTCCTCACAAGCTGCTATACTTTGGTGGGTAGAAAAAGAGAACCAAGCTTACAATAGGAAGGAAAAATGAGTAGTGGGCGGATGTAGGAAAGATAAAAAGGGCATTGAAGGGGAGAATAGAGGATAGAAACAATATGGTAAAAGAAAATATTCTAAAAGCATGTTGAAGCAGGCAACAAAAGCAAAACAGGAGTTACTGAGTGTGGAGTGATGCAAATTTGTAATAAAAAGAAAGATTTAAAAGATGGGACTAAGTAGAGTTATTCCCTGGAGCTCAGTCACCTTCTCATAGCAGTGAAATGCTATCATGAGCATCTTAATCTTAATCCACTACTGGTTTAAACTAGCATGACATTTATGTTTTTAGATGCAGCACTAGAAACTTTAGCTTTCAGAAAGACCAGCTTTTTAAAGATTGGGAACAGTGTAGGAAGATCTCAAGCTAGGAAAGGATAATCTATTGTATCTTTCACTTTTGAAATTGAACTCGCCATTCTTGCCCCATATTTCTGGTAGAGAACAGCCTACAATATTATCCCTCTGAAGTTTCTTGAATTACATCTTGGAGTTTTTCACTATAGAAAATAAGGAATAGGTTGGATCTAAAGATTTCCTTATATTTATAAGCATGGGAAGAAGGGATTTTACTTAATCCCTGCTGTCCTTATCCTGCATTTGTTGCAGTAAGTTCCCACACCCACTGAAGCACTTTCAGGACTTTTCAATGGCTCAAAGGTCCTTCTATTTTGGATTTTACGTTTTAGGTTTCATTCTTCTTTGTATCCTGCCAGTAACAGAAGCATGATGTGAAAATATACCTCAGGTTTGCTATTTATTATTTCAGTTTTCTTTGAAAATTTGTTTCCAAAGGACCAACTCTTTAATATGAACAGTAATGTACAAAATAAAATCTCAGATGTCTCATATTCCCATTTTCCTGCTTCTAAATATCAATAATGTTATTCTAAAGCCACTTTGTGTGTAATTGGTAAAATGTTCATGATGAACCCAAACTTCTATCCATTACCCCATTCATGTCTCTTACTACAATCAATCTCTAAAATGCATCTATTTTGGTAAGTAAGTTTCCAAAGAAAGCTTTCTGAGATCCATTTAGCTTATAAACTTTAAGATATATTTTTCCCCTGTAAAATGAGATATCTTTCTTCTAGCCTAATTTTATTTCAAACAGTAAAAAATTAAGCTTGTTTTTTCCCCTCAGTCAATATTCTTTTTCTCTTATTCTGGGATTGACATTACCTATACATTGTCTCTTAAATCTATATTCATTAATTATGTATATTTTAATAAGAGTTTACTGAATAAATACTATTCCATTTCCTTATACAGGTAGTCCTTGACTTACAACAGTTCATTTGGTGACTGTTCTAAGTTACAAAAGCACTAAAAAGTGACTTATGACCATTTTTCACACTTATGATGGTTGCAGCATTTCCATGGTCACATGTTCAAAATTCAGATGCTTCACAACTGACTCATATTTATGACAGTTACAGTGTCCAGGGGTCATGTGATACACTTTTGTGATCTTCTGACAAGCAAAGTCAACGGGGAAGCCAGATTCACGTAACAAACAACTAACAAACAGACTAACTTAATAACTGCAGTGATTCACTTAACCATGATAAGAAAAGTCGTAATATGGGGCAAAACTTACTTAACAAATGTCTCCCATAGCAACAGAAATTTTGGATTCTATTGTGGACTACCTATGTTGTTGATATGCCTGAGAATTTTCTTTTTTGTCAATGAATTGCTATAGAACTGTTATATATAGGACCTTGGAGTCCTAGTGGACAATCACTTGACTATGAGCCAGCAGTGTTCAGCAGCAGCCAAAAAAGCTAATACAATCCTGGATTGTATAAACAGAGGCATAGAATCAAGATCACGCAAAGTATTAGTACCGCTTTATAAAACCCTAGTAAGACCACACTTGGAATACTGCAACCAATTTTGGCCACCATATTACAAGAAAGATGTTGAGACCTTGGAAAAAGTTCAGAGAAGAGCAATTAAAATGATTAAAGGCCTGGAGACTAAAACATATGAAGAACGGCTGCAGGACTTGGGTTTGCTAGTCTAAAGAAAAGAAGAAACAGGGCGACAGCAGTATTCCAGTATTTGAGGGGCTGCCACAAAGAAAAGGGCATCAAACTATTCTCCAAAGCACCAGAGGGCAAGACAAGAAACAATGGTTGGAAACTGACCAAAGAGAGAAGCAACCTGGAATTAAGGAGAAACTTCCTAACAGTGAGGACAATTAACCAGTGGAACAGCCTGCCTTCAGAAATCGTGGGTGCTCCATCACTGGAGGTTTTTAAGAAGAGACTAGACAGTCACTTGTCTGAAATGGTATAGGATCTCCTGCTCGAGCAGGGGGCTGGACTAGAAGACTAGAAGACCTCCAAGGTCCCCTATTCTATTCTATTCTATTCTATTCTATTCTATTCTATTCTATTCTATTCTATTCTATTCTATTCTATTCTATTCTATTCTATTCTATTCTATTCTATTCTATTCTATTCTATTCTATTCTATTCTAAGCAGAGAAGACTCTAATTAATAGCATGTCTAATTTTAAACACTGGAAATGTTTAGGTTTCTAAACATGTTTAAGTTCACCTGCCATTGCATGCAGATGATATTAAACTTGCAACAATTAGGAACCAGTTTTTACACTGAGTGTCAGAGAACCTCCAGTGTTACTTCTTCCTTTTTATGCAGATTCATAAAAGCAACCCAAATTGTGGCGTTCCTAATTTTAAATTCCAAAAAATATGCAATCTGAAAAGCTTTAATGCAATACTAATACTAAAGTTGTCTTACATTAGTTTATGAACTGAATGGCAGCTGTAGTGAACATAAAGTGAGCTCCAGACTCTGGGTAAATGAATGCATTTCTTCCCATTCCAGCCGCCAAAGCCATTCTCAACAGATTTCATGGCTTTGCTCCACAGAGTCTTCAGCAGCATTTTCATGAGAAAGAGAAAATCTGAATTTCAGTAGAAACCCTGTTGTGTTTGTAAAAGGCCCTTAATTTAATTTCTGGCCTTCTAGATCAGCCAGAGAAAGACTCCAAATTGCTGTTGTCATTCAGTGTAGACAGTATTGGAGATGAATCCATGATCTGACTTGATAGACATGAAAGTATTCTTAACAAATTGTGGGATTTAGAAAAATGATATTGTGCCATCTAATATACAATACTTCCTTGAAACTTCTGCACTGTGTTTCTCTCATGGAACAAAGCATCTATGCAAGAAAAATGGCCAGATGAGTCATAGTATGCTAAGCATGCAAATTATAATAATATATTCCATTGTAGCTCTTTCCCCTGTCCCTGAATAATACCTGCAGATACCCATAACAATCAATCTTGATTCATTTATGTAAAAGCAAAATAATTATATTTTAATTGTACTTAGAAAGAGAACAGAATTTATGATTTATTAAAAGCCCCTATAAGACTTCTAAATGGGAGGTTATGGGGAATTATTGAAATCAGTTGAAAATATATGAAGAACATAATTTCATTATTTATGAGACATATGTTCTTTCTTGGAATAAACTCAGTGTGGGGAGAATCAAAATACATATAAGGTAAAAACTCTTTAAAATTGAGCTCAGGTAGAGCTGATTATATTGACCCTCGTCCATTGAGTCTTCTTGACTGCAACAGAGGATTGGTTACCTGTGACTTCTTTTCTTTTTTACTAGCCTATGGTTCTAAGAATTTTTTTTTTAGAATCTCTCATCTATGTTCTAAAGCACAATAGTATGTACATGGTCAGCTGTCTGTGCATGTGAAAGCTAAAAGGCTAATGATGGGAGAGGTGGTATCCTCTTCTCACATACTTAGCATGTACCCAAGAACATCTGGGCCACAATTAAATTGAGTAAACACTGCATGCAGAATATAATGGGAAAGTCAGCACAGGATAAAAGTTCTCTATGTAGGCATATCCAATTTCCAAAGAAGTGAAGTCAAAAGAACCTTAATTAGAAAGCCCAGCAGAGGTAATCTCATCCATCAAACACCATCCTCTGTATTCCACCATTAACTTCAGCAGTAGTCTAATAGAAGGGGCCTATTAGCAATGAAACACTTGGATAACTGAAGCTAAAATCTCTTTTACTTTGAATATGTAAAGCTACCCAGCCATCTCCTTCCTTTGCTTAGATGCTATGTATGAATCACTAATGTATAAACAACCAATTAACTCCATTGACACTATCTCACAAAGCCAACTTGTTGCCTCAGTGCCAGATGTAATGTCTCCATATGTTATCTCGATATATACTTGTCAGAAACAGCTACAGGTAACTGAGCATAATGTTTATGTGAGTAAAAGCTTGTTGCTGCTAATTTCTCTAAATGGTTCTCTGAAATATTTTGCTCTTACAGAAGAAAATCAAACAAAAGGCAATGCTGGAAGGGAAAGCTGTATTTCCCCATAAAGGTATGAAGCTAATTAGATGTTGTTCTCCCAATCACCAAGGTCTCATAAAACACTACCAACAAGCAGTTATATTTGCTGTTTTGTCTTGTTCTTCCTTTCACTCCCATCTGTATTGTCCCCACAGTGTGATTTTGTAGAGGAGCGTACTGCAGCTGTACACAGACAAGAACTGGGTGCAACTTTTGAGATACAGTGTTAATGATAAGTGTACACTCCCCATGCAGGAAACAGAGCTGAATTTAAGAGGAAAAACTGGCAAGAGTGTTCTATTAATCCTAGAGCTGATCACAAATTTGTCCGAAGAGAAATTGCCCTAAATGTTTTAATGAACAGAAGAAATTTCTCAGGGGATGCTCTCGTTAATGGTGATGGTAGTAAAGCTACTGAAAAAGCCAATGGAAGGAGTGTTCTCCTGGTGTTTTCATTTAATGGAAGTATGGATTTAATGAAAGTATAGGATGAAGGAAAACAGCAAACTGCTGAAAAGATGAGAGTATGTGGGGGGGGGGGAAGAGGAGAAACCTAACAGAATATACCCCTTGGCCATTTCATTCCAACCATTAAATTTTCAAAACTTTTCCTCTGAAAGAAATTTCATAAGCAAATTTTATTCCAACAGAATGAATTGGGTTTCCGGTTCCGGATCGCCGCAGACGCAGTTGCAAGGAGAGCCTCGTCTCTCCATTGGCTGTTTTTCCCTCTGCCGGTAGACCCTTAATCGGGTCGAAAAGTCGCCCTGGAGGGGCGACCACCGTTGAGGAGGCCCTCATCGATGGGGGAAGGGCGGCAGCTCCTTCCTCGGTCTGAGCCAGCTCCTTAGGGCCGTCGGAGAAAAGATCGCCCAGTAAAATGGACGATCATTTCGCAGCGCCAGCCAAAAGCCAGAAGAACAGCTAAGCACAAAGAACCCCCGTGGAGAATCTGGGTGAGATCTTTCCTTCCCCCTCTTTCCCTAATTACTCTCCTGTAAAAAGCCTTTGAATTTGAATTACTTCCCTGCTGTGAGAGAGCAGAGTTTTGATACTGTGGGAAAACCAGCTTTGGGAACTGAAAAAAAATAAAACAGCTATTTTTTTATTGACTATTCAACTCTTGGAATACTGAGGGACCCTGAAAATATTTCTACTTTTGATCATTACTATTATAACTACGCTATTTACTATCCTGGACTTTCTTTTTTTATTTGTTCAATGTGAAAAACAAAAAATCTATTAACTTGGAAAGAAAGGCTTTATAGCCTACTGAGGACATCTTGTGATGAAAAGTGTTACTGCAACTGTATATTTTTCTTGCTGGAGGATGGCTTTGACCTTCAAAGGATGAAATATCTTGAAATAGCTGGGTGGTGATTTTGTTTACTAGGAATTGGAGGTGAATATTTGTTGACTTTTACTAAATATAGCCTTCACTAAAAGATTAAAAGACCCTTTCACCACTGAGATGGAAGAATTTTGCCCACAGCTTGATTATAAGCTTATACTGGAAAAAATCTTGGAAGCTACGGAGTACACGAAATCTTACTCTCAAATTTTGACGGATCAAGTTATAGGCTGAAGAACAGTGGAGAGGGAGCAGAGTGGCTCCAAAGAGGCCTTTGAGCAACATATACAACCTAAAGAGAAACCATACTTACAACTTAAACATGAACTTATACTGGGAGAAATTGTGGAAACCATTGAACAAATCAACTTTACACAACCCCATATACAATTTATGGAGAAGCCTGATGATCAAAGAATAATTTTAATTGAGATGCCTGAATTGTCAAAACCAATAGAGACTGACACCCAGATACAAGTTACTGAAAATTGTGATAACATGGATAATCAACTAGTAATTACAACATGGAATAAAACTGTCTGCACCATTCAAAGGCCACTAGAAGAAAGGGAAGAGAACTTTGACCAATCTGAAGTGCTAAGAAATACCTTTTTTCAAATATTGGGATTTGTAGGGACCTTACTATGGAAACCGGTGTGGCACAGAAAGAAACCTAGAGTTCGATTTAAAAATGTGTTTTAAAATTTCACTCAATGGTTAAAAAGGCTTTAGAGATTTTGACTGATTCAACAACTAATGGAGTACGTGAATTCTGTAAGAGGATATCCTTTGTAATAATATTTTGTTTCAGATATGATAACTATCTGAAGGAGTAAACTTTACCTATTGGTTAAAAAGACTTTTTATAGATATAGATTGATTGATAGAATATATATTTAAAACAGATAGAAATGTATTTTTTGGACTGATATTTTTATTTCAAATAAGATAATTATTTTGTAATGGAAGGAGAATAAGAGGGATTGGTGACAAGAGAAGAAATGGTATTAATGAATAAAATATAAGAATGTTATTGCGGGAATAATATATTCATTTTAGATATAATTATTATGTTAGGGAAAAGGGAAATGAGGGATACCCGAAGTGTTAATAATATATTTATTTAAGGCTAATTGGAATATGGTAACTGTAAATTAGTAAAGCCTAAAAACAGGATTTGGATCATTACAACTGAAACGTGATTGATGTTTGATAGGATTGCTTGAATTCTATTTAGAAATGTATTAATTTGAATATGTAATAGTATATGAGGGAAATAGAGAGGGAACTAATAATGAATTAATTTGAGCTATATATTTATGATTTTTCTTTTGGATGTTTGATGTACCCATCTCCACGTTGGTTCCTAAGCACCTTGATGTAACTTTCCTACCCGTATAAAAATCCAATAATATATATATATAAAGAATGAATTGGAACTGCTAGGAAAGATGGAACTGATAGGAAAGATTCTGCACATTAGAGTGGATAAGTAAGAGCCAGAATTTGGTTCAACTGTCCAACTCAGATAAATGCTTGGGAATGCTGGAGTGCAGTGCTAATATATGAATTTGCACCAAAGACCTGGCTCTTCACCCAGGTACCAGGGTAGAGTGAGGGAGCCCAGAGATGGTTGTTGGGACATCTTGGGAATATGATGCCTGGGAGTATGATGCACCAAGTTTTTAGGTTTTGTTTTTATGGTTAAATGGTTTTTGTAATGTTATTGTGGTTGTGAGCTACCAAGAGTTGTGCTCTAAGAAAGATGGCCATACAAACCTTTTAAACAAATAAATAAATAAAAACCCCACATGGAAATGCCATAAGAAGGAGAAGCTGACTCAATTTAAGGGCCAAGATATGAACATCCTATATCAAATCAAGGCTTCAGCTAGGCCAGCAAATGCTACAAAGAGCATCCTGCTGTGGAGCACTCACCAGAAGGCAGGCTGAAGATGAGACGGGAGTACAAAAAGCTCCAGTTGTTTGTTGGGGAAACATGATTGTTCCCATGGAGAGAAGGGTTTGTGTGTACACCTTTGGCTTAATTTTCATACCATGCACATCTGTAGCTGATATAGACATTAAAAGAAGAAATAAAATATTGGTGCAGGAAAAGACTGACAAAGCAGCATGATTTAGTATTAGCATAAAAAAATAAATGAATTTCTAAATGGAAACTGCAAATTAAGAAATGAAATAAAATCAGGATCTCTTAAGATGTTGTTCTGCTGAAAAAGTCTATCATCTGGGAATGTTTATGCACATCAATTTTGGCCATTTATTGTACTATTTACTTCAGTGTTAACAGTTGTATTTTACTGTTTCCAGTAGCTTGGTTACACTTTTCCTTGTCTTGGAAAGTGCATAAAGTGATATTTAGCACATTTAGCTATGCAATTCATAAAATACACCCAGCATGTAGTCCTTTATAGAACTACATCTATATGGAGGGAAGCATGCAGTGGGGCACCTCCAAGTTCAGTCTTGGGCCCAGGATTATTCAACATCTTCATAAATGATCTAGATGAGGGAATTGAAGGACAACTCATTAAATTTGAAGATGACACCAAGCTGGGGGGAATAGATAACTCACTGGAAGATAGACTCAAGATTCAGAAGAACATTGGCAGACCAATATTGGCATTGGCCCCATCTAACAAGATGCAGTTCAGTGGTGAGAAAAGTAAGGTCCTGCACTTAGTCAGGAAAAACCAAAAGCATAGGTACAAAATAGGTGGTACCTGGCTCAACAATAGTAACTGTGAGAAAGACCAAGGTGTCCTAGTGGACCACCACATAAGTATGAGCCAGCAATGTACTGCCCCAAAAGCCAATGCAGTCCTGGTTGCATCAACAGAAGGATAACATCAAGTTAGCAAGATGTGATTATGTCTTTTTACTTTATACCTCACAAGTGAGACCACATTTGGAATATTGTGTACAATTCTGGTCACCATGATACAAAAAAACATGCTGAGACCCTAGAAATTGTGCAGAGAAGTGTGCAGTCTGGAAGCTAAATTGTAGCTGAGGGAGTTTTGTGTAGCCTATTGAAGAGAAGGATTAGGGGAGACATGACAACTGCCTTCCAGTGCTTGAGAGGGGCTGTCACAGAGAAGAGGGGATTGACATATTTTCCAAAGCACCAGAGATCAGGATAAGAAGTAATGGGTGGAATCTTGTTAAAGAACAATCAACCTAGAAGTAGGTTAGAAGTAGAAATTTTCTAACAGTGAGAAGAATAAATTAATGGATTAGCTTGCCTTCTGGAGTTATGTGTGCGCCATTACAGGAGGCTTTCAAAAATAGACTGGACAATCATTAGACCAGGATGGTATAAGGTCTCCTTCCTTGAGCAGGGGTTGGACTAGAAAACCTCTGAGGTGCCTACCAGCCCTATGATTCTATGTTCTATATTCTAAATGTTCTAAATTAAATAGATATATGAAGCAAATCACCCAAAATTATTAAAGTGATGTTATGGATTAAGTGTATCTTCTTTTGAATCTCTACTCAGAAGTTTCTGATTTTCCATAAATCTTTAAACAACATGCAAATGTTTTTGATCAAAATTATTTGAGAATGTCTGCTTAAAATGGATTTCTCAATTGTTCAAAACGCTTTTAGAACATAACATTATGTTGTTATTTTTTCTTCTTTCTAGGTAACACCACACCCTCTGGAATATTTTCTTTCTGGAGGTGAGATCCACCCCCATTCTCCTGGCCTTCTGGAATAGCCTTAAAAGCTGGTCTGCTGGATGGCCTGGGGTCCTGATAGGGGTGCTCTATGCTGGTGGTGGCTGATAGGGTAGAAAGAAGATCTCTCCCTTATGTCACCTGTCTCCTCGGTTTTAAGTCTCTGTTAAATCCTTCTTAATTTTAATAGTTTTGTATTATATTTTTATCATTTTGTAAACCACCCAACATTGCTACAACAGTGAGATGAATGGCATATAATTTTTTTTTAAAGAAATAAATAAATAATATAAGCTACAAAATATAAAATAGTCACCAGCTGCCAAAAATGTTAATTGGAAGATTTAGAATGGATAAAATAAAATATTTCATACAGCATAAAACCTACTTGTAGAATTTATTACATTGTGAGGAGATAGTTACTAATTTATATGGATTTGAAAGTGGATAGAACAAAGTCAAAGAGGATTCATCTATTAAAAGTTATTAGCCTTAAAAGTCAATATTACCTTCTGGCTGTGAGTAGTATGCTTCCAGGTATTAATTCCAGGAGAATAATGAGAGCAAGATGATATGTCCCCAAGTGGTTAGATATGTCCCTAACCACTTTAATAAATAAAATGCTGGACTGGAATGATCTTGGTTTAATTCAATAGGGCTGTTCCTACTATATTCTTATAATATTTTCAAAACTAAATATATGAAAGAAACTTCATTTTTTTCTGTAGAAAATGAAAAGTGTTACATATGAAAACTATTACTCAATCACTACATTTTAAATAAATAAAAATCTTTTCCAAGAAACAGATGATATAAAGAAGACAGGAAAGAATCAGTTGAATGAGTAGAACAGGTTTCCTCTGTTTTCTGTACTTTACACAGAATAACTAGTGTACTTGTTTTTAAAAAATCCTATGAAATTTTTTCATATGGAAATGTGTTTTCAGAGGTTTAGTATCTCTATAGAAATAAAATATAATGTTAAATATATTATCAGTTGATAATGAGATTTGAAAGCAAGCTACAGCTAGCGCATTTTATTTTATAGTGATTATGAGGCTATTCACAATATTTCAAAAATAACGGCAAAATATAATGCAGGCATTTATAATTATTGTACAATCACTGTAAGAAATATGGAAAGATTTACATATAGATTGGGTAAAGAAAATGGTAACATCTATATGAATGGTTTGCAGAATTGTCATCTATGCTTTTGTTATGTTTGATTATTTTAAGAACGCAGATGCGTACTTTCAGTAATTGCCATTATACATAATTTAACTGGAACAGTGTGCTGTTAAAAAAAGAGAAAAGAATACATTAAGGCTGCAAACTTTTAAAAGAAATATGAAGTCTCTGCAGTGCTTGCATCCAAAGGGAATTAGATTATTATGATCGTTTGATGGAGAAATGAGATCATAACCGGCTAAGTTAAGCAACTGTGCCTTACTTATTAGTAAGATCTGATAGACTTAAAAAAAAAACACAACTTCCTGAAGCATACATTTTCATGAATTTGCAGAAGCTGAAATGAAGAAATTTTTGCTACACTGAGTATAAATATGAGCTGGCCATTAAAATAACTGGGGCAGAGAATTTAATCAAGAAATCCCTTAATACAGCTTTGATCTCAAAATAAAGCACATTATTTGACAGTTGTTTGATTCTAGCTTCTTCTTCTTCTTTTTTTTACTTCTGCTTTCTGAGTGTGAGCCAATTCTACTTACAGTATATTAATGAGAATTTTCTTTTGACTAGTAATGGGGAAAATATTAGAATAATCAAATGTTTGTAAATATATTCAGTTATAATCTTGGAAATCTTCATTTTGCAATGAACAAAATTAAAATATTTGAAGCATGATCTATCTCTGTATAAATACAAATATTGTATGATACCGCAAAACCTATTAGTTCTGTATTTTGCTTGGTGCAAACCTAAGCATCATCTCTAGCAATCCTGAAAGGTGCATTATTTGCAGGCACTTTCCCCATACCTCATCTCCCGTGCCCCAAAACAATCAGTTGAAGAATGAGATATTCAGAAGAAGCAGAAGAGGAGAAGATGTTTGCCTTTACCATCTGCTTTGTTTTAGGTTTACAGCTTAATGTTTCTTCTCTATTTTTCAACATACAAAATAGCACTTCCAATATATTTTATGCAAAGGCAAGTGTATCTTAAAGATACACTTTGATAAAAATTCTGATTTTGTGTCCAATAATTCTATCTTGCCCTCTGTCCCAAAACCCAATGTAGCATAGGACTATGGACTATATTTATTATCTCAGATAATCAAACAGATACTTCCTTCTTATGAGATCAAGGCTACTATGGGGGATTGTTGGGGGAAAGACAGTAGCAGTTACTTATACTTTACTTACAGAAATGTGTGCATTTACTGTACAAATGAATAAACATTAATATGTCAGCCTTGCTAAGTAGACCAGTCAGGAAATATGACCAGATAAACTAATTCTAATTCATAATAAAACTACAGTAACAGAATCTTTTAAGTCTAAATATACAAATCTCCTGTTGTGTCCTTTACATTGCAAGAAACTAGGGAGGATCCCTTTTGAGCCCATTACTCCTCCATCTATCCAGCTGCAGGCTATGCCACCTCTAACCATTCCCTTGGAAGCATCTCTTGGCCGCATCTCCCAAGTCTGTTCCACATACCAATACTGAATATAAGAGCACAGAAATGTTGCTTCCTTTATAACAGGTCAATTGCATCAGTAAAGTAAATTTATAAAAAATATAGGAACTTAGGTAGAGCCTGGTTGGACTGGATTCAAGATCTAGTTTAAGAACCTAGTGTTCCTAGTGCAATCTAATTGTTTAATTGGCTTTGATTCTTTAAAGGGGAAAATATGTCATAAGGAAAGCACAGCATTTCACCAAAGTACAGAAATTATGCAACCCTGCTTTTTGACTTTCAAAAATTTACGCATCTCATAAATTAGTCATGACTTTTCTGGACAAGTTTGTGATTGTTTATTTAGATGATTTACCTTGAAGATCCTGTTTTCCATTAAGATCAGATCTGAGTGGTTCTTCAATACTTTAGTAATAAACAACCAATATATTAGGCCAGGGAGATGTCCCTGTATTATATTCTATTATATTTCAGGAATTCAAATCGGTCCAAATATAGTACCGTCCATTTTGTCTAGAGAGCTCCCACATACTATTGAAACACTTATAGCTTTTCTTGGAATTTGCTTGTTTTATGGTATATGTATTTTTATCTTAGTATTGTTGGCCATGCTAAAATTACTTTTAGGATTCCTTTAAGTGGAATGTGAGAACCTAACAAGCCTTTCATTAACTTAAACAAACAAACAATCTTGAGCCAGGACTTTTGGAATACAGTTTCCCACTTTATAACTGACTGTCACATGTCAAGAATCTTGAAGTTACTTTAATCATACAGGATAGGTAGAAACTATGGAAGGCAAATAGTCTCAAATACTGGACCCTATGCCATAAAAACTTTAAAGGTAATAACCAGGTTATTGAATTGAACTCAGATGTCTACTGGTAACCAGTGGAATTCATGGAGCAGAGGTGCTACATGGGCATAACATGGCATGTCCAAAGCTCCCTGTGCTGTTATATTCTGGGCTGGCATAAACTTTTTAATAATTTTCAGAAGCAGACCTATGTAAAGTGCATCCTGTTATGGCTTTCTTACTACCAATGAGAATTTATTTGGCAAAGTGGAGGAATGTTCCAAGCTGGCTAATGTGTCCAAAATGCCATCTGTAATCCCTCTAGAGCTGGTCCATCAAACAACCCTCATTCTACTCTATATTTACGGCCAACACCTGAAGTCAAGTCATCTATTCAGTTATTGATTGGTCTTTCCGATGTAATGGATTGGTCTTCTTTGATGCAATGGTTTGCCATGGTAGTTTTGATAGACTCTTCAGATATAAAAAGGTTTTGGACAAACTCACTGTAATTATCCAACAAAGAGTTTTCTTGAAGCAGCAAGGGAATAGTTCATTTAGCAGTAGAGCCTGAAATTGACTGATAATGAATCCAATTTTAAAGTAGTATGTGAAGAAGTCTTCTGGACAAAGACACCTGTATAGATTTCATTGAGCCAAATGAGGAGATGCCTGCCCAATAGTGATGACAAATTTCTCAGTTACTGAGGTAGGACATTTACAGCTTGGTATTGCAGCCTATATTTGCAATTGTGCCAGCTGAGCTTTCAGTTGTTCATTTTAAGCTAGTACCTGTTCCATATTAGGTAATGCTGTTAAGGGAGTGACTCCTTTTATGTAGCTTGGCAAACAAACAGTTACAAGTGTTTCTGCAGCAAACCTTGATTACTTGACCGCTCCAGGGTTGCCAGCTCTTCCACCAACAGTTTTTGTTCTTTCTGAGCTTCATTTGCAGATATCTTATAGTACCCTGACTCCTCAGCTGCATGGTTATAGTCTGTTATGGCCTGCTTCTCCCATTCACAATCTGACCTTTTAGAAGTACCATAACAGGTTTTCTAACAAGTGTGGAGGAAGAAATCTGGAGGGTGGTGGGGAAGATGCATTCATTTGCTTCTTTACTATTTCCACTTCTTCATAAACTCAAGCCATCTCTTCCTATTATAGAGCTTCAATAGCAATAAGAGGTTCTGATACTGAGAAGGTAGAATAAGGAGAGAAGAAAGGTTGATGACCAAGAAAAAGAGGCACAGAAAAGAGTACCTCTTGACTTGCTGGATTAGAACAGACAGTGCCATCTGAAAGAGTGAGAGAGTTTTGGAATTGTTATCATCTTGCCATCTCTAGCTAATACCATCCAGACCTGAAGAATGAAGGGGGGGAGGGGAAGTACAATTATTATTCTGAACTTGGAGCAAGACCTTTGGATCACCACAAAGATAGAGTGACAGGCAGAAATATCCTCCTTCCTTCCATTGAGTCAGGAAGGAATATTTCCTGGGTATGTAGTATGTAGGAAGGGATTACATAGATAACGGTAAGGAAGATAATGTGGGAGTTAAGGCTCAGAGGTATCAACAATCAATAGTTACCTATTTTCAGAGCCAAGAAACCAAAGCAAAAAGATGAGGTGGATGGATGGGTGGACTCCTCTCAGTGTGTATTAAAAAAAGGAATTGGAACTTCATGTTGACATTAAACCACAGCAAGCAAACACATTTTGACCATATCTTTACTGTCAGCAGTGAAGTAACCTAGTTTACCTTCATTTAGAAAGAATTCTAAGACATAGGTATCACCACTGACAAAGCCTTGTTCCTTCTATTCATCAATTATGATCCTCAGAAAAGAGTTTTATTAAATGATTTAAGAACATAGAAGAAAAAAGAGACTATTATGCTTCTGGTTTCTACTCATCTATTCTCTTCATATAGCTATTGTTAGACACAATTACATGGATTAGGCATGTATGCCACAAACCCATATGCATCAAAAGGACAAATTTATTTTATTTATTCAATTTATATGACTGCCAAATTTGGAGTATGACTTTAGTTGGCTGAAAAGACTGGATATTTCACCTAGGTTAATTAAGTCATTCAAAAGGCAAAATAAAAAATAAAGGCAACAAATTATCCTTAATTCATTGCTTAGTTTTTTAACAATTTAATATTGTGTGTGGGGGGGGGGGCACAATGCTCAGCAGTTAAAGACACTGAGCAAGTCAGTTGGAAAGCTGACCCGAACTCCATGCAATGGGTTGAGCTCCCATTACCTGCTCACCTAGCAGTGGAAAGCATGCAAATGCAAGTAAATTAACAGGTACCACTTCAGTGGGAAGGTAACAGCATTCCATGCATCTTTGGCATATAGCCATTATAGTCACATTGTCTTTGGACAATGCTGGCTCCCTCATCCAAGAAACATAGATGAGTACTCTGCCCTAGAGAGGGAAACTTTTACCTTTAATATTGCATGTAGACAAGAATAGCTTTTAAAAGTATGTTTTGAACATCTTGCTTTCTCCTTTGGAACCCATCCCGAAACTGAAGCTGAAAATGTGCTCCTGTGATCCTGGCTTTTAGAAAAAAAATGACAGCTACAATATCAAGTTTTCAGTCCTTGCTAATTGGTTTGTTGACACTGACATCAATTAAACCTGTAAGACTGATGTCTGTTCCACTAGGTTAAACCAGATCAAGAAATCAATTCCACAGAAAAGCTGAAACTATTTTTACCAAGATTAGTATTAATAACAAAATCTTGCAAGTCTTATTGTCTTGTTATTCTTCCTCCTTCTTATAGATTAGTGAATTCGGGAGTGTCTGCCTGAGCTACTCCCAAATATTATTTGTCTGTTGTGGACTTAAAGTATGTTTCATATACCTCCTCCCCATCCCACCTCAGCACTGCTTTGGTGATAGATCTTGCATATTTCATTCAAGATCAACTTCTTTACCCATGACACTTATGAATCCAACTCCTATAAACTGACATGTTATTGATTGTCTGTAGTATTTGTATGACACCACAATCCTTCCACACCAATGTTAAATGAAACAAATCCACTTTCTTTTCTCTTGGTTTGAAGATCTAGAGCAACAAGAGTCAACCAATGCAAAAAAGATAATTGGAATCCAGAACTAGTCAATATGACATATCTAGAATGGCTGCAGTATTTCTGTATTTCTCTTTCTATCACATCTAATAAATAAAAAAATCTGGGTAAATGTATTGCATTATGTCTTTCTTATTCAACATGTTTGAATTCTGAGACCTATTACTGTAACTATAGGTCTACTATAGTTATCAACTATAATGTGATACCCAGAACGCAGCTGGAAAACTGATAAGGAACAACTGTATATCTTTATTTTCATTTTTAACAGGAAGTTTTAAGAATTTCTTCCTGACAGAATTGCTTGGGAGAATTCAAACATGATCATAGGGGAATTAGAGAGTACACTAGTGGTTTCAGTGAAATATTTTTTAGTATAAACTATTTAAAAACACTAACATAGGCTGAAATATCTCTGATATGTACTTAGAAAATGATTGACCTGCTGGTATTGGACTGATGCTGATATTTAAAAACATACTCATCTGAAGCTGATGGCAAAGAAATTGATAGTGATGGCCAAATCTTGCATGGGCACTACAAGCTTTGGTAATCTCAGTTGCATCATTAGAAAAAGAAGCAGTGTCTAAGAATAGTCAATTGGTTTCATAGCTATTTCATTTTCTTACTTCCTCTGCTGTCCATAAAAATAGGGCTTGCTCCCTCTTTTCAGCATTAGCATAAACTTTCATAAGGATGAAAGATTGCTTTCACTTTTATATTTGGCTTTCACTTTTGTATTAGGAGAATATTTTAAATAGCAAATGACTTGCAATTTAGTAAAATGCTGAAAAATTAAAGTATTTATGGCACTATAGTGAATGGATTGATTAACTAATCAAAGCAAAAAATCAGCTACTAAATGTGAAGATGCAACAGGGATCGGACAAGACTTGCCGGTATGGATGGGAATCCTTTTGATGTTTTCTTTCCAGTTTAGTATTTATTTTAGCAATCAATTTAGCAATTCCACTATTGCTTAAATCGGTGCTTACTGGATGAAATAATATTTATTGAAGGAATTAACATTACTGTAATGGATTTTTCAGAAGCTAGTAAGAAACTGAATGAATGAAGTCTTTAGGGTCTTCTCCATTATATTCCTAGCTCTCATTGCAAAAATGAATATGCTGGATAATACGTTTTTAAACATGCCATATTGTGTGTGTGTTTTTTTAGAAGCTCTTGAAATAAATGAAGCTGTATAAGAACTCTGACAGGGTCTATATGAAACAGGAGATAAATAATATGTTTCTTCTGAGAGAGTGAATCGATGAGAAAAGGGTCTATTATTTTAAGTAAAAAATGACCATAAATGTAGATCTTCCTCACAGTCAAAACATTTCTAAATGGCTATGATAGTGGTGGCATGACAACAAATCTGCATTCAAAAGTCTATGTGGAGTGATTGCACAGAGGATGGAAGAGTATGAATAAGATGGACAGTAAACATGCATGCACAGCATCATCAAATTAGCATAGATATGGCAGATGAAAAAAATCCTGAGAGGGCTCAGAGAGTTGGAATTTTTAGTAGCATAGGGTATTTACAAAAAGTGATAACATTTCTCCTCTGCCTTTTCCCAAGACCATCTTATCATAACAATTGTTTCTGCAATGAGTTCTACTACTATTTTTTAGTGAAAAATGTAAACTGGCCTGCCATTTTGAAGCTGGAGACCATTGCCATAAACTATTGCACTGTACATGTGAAATAGAAATAGAGAAATAGAGAGATGAGAGTTTCATTGCAGAATAAGCAAACATAAGTCTAGCACTATGCTAGTAGGACTAATTCACAATCTCTTAACATATTTATTCAATTACTTAAAAACATTTGTATCAAAACCAACTCTGGATAGCTTACAACCCCATCCCCACTTTGTGGCTCAGGCTGTCTTTGTCCATTAGTCTCTGCAGGCAAAGACACTGGCTGAGCTTCATTACAGTAAGCTCCTGCTCTTTAATATGCCCTTTTATTCCAGTAAGAGAAATACTTTGGGATCAATGGCAATTAGCCTTGATAGCAATAACTTCCTCTGCTGAGAGACTAGTGGGCTTCCTGGTTGGCCACTGTGAGAACAGACAGCTGGACTAAATGGGCCTGGGGTCCAATCCAGCAGAGCACTATGTATGTTCGTATATACTCACCAAGAATCTAACTGCTTCTGTTGCACCAAGCTCCTTCTGAAAAAGTAGATTTCTTGACTCTGCAATTCTGCCATTTATAGTACAAGTGGGAATCCTAAGCCTCTAAGGATGATACAAAGCCTCTAAGCTGCCTTTGTATATCACCTATAGCTCACGCCCATAAGAATTGCTAACAATGGTTTTCCTGTCACTCAGAGGTACAGAATTCAACAAAACTACTGTTGGTCCTTCCTTAGGCTTAGTATAGCAACAAGGAATCTCTTAGATGTCCCTCCAAACTAAAACAAAAAAAATTGAACATTTTGTCTGCCCATTTTCTAACCCTTCCTACTATGATTCTCATCCTCTGTTCTATGAATGAACATTTTGCTATTCAGTTGTTTATATTTATTGTAATGCTCAGTAATGCCTAGGGAGAAGTTATTTTTTCCTCCCCTTCTTGTTCTCCTTGTTCTCCTTGAATCTCCATCGTCATCCATTAAAACTAAATGCCAGGAGATTTAAGTTCCACAGATATTCAGAAAATAATTAAACTACGGGATTCACAGCTAGCAATTTTAAAAGGGAATGGGACATACTCATGCCGAATGATTCTATCAAAGGCTGTTAGTTTGGATGGTTGTCTTCAACTCCTGAATACCTTATTTACTAGATATTGAAAAGAATGGAAAGCCATTATTGCCACCAATCCCAAATGCATCCAGGTAGCCATTAGCATAGAATGCTGGATGAGGTTGGCTTACTGTCTAACCCAACAAGTTTCTGAATAATGCTTGGATGAAGTGGGGGGAAAAACCACAACTGCAGCAACTTTTTTGGGGGGTTATCACTGTGACTTTGCTACCACATATCCTCATTTACACTGATATGCAAACTTCTATCAATTTTTGTGGCAACAATCCATATGAAAATAATATTTTGCAGCAAAGGAGCCCATACATATATCTCTCCCCTTTCCACTCTGCTGACAGACTATTAATTATCATGTCATATCAGGAAAAGCTGCAGACAGGGAGTTATGGTGTGACAAATAAAAGAACATAGAAGGTGATAGGGAAATGGGGAGATGACATCTGAAAACTTAAAGGCATTATAATAGCCTAAACTACTGCCTTTCTCTGAGGTCCTAATTGCTCAGCATCATCCATGGCTCAGAGTTGCATTTTTGTATGCAGTATGTAAGCCTCTTGGAATATTAGTTATCATTTATCTTAGTTCCCAACAATAAATTCACATTTTCTTGCCCATGTATTTCATTAACATAATGCAATGAAAGAAATGCAGTTTCCTTGTTAGTAAAATAAGGCAAATGGTTTAATATCTTAACCCTATTAACTTGCATTTATGTCTATGAAGTTTGGATCATGCGGTAAGCCTTTTATTTAATATTTGGAATTAAGTTTGGAATTGGTTTAATTAATTTACAGTGACAGAAATAATTATAAAGTCATCCCAGTAAAACTATATAACTGTGAGCTCCTACATCAAAACACAGTTCCTTTAATTGTGAGCGGGAGCTAAATGAATGGGCCAGAGGTCTCATACCCATTTGTTTAGATGGGATCACGGAATATGTAAATGTCCCTGTTGCAGTTAATTTATTTGCTTGTAGAAATATATTTTAAAATAATTTGAAGTTGTTTACAATCATTTTTTTAAAAAAGATATTAATAAAAGAATGTAAGAATGAATGTAAAATATAAACATTAAAATGAAATGGATGAGGATTAAGAAAAATACAACATTTTCAAAATCTGTCTTCACTATTCACACAAAGCAAAGGTTCGGAGGTTCATTCCTCAGTAAACAAGTAGGATTATAATGAGGGACAGTTTATAGATTATGATTACAAACTATCCAAAGCATGAGCTGAATCATACATGCAACATTTCTGAGCCTACTCTGAAAGTTGATATTGATCTTGAAGCTGCTTATTTATTTATTTTTTTCTGTTACTATCGTACTGTCATAAGCAGTTGACTTCTGGGGAAGGCATGGTAGGTTAAACATGTGTCCGGGAGAGCACCTCTCTGAGAGAGCAGAAACAATGAACATGGCAAAGAACAAAAAAACAGTGAATCTGGAATCTCTCCGAACAGGGGGGGGAAATGGGAGATTGCTCACATATGCTCACATTTCCTCCCTTGTGAGGAAACCACAGGACAACAATCTCCAGCAGGTGTGAGTGCTGAGAGATGAAGGGATCAGTCATCAAGCTTACTGTCCTTTTAAAAAGACATTAAGTTCACTACCTCACATTCATAAATTGCTTATTTTAATTGTAGCTTTGTACTGCACAACCATATTAAATACATTAGAGATATTCAGAACAAGTTTGAAAAGCCATCTGGCAAATCTATATACATGTCTGAAAAAAATATATATCAAAAGTTTAAAAACTTGAAGCATTTGAGATAAACAGCAGAAAACTAAATTAGATTTTGAACTATGAAAGTTATATAAGAATTAAATGTCTAAATAAATTTGCAATATTGAATTTTTAGTATAAAAAGTTAGAACTAACTATATGAAAGCTTTAAATAAAGCTTATTTTTAAGCTTTAAAATAATTAAATAAAACATTGTTTTATTTGTCTGTTCTAAGACATAAGAGAAATGATTTTTTTAAAATTTAAATTGGACAATAAAGATTCCAGGCAAAAAAGAAAAAAAACCCCTATGTTTTTGATTTTGATCAGCACTGGGATTTACAAAATGATACAAAATTCTATAACATTTGAAATATTACATGAGAACATAGTAACCACAATTTCAACAAAACTAGTAATGTTCAAAATATGTCAATGTGAAACAAAATGTGAAAGAAATCTTGATGAAAAAAATAGTAGAATAAGAAATATTGGATAAAAAAGTGTGGATTACAAAATAGAGAACACGTTTAAAGGGGAAATACAAGTGGCAGACCAGGAGAATGACCTTGTTAAGACCTCATTATTATATATAATAATAAAAGGAGATGGCTAAAGTTTTAAAAATTAAAGGGTAAATACAAATGATAAGGTAAGATAAGATAACCTTTATTGTCATTTTTTTACTGTGGGCACAAGGGCACACATCAAAAATGAAATTTAGTTGCCTGCTCTCAAAGTGAACACATACATGACACACCCCTAAACATACTATATACAACATATGTATAGACCCACACCCTTACATATACATAACAAATAAATATTAAACACTGTCCATCTTGAATATATAACGGAAGGAGGAAGTTTGAGAGTTCGCAAGGTTAATGCTGTATGGAATGAAACTATGGCTGAATCTGGATGTTCTGCTTGGGATACCATGGAGCCTCCTCCCAGAAGGTAACAAGGAAAACAGGTTGTGAAAAGGATGTGTAGTGTCCCAAATAATCTTACGGACCCTGCTCAAGCAATGCTTCTGTGCTATGTCCTGGATGGGAGGGAGGGAACTGCCAATGAACTTTTCGGCCATTCTCACCACTCTCTGCACTGCCTTCCTGTCTGAAGCAGTGATGCTTCCAAACCAAACTGTGATGCTGTATGACAGGATGGTCTCGATCGCCCCCCTATAGAAAGTGGAAAGGATAGGAGAAGGAAGATGTGCTTTTCTCATGCGACACAGAAAATGCAGGTGCTGCTGTGCCCGCTTCACCAGTGTCTCACTGTTGAGTGACCAAGCCAGCCTACTTGTTAACTGCATACCCAGGAATTTAATGCTGGTAACCATCTCCACAGGTGAATCATTAATGCACAGAGAAGTGTGGCTGTGCCTGTCTTTTCTGAAATCAACAATGATCTCTTTGGTTTTTCTGGTATTTAAAACTAGGCTATTTTCCTTACACCAGTTCACCAACCTCTTAACCTCCTTGCGGTAAGCACCCTCACTGTCATCATGAATAAGGCCCACTACTGTTGTATCATCTGAGAACTTCACAGTATGGTTGGTGGCAAACCTAGCACAACAGTCATGGGTCAATAGGGTGAACAGCAGGGACTTAGCCCTGAGGAGAATCTGTGCTCAAGAAAATGGTATTAGAGATATTTGTTCCACCTCGCACATATTGGGGCCTGTTGGTAAGAAAATCAAGAATCCAGTTGCTCAAAGGAGTGTTTAAGCCTAAAAGGCCCAGTTTGTCTACTAGATGCTGGGGAATGATTGTGTTAAACGGCAAACTGAAGTCGACAAACAACAAATGCACATGAGTATTTCTTTCCTCTAAGTGCTTCAAGCTCAGATGGAGAACAGAAGAAATAGCATCCTCCATAGAACGATTTGGTCAGTAGGCAAACTGCAGCGGGTCAAATGCTGGTGGGAGACTAGATACAATAATGTCCTTTATCAGCTTCTCAAAGCATTTCATAATGGTGGATGTCAGTGCAACCGGATGGTAATCATTGAGGCCTGTAATTGTGGACTTTTTTGGCACTGGCAAGATGATAGCCATCTTAAAACATGATGGGACCACTGCCTGCTGCAATGAGAGATTGAAAATGTCTGTGAGAACACAAGCCATCTCATCTGCGCATTCCCTAAGGACACATCCAGGGATGTTATCTGGGCCTGCTGCTTTCTGAATGTTAACTTTATGCAGTGTTTTCTGGACGGAGGTGACATCAAAGCTTAGCACTTGCTTGTCAGGATGGGGCACAGCTTTCCTAGCAGGAGTGCTATTTGATGCCTCAAATCTACCAAACCAAGAGAATGACGACCTGTAAAATGTTTTTATTGCATCTACAAAAGAGTTTTTCTAAAGCCTTGAAGAAGCCTTTGGGATGGAAAAAAGTGAAAATGAAGAAAGACCAAATCCTATGACATTTGAATGAATTAAACATCAAGATTGTCAAAAAAAGAGGAAGGAATCTAAAGTTGGCTTATTTGATGAAGGTTAAAATAAGACATGTTTAAATAAAGTTCTGCTAACCCTTTACAGTTGTTTTGCTGATACCAGGATTGAAAAGTTGATAACTTATGGATTTGCTTATAGATAAGGAATGGGTTATGAGAAGAAGTGACAGCTGTTTAATTGTATAAGGATTGAATTGCTATCCAACCTATTTGTTGTGATGAACATTGAAAGTTACTTCTTCACATATTTATTTTCTTTTTCTTCATATCACTCTTTTCCCTTTTTCTTTTCCCTTCTTTGCACTTTTTATTCTCTCTTTTCTTTCCTTTCTTTCTCCAAGTTTAGTTTGCATTAGTTTTTAATCACTGCAATTAAAATCTTAGAAAAATAGAAAACTGATGGTGGAAAAAAGACCTAGTGGGCCATTGAGTCTGCCCTTTGAGTTTTTATTTTCTTTTTATTTTTTATATATAATTTTTTTAATGTATATATGTTTTAATTATATATAATGTTACTCTTGACATCTGGGATCATCCTCTTCAGAAATAATTTACTCATCCTGTTTATGCAGTCAGCATGGGGATTCCCCAACTGCCCCTGCCTTGTGAGGTTTGTATGTGGAAGCCTGGAAGTAGAATTTCTCCATTCACTGGTTGTCTGAACATTCCTTTGCTCTGAGACCTGCATGGCTCATATACTTGTCACTTTTATGACAGCAATGAAGACATGGCTTTTCTGGCAAGCCTTTGGAGTTTAAAGATCACTTGTATGGCAGGAGTCCTATCAAGTGCCAGGAACATCAGGAGATCCAGACAGTTCAAATGAGTATAAAGATTTATTATAAGCTTGAGCTCTTCTACAAGAATCTGACTGTGAAGGGAAATTTGTGAGAGATAAGACCAGAAGGAATGCAAGGTGGGCTGGACTTAGATCTCTTGTGGCTGGACTCATGATTGATGACACATTTGACCCCTCTCTCAGACTAAGCCTGGTCATCTCCTTCAAGACCTATATTTTATATTAATTTTATTCCAGTATTAACCCTGTTGGATTGCAATGATGTCAAATATTGGGTTCATTAGTATTTTTATAATATATTATTTTGGGACACAAGTGGATGGCATGTACATTTTGGAAAGACCTGTTGAACTTGTACCACATGAGTTGCCTGCTGACCTTGGGAATTCAGCAGGCATCTGGGATAAAATAGGGATCTTCTTCCTTTGTTTCTGGAAGACAGGGGCCCTTCAGAATATCAGTTTATAAAGGTGAGATTGTTCCAGCTAGTAAAGTCATTCATTTTTTTAGATGACATTCACAGATGTATTTTTAGATGTTAAAAGCTTACTTCTAAGTGCATTAATCAGTTCTCCCTATGTAATTTCATCTTAATTGTAGCTTTTTACTACACAACCAGTCCCTTTATATTGCATGCTAATTGTTTCATCAATATTTTTTAAAAAGAGGTAGGGTTAAATCATTCTGCCTCAATTCACATAATTATACTGTTCCTGAATTGTAATGGCCTCTTTTTTTAATGTCAGGAAAGATATGCTTAATCTAGGATATTTCACAATAAATATGAATAAATTCAAGATTACGCATAGCATAGTCTATCTTGAGATACTCTATGCTATGTTCAAATTATAGATATAAATATACATTTTGCCCACTTAATATTTTTATGAAACTGCTTAGGAATTAGGTCAATAATGTGCATTTTAGGTAACAACTGTGAACATCAACTTTATTGCTGCTGCATAAATCATGCGAATAACAAAAAATAAAATATTTTAAAAATTATTTTAAATAATTAAATTGAATTATTGCATTGTCCTGTGGCTAGTTGGCTATGGTGAGTTGGCCCCAGTGAATTGTCCCATTCTGATTTCTCTTACACATTACATAACACAATAATGATCTAATTCTATGATATACTACTGGCACTCAGATAATATATGTACTGTATCCTCAGCCTCTGGTACACCACAAATACATGTACATTCATGATAGCAGTATCAATTAAACCTTCCCTATTTAACTATTGTATCTAGTTGCTCAAATCTTTTAGGAGGATACACACTTTTCTAAAATACTTGGACATTTTGATAATTAAATATTTTTCCATTTGAAAATTTCTTTTTGTAACAGTTCCTTCATCTTAGCATATAGCTTGGGCTTCTATAAGAGAATTTTGGGCAATTTTTTTAAAAGTGTGTTGTCCAGGTACTCAGCTACTAATGTATTGTGTATGTTGTACTGTCCAGGAGGAATCTAACTGAAGCTTAATTTGTTCTATAAAACAGTCTTGGAAATCAACCTATTTCCATAGAAGTAATTCCTTTTTTGTTTTGGCTTAACATAGCATTTTAATAACAATGTACCGATGTACTCTGTTTTCATATCACTATTTGTCTTAGTCTACATTACTTTCACCTTTATATTCTGACTGTCATGGTTCCGATAAATGAGACCAGAAGAAATAAGAACTCTGAGGCAATTGCTTTCCTCAAAGAACACTTTTAATGGCTACATAATATCAGCACGAACAAAGGTGAAACCAAGACTGAAAGTTACCCCCCCAAAAGGTTACAAAATAAAAGTTGAACTCCCTACCCATTGATGTGTCATAAATTACAATCCCCAACATCTTTGGCGGGCTTCCTAACGGTAGCTCCAGCCTGCCAAACACTTTAGCTGCTTGACCTTGGTTCCCACAAGAAAGTTATTGTTTTGACTAAAGTAGAAGAATGCAGTCTCCCCCTCCCATTGCTGTGGCAGCCGAAAAACGAAGAATCATGGCTGTATTCAGAGTGTTTGAAGGTCTGACACTGACCTTTGCTGCCCAAGTGGAGTATAGAGATTTTAAATAAATAAATGTAATGAAGTTCAAAAGATAAAAAGATAAGGAGAAACATTTTATGAACAGCAATCAAGTAAAGGTATCACAGAGGAGGTTATAAATTTCCTTTGGACAAATGTGGTGGACCGAATTATGAAATAAGAATTGATTTTCATATTCAGTAGAGGTTTGCGCTACAATAATATTTTATAACTTTTCCAGGCTACTTTGTTCTTCATAACTGTTTGTTCCATACTTTAACACAGTACCAAAAACAGCTGTGGAATTTTTCAAAAGTCTCCTACACCCCACGAAAGAATTTTTTTTAAATCTAGCAAAAAATAGGAAAAAAAAACAATGTAAAATAATCCTTCATGCTGATTCCACTGAGATTTTAGTAGAATTTTGGAAAGCCAGAAAGACTAGTGAAAAGGTGTGCAAAGGAAGTCAGTACATGTTCTTCATCTTCACATTACTAAAAAAAAATGGACTAGTTCAAAGAAAAATGAAACAAACGCTCTTTCATTAAACCATATGAGAATTTGGAGAAAATAATTCTCCAATTATATATATATAAACAGTCTTTAATCTTGCAATTACCACTCCACATTTTAAATCATGGTTAGACATCTTGTACCTGCTCTTTAAAATTACTCAGAAATTACAGTTGAATCAAACTCCTGTGCCCTGGATACTTTCTGCCTTTTATTACTCAGAAAAAAAGCTCTTTGTGGCTTTGCAGACTGACTCTCCAACCAGTAGCAGACCAATTGATTAGAGCACAGGTGTCAAATTCGCCACGTCATGTGACGTGTCGCGACGTATCACAACGTTTTTTGCATTGCCGGAGCTGGGGTGGGCATGGCTTCTGTATGATGCAACTGGCCTGTGGATTGGCAGTTTGACACCCCTGGACTGGAGCAAAGAGGAAAAACTGCTTCTGATCACATATTTTGGGGGGATTTGGGGGTTGAGGTGAGAAAGTGCTATTTTTCAGGGCTGTCCCTGTGAAACAATTTTCCCGTAGAGATTAGACCAACCCCCTCCTTAAGCTTATTAAAAATTAAGTCATTTCAGAGACCCTGATTTATCATTTTATGACACCGTCATTAAACTTTATTGTATTCTTATCCATGGTACTGTTTTGATTGTTTTAAGGAGATTTATACTATGGATATTTCAATTGGTTCATATTCCTTGTGTGCTGCTGACAGTCTTTTATTACAGTGATATAGAAATGTGAAAAAAAAATTGGCAGGGAGCTACAATTCCCACCCACCTCCCTTTTTAAAAACTTCTAAGAGCCACAGGGAATGGAGAAAAAAAAATGGCTCCTTTTCTCATTTTGGGTGAAGGATTTTTTTAAAGACAAAATATGCGCATAAAGACAGGGAGAGGCTATTAAAATTCCAGTCCTTCAGTCCATACATGTCTGAACAGATATGAAACCGATTTGAGCCAGCTATAAACAGCAATGCTGTAAATGCTACCTATCTGGAGGTTAGACCATGATTTTGATTATTCCAGCCCCTTCATGACCCGAATACAAAAATGAGAGCTCCAGTTGATATGATTTATTCATTGAAATGGATGGGTATTATGATTATCTACCAATTATTAACAGTGAGAAAAGAAATGGCTAAATAATGATTTTCTCCGGTTTCATTGGCAAATTCATCTGCCAAGGTTTAGTTCAAGAATCCATGAACACACTTCTGAAATCGAGCTCCATCAAGATCAAATACAATCACAGTAAATGTAGGTTTTAATCTCATCTTATTGGTCACACTCTCTTTGTAAAAATCCCTTTGACTGTTGATGGGATTTAAACAGATGATCTGAAGGAGCCTTGTTTCCTAAGGCAATCTATAACCTTGAAATATTGTCCAGTCAGCCTCATGACTTCAATTATTGTTTTGGGATTTTATTTCTTACTTCAGATTTTCCTTTTTTTTAAAAAAAAAAAAATGAAAAATTTGATTGCAGTAGTAAAAGCAAACACAAACTAAACTCTGAGAGATAGATGAAGAAAGAATAAAAAGTACAAGAAAAGAAAAGAAAAAAGAAGATAAAGGAAAAGCAAAGAAATATTTAAAGAAGTGACTTTGTATTTTCATCCCAGTAAAGATAAGTCAAGATACGATAAGATATAAAATATAAGATAAGATAATCTTTATTGTCATTTTTCTGTGTACACAATGGCACATGTTAAAATGAAATTCTACATACAGTGGTGGGATTCAGCCAGTTCAGCAGAACGGGTAGCTAATTTTTTGTTGCCCAGGTCCAGAATGGACTTCCGGAAGTGACATCCATACAGAGAACCGGTTGTTCACATACTGTATACATGCATACAAACACACACACACACACACACACACACACACACACATTAATCACAATCCATTTTGAATACATATTAAATATATTTAATAACTTCATCCCCTGTAAAGTCACAAATATCTCTTCTTCCTATAACTCATCACTTATCTAAATTCAAATCCATAATTCTTTCACATTTCAAGAGCATGATTGCTCTGCTTCTGCTTCCAGTTATTTATTATTTTAAATAAAAAAAACGTAGTGTTTTAGTTTCCAAGGAACCAATTTAAGTTGGACAGTAGGTAATGAGGAACAATGCTACGTAAATTGGAGATGCTGAAGGGAAATAAGAGAAATAAAGGAATCCTGAAATGTGCAGCCATTTGTCAAGTTATCACTTGCCAAAAACCAAATGAAGAGGCTTCTTTATTTAAGCAAAGATGTTGCTCGGTGATTCAGAACTGATTTTCCTATCTCGACTGCCACACCAGAGTTACTGCTCTGACTCCAGCTACTTAACTCTGGCATTGAGCATGGCACAGCATGTCACATTTGTTTCAGTAACAATAACTCCATGAAAACAAAGAATCACTCCCAGAAGCTGATAACTGAGCTGAAAATTGTAAGAAATAAACTCTATAAATCAAAGTTTTATAACTACTTTATATGACATTAGGGTTACCATATCTGGGCTGTAAAATCAAGACAACCATTATATGGAAGAAACAAAAAAGAGGAAAATATTTTGCAATTTAGCAATCATTTTTGCAGTCCAGGTAGTGAATAACAAATCTTTAAACTGGGGTCTCCAGTCCCTAATCATCTTATCAATTTAATTCTACAGCTGTTAATTATTGAAACATTCATCTGGACCAGCTCCTAATGCTCATGGGGATCCCGATCCATTGTAGGGTTAGGGTTTTGAATGTGTGAATCAGAACACATACTTGAAAAAACTGAGGAAGATATCAAGAGAAACCGATATAGGTAAAGTCAATTTATATAGTATGGGAGACAACAGTGTGATGGATTATGTTCCATCAACTTGGATTTGACTCTTTGCAACCACATAAGTGATTTTCTTTACAATAAGCTGCCCCTGATTTGGTCCTTCGTGTTTTTCAATGTTGCATCTATCTTGCTGCTGGTCATATTCTTTTTCTGTTTCCTTTCACCTTTATCAGCATTAGAGCCTGTTCCAGAGAGCTGGGTATTCTCATAATGTGTCCAAAGTATGATAATTTGTGCAATGAGCCTGATAATTTGTGCTTGAACTTTGAATTGATTTCTTTAATGATCCATTTGTTTATTTTCTTGGCTGTCCATGGTATTCTCATGTGTTTTTTCCAATACCAAATTTCAAAAGCATCAATAACAATTCTATCCTGCCTTTTCAAAGTCCAACTTTTGCTTCTGTAGCATGTCACAATACACAATATACAGATCCCCAAAGTCTTGGGTGACTCCAAGAGCTCATTCAAAAGTTGCTGTAAAACTGTAGTTTTAAATAATTTTTCTAAAAAAGAGAAATCATTTAATGTAAGAGAAGTAACCATTTAAACAAATTTTTAACAAATTTTAATCCATTAAATCCATTTAGAGGAAATTTGATTGTTTCCAGTTCTACCTACTTTTTGAAGGGTGGCTGGAGAAGGCTGAAAACATGTTATGCATCACTGAGATATCATAGATATCATTTCATAGAAACATAAAATTTGTTTTACATATACAGTACATGTGTTGTTCTGCAGATATTTTTTCCCCCTTTATAGCAATAGCACTTATATACTGCTTCACGGTGCTTTACAGCCCTCTCTAAGCAGTTTAAAGAGTCAGCATATTGCTCCCAACAATCTGGGTCCTCATTTTACTGACCTCGGAAGGATGGACGGCTGAGTCAACCTTGAGCCAATCAGGATTGAACGACTGCAATAGAAGACAGAGTTAGTCTGCAATACTGCATTCTAACCACTGCACCACCATGGCTCTTATGTTTATTGCACATTTCAGAGGATAACAAAGTGGGAGTTAAAGCCCTTGTACATCCACTGCTTTGGAACCTGTCTCTCATCATTCCATTTTTTCCTGTGCTTGCTTTTTTCTTTATGTAATTTAAATCTTAAGCTGAGTTTTAATAACAACAGCCCCAGGTCTACCTATGTTTAAGAAAGAGATTGTCAGTGTACAGGGAAGATTATGTATAATGCTTATCCTTGTCATGCTTAAAATTTTAGAATAATATAAAGATAGAACCTCTTGGAAAGATACCTGCTCTTGTGCAGTGATATTCCTTGCTGGTCAAAGTTCCCAGGCCTTTGCTCTTTGCAAATCAATTTATTTAATGAACTTCAGTTGGTAAGTCAGCAACCACAGCTACTATAGTGCTAAAGGCTGGAAATCCCAGGGTTGCTGACAAACCAGTTTTCAATTCACTTTTGCCTCTGCTTCATAAAGAATGGACAATTTTCCATTCTGCATGTTCTTTTCTGTATCTGAGAGTTCTGGAGGAATCTGGCTTGCTTTAAAAAATATATAAAGGGATTTGTATAAATTATTTGAGAACAGTTTTATTGCAGGCTATTTATTTTGAAGACTTAAAACTTTTATTCAGGTTGAGGACATAATGTCTCCAAATAGTAGTTATATGTAAACATGATGGAAAAGAGATATGCCTTCATTCCTTTTTTCAGGTTTTAGATGAGCAAAAAAAAAATGCTGGATCAAGACAAACCTTGACTTGATCCTTCAGAGCTATTCTTAAGAAATAATTTCCATTTCAGAAAAGTGATATCACAATCCATCCTTTTTCCTGCTAGAAAGTAATACTAAATCTATGTGCAAAGTTAATGGAGTTAACGGGAAGTTAAAGCTTGATCTACTCCCCCCCCCCTTTTCAGGTTGAAAGCTGCAGGCAGAGCCAAGGCAAAAATAGGCAAGTCCAGGGAAATACTAAATCTAATTTAGTTCAGTTTAACATAAAAGAATTACAATTAAAAGAATTATTCCCATAAAGTTAGTAATTTTCTACATCATTCACATTAAGAATGTCTATTTGTGACAATTTTTTACAGAGTCACTGGGTATTCCCCTCTCCCAACTACAAAAAACAAAATTAGATGACTCTTCTGATTTAGGTCACTATTTCTCTATTTTGACACTATGTTTCACAAAATAGGAGCATACATTTTCATCCAGTTGATAGGTGTCTCTTTCCAACATATAGATTATAAACATTATTATCTTTTCAATGGGGTCACTAGTCTGACTTTTTTTTATCACTTTGTTTTAACCTTTTAAATACTTGTTACAATTAAATCTACATGTAAAACAATTTACTACAAATTAAAATTACAATGAGAAAATAGACTTACAGTTAAAAACATATACAAATATGATTTATATAATAAATATCAGTTTTCTGAAAATATTAAATTGAGAAAGATATTACATAAACTTTGCAGTGGGCAATAGTAATAGTAGTAGTAAAATAATAATGTGATACTGAGGAATTTTAATGAGGAATTGCAATTTCTTCCTATAGAGGAACCATTGTTAGATAATAGTGAGTTTGATAGATTAAAAGAATAACCCGGTTAAGAAAATTTCTGATTATCTTTCAAGATTTAAAGCAGGTTTATTTGCAGGTCCTGTTAACTAAGGACATTCTATATAGACGTTCTGAGTCACTTGAAAATAGATTTAGATCTCTATCAAGCCAACAGTGCTGGGCAGTTAAGCTGATTTATTTCCAGCTCGGTACTAGTATAGTTAAAACAATCTCAAAGAGCCCCCCTCCCCTCCTACACACCCAGACATACAGTACTCAAGATACTTTGGTTGTACTATTCTGCCTTTAGTGGCGAGCACCAGTGTGCAAAAGTTGTTTTCTCCCTGTTTTCCTTTCCTTTTTGTGGAGTAGAGCGTTGGGCTTTGTTGTGAAACTTTAAGCACTTTGAGGGGGGAAAACTCCTTGTTCTCAAGCTGTTTGAGTTGGCAAAAGTGAAGAAAATCATGGGGAAAATTTGGGGAAGTGGAGCAGTGGTGGTTTGAAAGTGCCTTAGCATTAAAAAAAATTACTTTCCATGTCAAGAAGTTAAACTACTGAAATTGGATCTTTGTGCAAAGTCTTTGTTCAAACAATTAAGCTGTGAGCATTGTGACAGAGAACATCCCACTTCAATGTAAGTATAACTTATGACTTTGGTCTTAGCTCCAACCTTTTATGTCAGTGTAGCTTTTTAAAAATATATTTATAAGAAAAGATGCCAGTAGGTGGCTCCATCATTCTTGGATTGTCCAGATTGCAGTCAAGTGACATTTTGACAGCATTGCTTTTTGGTGAATGGATTTAATTTGATTGCACCAATTACAGGAATAAACTTTATGCAGACATGCTGAAATAGGACACTACAATTTGTTATGCTGCTCTCAGTAGGGGCTGTCTGTCCCTCAGATTGACCTTGATGACTTCCTGATAAATGTGCTAAAAAGCCATCAGCTCGGGCTTATACGCATAAACTTTGTAGGCAATTTCTTGCTACAAAATGTTCCTAGAATCCATGCAAATCAGCATTTTGCCTCCCCCCTTCTCAAATCAGTTGCTTATCATGAAGATGCTACACAGTGTTAAATTAAGCATAAAACTTGAATTGTTTCTACAGATGCTCTAAAACAAATGAAGGAAATGTAAATAACTAAACTTAGAAGTGGAATGTGGATCATATGCTTGTGTTGAAATTAGCAAACAAAACATTCAAGCAGTGTTGTTTTCTAAATCTGGAGGTGACTCTATGTGAGAGTAGCACACCAGAAATATAGTGCAAGCTGAATGCTAATTTGAAAGGAGCCATGGGAATTATTCAGTAACCTCCCTAATCAGATCCTGATTTATATTTATATTGCTATATAAATTCTGACTTTAATTCAGGAATAATGATTCTCAGGTGGACAAGTACAAGACAGGAGGTCTTAAAAGTACAAAAAATTATGATCCAGACTACTGTCTAAGTAGCTATAAGCAACTAGGACACTGGAAGGGTCACTTCTCTTGGGGAAGATAAATCTCATTTGTGTCTTACTTCTCTTTGCTGGCAAATGTCCACTTGCCTACTAAACATGTCAGGAATAAAAAATGTTGATTTCTTTTCTACCTTTGCCCTGAAACTGTACGTTGAATATTTACATGTGACTTCTTTAGTTGTTTCTATTACTACTACTATGATTTCCTCCATTCAATATCTCACAAGAAGTGGGGTATTTTGTATGATGCTTTTCTTTTTTTCTTTTCTTTTTTGCTTTAAGCAGACAGACAGATGAACAATGGTGAGATATCTTTTTCCTAACTTACACATTCTGATTTGTTCCTTATATCATTTAATTTTATTCTTTTCATTGCTGTTCAGTTTTACATCTGTTGGTATATAGATTATTTTCATAATTTCATTTGGGCAGAGGCTAGACATAGCTGTTCAACTGTGAGAAAAAGACACACACAAAATTTTATGAGGTTCTTTGCTCATTTATGTCTATATGTGTGTATCTTCATCTATGTCTATATTGCTTCAGATTGAAGAGAGTTTCCTTGCTAATATCCCATGAGTTTGGGTTGATATTACTTTCCATCAAGAAATGTATGTCAAAGATTCAAAGGATCTGAGGAAGAAGATATTACGTAATAAGCTGTATAGGTGAATTGAAATTTGAAATTAATTCGACCTTCATCATCATTGATAAAAGCATCTAAGCAAAAGCCCCACATTATAAATAGGGTATGCTCAATGAGTATGTTTGAATGGAAATTGGATATAGCACAAAAAGAAAAGACATGAGTGTGATTTCTTCAGCACATTATCAGTGATCATGCTCAAATCCTATCTGTAACTGAGGTTAGACAAGAACAGTTTCTAGTTAATGATGTTCAGACTTAGTTCTTCACTGACAGCTTAGAATATGACATGCAACTAGATATATTTCAGAGTCTAAAATGAGAATCTATTCTGTATTAGAACTCAGACTGCCTACAATCATTGGACCATGACTATGAACTGTTACACAAGATATACAGACCAATTTAAAATGAGTATGTCAATTACTAGTTTTTTCTATCAAAGTTAATTGAAAGTCTACAGTAAAATGCACAACCAAAATTAAATTGTTTTTATACTCATATTTCCCTAACACACACTTTATACACTTCTTTCCTTGATATAACTTTGTGTATGAAATGCTCTCTAACATAAGATTTTTGTACAAAATTTCCCATAAATGAGTCTGTATGATGCATTTTGGGAGAAATGCTATTGAACTATGATTGATATGCCTATTGCTGCTGTAGCTAATTCTATTTTGGTAGTTTATCCTATGCTTGAAAAGAAATCCATGATGGATTTTTGCAACACTCTTTTGATGCAACCAATATGGCCAAAATCAAGGCTGATTGAATATTCTATCACCTTGTAGAAGCTGTTTGAGAATCTTTTGAAAATGAATCTAAATAATGTCCTTTGCAAGCAGCCAAGTCCTGGGAGATCATCCAACAAGACAGTTCCAAAGAGCAAAATGAAGTGAAAAAATCTCCAAGCCAGGGATCATATAAACTATTTGGACCTATTTGATAGCATCTTAATTTTGCCAAATTTGGCAAAGATAATTATTTGTTCAATGAACTGGGGATTTTGTCCACTCCAGATAATAAAATATTCCAATAAAATGTGAATATGAATATTCAGAAAAATATATCATTAGATATATATGCATGCATATGCATATGAGTTATTGCATCCTCCCCAATGTTAAAAAATTAGCAAATCTTCATATTTCAATGAAACCTAATAGTTTAGGAAGACTCGAGAAAAGACATTCTTTACAGACATTCTTTACAGAGTAGAAAGATAAAATACAATCTTAAAATTTGCCATGCTACTTGTGACACTGGCAAATACAATCCAGAATATCTGAAAAGCCACACATATGTGAATATAGGTACATACCAATATGAATTAGACTGTTAAGCAATTATAGGCAATGGTTCTACACAAGAACACAAGGATGGTCACATCAGGTGCATTAGCAGCAACATCATGTTTCACACCCACACATTCTTACTATCATTCAGATGCAGAATGTGCACAATCTTTTCACAAGTGCATCACTTCTAGTGATCCAATTGATTCTGCTGTGATACACGAGAAAAACACACTGCAAATCAATAATTTCCACAAAAATGAAAACATCAACTTTCAAGTCTTTTTTTAACGATTCCCTTGGTGTGAAAATAAATTTCCTGACAATGCATTATACTTTCTGCCTTGTCACCTGCATATACTTTTGAAGTCAAGGACACAGGAGAGAAATTGCCCTCCCAATTTCTCACTCGCAGTAATGGAGTGCCTTAAAATATCCCTCCCCTGTTTTTTTTTATACAACTAAGACATGTATGCTACTATTGCTTCTCCATACCTCTCTCAGTCTTGCTTATTTAAAAGCTAGTTCTTGTTGATTTCAGAGGGATTATCGGCTGCATAACAGATAATATCCTGTTATATAATTCCGCTGACAAAAGACTTATCTAGTACAGGGAATTGGGATAGAGGATGTCTAAGGTCATTTCCTCTGATTCTATGACTCTAACTAGAAAGAGATGATTTCTTCTGTTTTCTGGAATTCCCATGTGGGCTGCAAGCTTTTAGAATAGTAACTTATCAGTGCCTGAGGAATTGAAAAGGAAAAAAAAGAGAACAAAGTCATGACATTCACTGGAAATCTATTTTTGCTATATCTCACCTGGGAGGTCTTCGAGTACAGAATCAACATAAAGTACTTTGATACTTTGTATGATAAACTTTCATTTTGCATTACAGATGTTATAATTCTGGCCAAAATTGAGAGATATTTTCTCCCCAAAGACTTGGCTAGATCCACCTTAGCTTACAATGTTTGTAGTATTCAGTATGTGCCAGTTTGGAAACACACTGACCAGATTTATGCTTACTGGTCTAAAATGTAATTCAGAATATAATTATTCTTTGGTTTTCATAATCCTCTGAATATTGTGATCTATTTTTGAGCATAATCTCAACATGTATAAATAGGATAAGACTGCATAACAATTAGGACTGAATGAATTTCTCTTTCACTCTTCAATATTAAATCATAGGATGAATTCCTATTTTATTTTATTTTTAAAGTAAAGCTGCTGCTGCTTTTACTGATACTGTTCTACTTATTTTTCATTGTTTGATATCACTATTAATTCCTTTTTGTAAAATTTCCTTGGGACACTTTGATGCAGGATATTAAATTTTGCACATCTTCCTTCCCCTGTCCTTACCACTTTCTACAGAGGGATGATCGAGAGCATCCTGTCATACAGCATCACAGTCTGGTTTGGAAGCATCACTGCTTCAGACAGAACAGCAGTGTAGAGAGTGGTGAGGATGGCTGAAAATATCATTGGCAATTCCCTCCCTTCCATCCAGAACATAGCACAGAAGCGTTGCTTGAGCAGGGTTTGCAAGATTGTCTGGGACACTATACATCCTCTTCACGACCTGTTTTCCTTGTTACCTTCTGGGAGGAGGCTGCATGGTACCCGAAGCAGAACATCAAGATTCAGTCACAGTTTTGTTCCATACAGTATTAATCTTGTGAACTCTAAAGCTTCCTCTTTCCGTAACGTATTCAAGATGGTCAGGAATTAATATTTATATGTTATTTATATGTAAGGATGAAGGTTTATACATATGTTGTATACAGCATGTTTAAATGTGTGTTATGTATGTGTACATTTTTGAGAGGAAGCAACTAAATTTCATTTTTAATGTGTGCCAATCTGCCCACAATAAAAAAATGACAACAAAGGTTATCTTATCTTGCCTTGCCTTGCCTTGCCTTGCCTTGCCTCGCCTCGCCTCGCCTCGCCTTACCTTACCTTATCTTCATCTTATCTTCATCTTATTTTGTAGAACAAACAGTTAAACCAATGACAGGCTGTAATTTCACGTTTGCTTCCTTCCTTCACAGGGACTAAAGCAGTACTTAATTCTTTCCAATTTAAGACAATCTACCATTTTCTTTTCACGATGAGCTGATGCTATTTGCTTCTTTATGACACTGAAGGAAAATAAAATAAAATAATTCTAAATCAGGTCCATTGCTTGCTGGACAGGTACATTTTTTTAATAGGCTCCCAACTTTTAACTCAGCAATCCTTAGACAACTGGCTAATGGAAGATTTCAGAGTGCCTTTCCTTCACTTCTGCTGTCCCAATATTATTGGCAGCTACAATAAAAAGCTTTTTTTTAAGCATGAAAGAAGGAATATACCTAAGTAAATTAAGAGCAAAAGGAAAAGGTGAAGAACAACAATGGATCTCAGCAATGAAAAAATTATAGCATTTTTTTTAATTTTAGAAGAAAATAACCCAGCAGCCAAAATAGAATCCAGTCAATGAGAAATAAACAAACAGATGGAGTTCTATGGCTCCTGACCAAATGAAAATGACAAAGCGCTAAGGGATCAGAGAAGCAGGACATAGCAAGCCCTATTACATGCATTAGAAATCAATTTGAGCTCACATCATCCCTCAAATGATGCTAAATATGACACTGGGCAATTGCAACTAGCAAGGTGCCCAAAAAATGGAATATATCCAAAATGTAGGGAAAGAAAGAGCTGAGGAAAGGAGGAATGGGAATGGCAGGTTTAATTCTCCATCCTATGGAAATTTTTTCCATCTGTCTTTCCATTATTTTTTAATAGGCTTCAAAAGTTATGAAACTGGCCATATGGATTTTAGCTTAATTATATCCCTTTTATTTAGCCATTATTTAGATTTGCTTTCAGAAAATCTACCAAAAAATGCTCAGATTATCTCCCCTTTAGAATATTGTTTGTTAGTAGCTCCAGCACCAGATGAATAAAATTCTCTTTTTCTCCTCAACCATCCTTATAATATCTATTGAAAGGTATAAAACAGCTGTATTTCAAAAACACTGAAGATACATATTTTCTAAGACAGTATTTGCCAAACTGGGCATGCTGCAGTTCTCAAAATTTCCCAGCTATTATGACCTTTACCAGTATTCTGGATTTCACTCCTTTGGAGGAGATGCAGTTATCATATTCCATACGAAACAAGTTTGCAAGTAAATTCATTGATAAAAGGTCATAGCCATCTCTAGCTGCCAAAACAATCATTTTGCAGCAAGGTGGAAATAAGCTTAGAATCATGCGCAGGTTAAGAAAATAAGATATACTGTTGAATTTCAACAACTTTTCAAGCACAATTCAGAAATGGCCACACTGACTTATTGTACTAGAAGACTCAGTTCAACAACTGAAAGTTGACAAGTTGCATTGCGTTAATCTGTCAATTGCATGGTTTGGGTTGTTTAGAAGAACCTACTTGTCTCCCAGCATTGTAGGTTCAGACAAATGGATATCTGATACAATGCTTACAGGCAAAGGCATCGCATCAGAGATCATTGAAGTGGTATCCTCTGAAATGAGATTCTGGAATCTTTAAAACTTAAGGTATGGCTGGATAGATGTACTAAAAGTGACAAGTTTATTTATCAGAATCTGTCAGAACAGCCAGCTGAAAAGATATATACTTTCCCTTGTTGTGGAGTTCCAATTATATACTGAAAGTCTTTCTGACTTTCTATCAAATGTAAGAGCTATGAACTATACCCAACTTGCCAAGGTTGTTTCCGGAAGTAATACACAACGCTGTGTAGAGATTAGGAATAAACGGGTTGACCCATTGCCAGTCTGTTGCAATCTTTTTTTTTCTTCCTTGAAAGAAAAGGAAGGCAGTTTTCTATAAAAATAGTGTGCAGTTTGGCCCAAGAAAGCCAAACCTCCATTAAATATGGTATCTAAGCTGATAGTGACAGATCAGGAAAGGGATCTCAGAATGCTGATGAACAGCTCAATGAAAATGTTAACCCTGCATGTAGCTGCAGTAAAAAAAAAAAGTAAGAAAGATGAATTGCATGCTTGAAATCATTAGGTAAGAAATTTAAAATTGAACAATTGGTATAAAGAATAAGTATATTTGAATAAATCTGAAGTGAAATCACACTTGAACAGTTTTGTGTACAGTTCTGATCCACAATATGAAAAAGATGCTGAAACCCTAGAAAGAGCAGAGATGATAAGAGATCTGGAGATGAAATCCTATGAAGAATGGCTAAAAGACTAGGCATGTTTAGCTTACCAAAGAAAAGACTGAGGGGATACATGATAGCAATCTTGCAATATTTGAAAGGCTGCCACAGTGAAGATGGTGTCAAATTATTCTCCATAGCATGTGAGGGTAGAACAAGAAGAAATGGGTGTCAGAGTAAGATCCAAACTGGAAATACGGAGGAATTTCCCTGTAGGGGAACAACTTGCCTCCCAGCATTGTAGAAGCTCCATTACTGGAGGTTCTCAAAAAGAGATTGGACAACCATTTGTCTGAAATGAATTGAGGACCCCTGTCTTAGGCAAGGGGATTGGACTGGAAAACCTCCCAGGTCACTTCCAATCCTTTGATTCTATGACTAAAATTCAAGAAGGACATTATAGAACTGGAGAAGGTATGTAGAAAGCAAACAAAATGATTAGATGGTTGATCATGAGGGAATTAGAGAATCTAGCTTGGAAGAAGAAAATAATGGAAGATGTGATAGAAAAACATAAAATCATGAATGGCATTGATAATGTAAATAGAAAAAGAAGATGAAAGTGCTGTGAGACGAATCAGGTAGAATATTTTATTTTTGAGAAATTGCTCAAACAATCTATAGAATTTATCAGCACATAAAGTGTTGGCAGTCAATTTGACTGAGAGCCACCCAGTTTATTATAAGATGGAGCTATATAAATGTTTTAAATAAACAAGCAAAGACATAAATAAATTTGGATAGTTTAAAAAAGGAATTTGTATCAAGGAATCAAAATTCTCTGGCATCAGCATTTTCCAAGAACCTGTGATGAAAGGATGCATAAATATGGTTTGATTTTTACATGGAGTTTATTTGAAAACATGAAAATTAGATCCATCTGCCCCAAATAAGACATTAAAAGTATGGATCCTCATGGATCAATTATTTTTAACATGTGGAGCAATGGAAGCACAGATTCCTTTCACCTGTGCAGAGTGAGTTGTAAGAAGCATATATCTGATTATCTTTTTCTGGTGGAATCAGTATAAAACTTACATGGATCAATGAGGCTCTGCATGGACCACATTATTCAGATTGTGTATGTGTGAGACAGAGAATGGAAGAATTTTATATATGTCTGATTATCATATATTTCTAATTAATGCAAAATGATTTTTTACATATGCTTTTTTTACATATACATATATTTTGGTATTCTACCAAAATCTTTTGTGATGAACCTCATCAGAAGCCAGAATAAAATATACTTTTCTTTTCCTTTCATGTTTGGGCACTTCTGTAACATTCCACATAGAGAGGAAAAGGATAGTAAATGGAAAAAGTGCCTACACTAATATTTCATACATACCAAAATTAACGGAAGGGATACTTTGAATGAAAGCTTACTATTCAGGGACAAATCAAAGGCCCTTTTCTATCATCCCTGACTGAGCATTTTAAAAGAACACGTAGCGAAAAAAGTGCCTTTGTATGTGCAAAAATGTAAGCTTTAACTTTAAAAAAGTTAAACTTTAACAAAAGCATATGTTAAATCTATAAGCAATAGACATATTGTACTACGCATGTTTGTTGGTATTGTAACTATTCTGATGCTGGTATGTACTTCAGTGGGATAGATCGAATGACTGTTGCTAAATAAAATATTCTCTTTACCTGTTGGCCTCCTCTACTCATTGGATACAGAACTGTTATTCCACAACAACTAATAGAGTATTTTAAGTTGGGTTACAGGCTAATTTTGAAGAACATAAACTTCAAATGAGCCTGTCAAAAACATTCATCAATTGCCATGCTTAATTGTTTGATACATTAATTGCCCATTAAAGATGTAGATTTTTAATGGGATTTTAAATGGAGAGGTCCCTGATGAAAGGCTAGAGAGTGCCGATGGCTTTGTTGCAAGCAAACTATTCTCATCTGTTTAGTCAAGCAATACATTTCTAAATTTTTCCAAACAGCCATTTTTCCCCTGTGTGATTTAGTAAAAGATAAATGTCTCATTAATTCTTTTCTTAGCATATTACAATATTTGTTTTAATCTGTTAAATCATTTTCTAAGTGATTAACAATAATGTAAATTATAGCAAAATATATATTTAAAGCATTTTCCACCTTAATTTTATTTGGAACCAACGTCCTCCACAAATAATGTGGTTCAGAGTGAATGGCAGTAGATTTATTAAGAATAAACGGTGCTGAATTGGAAACTGAGATATACTGTATACAAGCGTTGTCAAATTTTGCTAGACTGCACTTCCAAAGATATATCTTACAGAAGAACCTTAGTTTAAGATCTTAAGACATAGGTAATCTTAAAGTAGCCATTGTATCTAGATCCAGAGCCATAAAGATTATAAAGCTTAAAACAGCACCTGTCATGTTTACTACTCCCGGACCAAATTGGAAAGGATACTAAAGAAAGGGTTCTGAAATTAATATGTTAAATATTAGTTAAATGCATTGATTCAATGCTTGTTCCTTCCTTATGCTACTGTATCTATTTTAGCCTTACATTTCCCTTTCAATTTTGACAGAGCCCAGTCAGTTCTGGATGCAGTTATTGTTTCTTGCCTTTTAGCTTGCAGCTGGATGTAGGCGTCTGGCACTTTAGTTCATTTTAACTCTGCCCTGGTGGGACAAATAGGATCTATGTTTTTTTTATTGTTTTTACTGCTCTTATTTTTCTCTTTGTACTGGTCTAAGACTGCAATAGAGTCACTTTTATTTTTACATAGAATTAACTTGTTAAACCAGAAATATTGGTGTGCTTCCCTTGGCATTTTCTAGGTTCCTGTTTTCAGTGAGTTTCTTTTTATTTTTTAAATTAGAACAAAAGAATAGAAGCTGAAAAGTAAAAAAGATAGCCTCTATCATACTTTTAACGATGACTTGGCTTTGGGACCTCCTGTAGTCCTTACTGGCAAACTTAGAAACTAAAATTTGCCTGTGAAGGAATTAAAGAAAACAATCCCGTCAATTTCCATTCTGTTATTGAATTGTTCTGTGTTGAGCTGCAGCCACAATGGGAAATGTTCTATGAATATGAACGTCCCTATTTGGCAGTTATTTTGTGAGAAGACCACTATAAGTCCTCACATTTTAAAAAAATGCCTAATGTAGTGATTTGTGAGGTTTCCTTCCCATGAAATAAATCAGGTAGGTGCAATGTCTATTAACTCAAGGGTTATATTAGACTGGTCACAAATCAAGGATTTCCTGTGGTCCTAAAAGAAAACATTACAACTTCAATTGAATATTAATCTTTAAAATCCTCTCTATCAACGTGTGTGGTTGAATCCATTTTTTTTCAGCCTTTTTACATGTCCACCAAACATGATAAAATGTTCCTCCATGTTGTTCACATTTCCAGCATACATTTGAAATGCCTTTAGACATTCTAGATAATTTCTCTAGAATAATATGTCAATGATACCTCATTTAATAAAAATTCTCTTTAAGATCATTACACAATTTCAATTTCAAGCCTTTTAACCTTATGCTTTTTCCATTGGTTCATCTCATTATAATAACCAAAACTCTTACCTACTTTATCATACATTCTTTAATCTGTTCTTCCTCTTTTTTAAAATTTCAACACAAGTTTATACATTTTAGCAATTACATGTTCATCATCAGCACATTGTTGCATTGCAAATTCTGTCTTATTTTGCTCCATACTATAAATCCTTTTCTCCATTTTGAATCTTTCTGATAACTGTAAATAAAAATAAACATTGACAAATATATCATTCTTCTATTAATTACTTTATTTATTTAATTTTAAATTCCCCTTGATGGTTTTCCAATAATTCCTGATACACCAGGCATTTCTCCTTTTCTGCTGCTTCTCCTCTGTGATATGCTTCTTTAAAAGAGATCCATAAAGGTGTTTTGGGGCACAAACTGAGTTTATATATATTTCAACTTTTCAGTATGGCACATCTAATAAAACTACTTTTGATGTCCACGTTAACTTCAATTTTATTGTATCATAAATATGTGTGTGTGTGTGTGTGTGTGTGTGTGTGATCCAAACTTCAGATCATGACTGTTATGTACTGGGCCTTGCTGAAGTCATTCAGCAAGGCTCAGAAAGTCTGCAGAGAGGCTGGGCCTTGCTGAGTCATTCAGCAAGGCTCAGGAAGTCTGAAAAGAGGTTGCAGAGACCCGGACAGACCACGTGTCTGCCCGGGACCCAGACAGGCTGTCTCCAGCCTTGCGTGCATGCATGAGGCAGGAGAATAGCCTGCATCGATTGGCTGAGCATTCCCTTGCAAGGGAATATAAGAAGGAGTGGCCAGTGTGGCCAGTCAGCAGTTAGTAGCTTGATTCCTGTTTATGTTTCTGTTCTGTTCAATCTTCTCTATGCTTCTGTTCAGTGAATGTATTCAATAAAGAACATCTTTTGTACCAACTGCTTCGTCTTCATGTCTGCTGTGCGAACAGAACATTGGCGACGAAGGTGGGATTCGCCGTTTGGAATCCCGAAGAAGCAGAATTAGGCCTACTTACCTAAAGGCCTGATGAGCGGAGAAGTTCGGCGTCCGGTGGAAGCGACTGCCTGCCAGCATGAAGACTCTGGAAGTGAGCTCGGCTTCAAAAGGACCCCTTCTCACTCCGTGCGGAGAAGTTTGGTGTCCTGTGGAAGTGGTTGCCTACCAGTACGGAGACGCTGGAGGCGAGTTTGGTTTCCAGGGACCCCTTCTCACGCCTTGAAGCAGAAGGAATCAAAGAGAAGCGCGGCGTCCAGCAGAAGCAACCACCTACCAGTACGGAGACGCTGGAGGTGGGCTTTCAGCTTCATGGGACCCCTTCTCTGAGAAGCGCAGCGTCCAGGAGAAGCAACCACCTGCCAGTATGCATACGCTGGAGGCGGGCTTGGCTTCGTGGGACCCCTTCCTTTCTTGCAGTGAGAGATGTTGACGAGGCTATCGGTCACAACGATCCAAGCTGGGCCATTTCTCGGCTAAGAAAAGGCTGTGTGAGCATCGAGAGTCCCAAGAGCTGGGAAGAGGCTCCACGATCGAACCATTGCGGATAGCGAGGCGACAGCTCAACGGCCCGTCCGGCGATCCATGTGGCGGTTTCGGACTATCAAGATGTTGCTTGAAGGGTTTCACAAGCGTCCCCCAAGTCTACTGAAAGGACCATTCAGGTGCTCCTGAAGCTCAGTACTGGGGGGGGGTGTTATGTTTTAACTGGGTTGTGTGTAGTATTGTATAAACAGTAAGGTGAAGGCAACCCATCTCCTTATTGTACCAAAGAGAATGTTTATTCTGTACATGTGTTAGTTGCTGTAAATAGTCACATCATTGAAGTCATGGGGAAAACAAGGGTTTTAATATTGCAAAATGTATGATTCCAACTTAGACTATAGTATCGTGTACCTACAATTGCTAAGGCTACAAATGCTAATTTATGCCTGGAATCCTCATGTAAGAACTTCTGCAAATTTTGTACACTCTCCTCTTGCTCCTATGTTCAGGATGTGAAAGCGTTTGTGACACATTCTATTCATAGTGCGTTCATTCAATGGGAGGAATCCAAGTCCTTTTCCATCTTGTGGCTCATTTCGACGCCACATCGACCAGTTACGCTGGCGGTTTCCCCTGGCTCCGCTTTTGGGGGGGAGGGGGACCCCAATTATGATTGGGGATCTCTCCACGAGGGCACATCTTCCAATGCTCCAGATGGGGGTCTTGCCATGGAGGTGGCTTCTGACTCTGGCAGTGGTCCCTGGCTAGGGACAGCTCCAGATGGGGGGGGGTCTTGCCATGGACGGCTCCTGACTCAGGCAGAGGTCCCTGGCTAGGGACAAATGGCCGTACATGGGCCACTCAGGGTACTCCTGCTGCTGGTCTTGGGCTCGAGGGACAATGCTCCCAAGAGGAGTCCCATGGAATTCCGGGGAGATCCACCCCGCCAAGGGACTGGGGGAACTCAACCCCTCCAAGGAACTCTGGTGTTGGGTCTAGCAGATCCAGCCAGTCAGCCATCAGGGGGAACCCCTGAGTTGTCTGGGTGAAAAAGCCCTGGGGTGTTTGCGCGACTCGGAAGCAGGCACTCCAGGCACCTATGCCTATTGTAACACCTACCTCTAAAATTACAACTTTAATTAAACCTAGTCTGGTTCCATGCAGCAGAATGGGTAAGGGTCCTCCAAACAGTTACAAGATCATGTGAGGTCCCCGAGCTGTCCATATTGTGAAAGAAAAATATGTGGCAAATATGTTCAGTGGTGTCAGTATTGTCAAAAGGTGAAAGAATGTGAATTTACCCAGGAACTGGGGAAGGGTTGTAATGTAAAGGCTGTTGTAAGACGGGCCATCCGGCCTGATATGATATTGTTGTGTATATTGTGTTAAACAATTGTTTAGTATTGTTTAATCCAAGAGGGGAGGGGTGTTATGTACTGGGCCTTGCTGAAGTCATTCAGCAAGGCTCAGAAAGTCTGCAGAGAGGCTGGGCCTTGCTGAGTCATTCAGCAAGGCTCAGGAAGTCTGAAAAGAGGTTGCAGAGACCCGGACAGACCACGTGTCTGCCCGGGACCCAGTCAGGCTGTCTCCAGCCTTGCGCGCATGCGCGAGGCGGGAGAATAGCCTGCATCGATTGGCTGAGCATTCCCTTGCAAGGGAATATAAGAAGGAGTGGCCAGTGTGGCCAGTCAGCAGTTAGTAGCTTGATTCCTGTTTATGTTTCTGTTCTGTTCAATCTTCTCTATGCTTCTGTTCAGTGAATGTATTCAATAAAGAACATCTTTTGTACCAACTGCCTCGTCTTCATGTCTGCTGTGCGAACAGAACAATGACCTTTTAACATTCTCACCAACATCCATTCTTACATCAAGACCAAATAACAAGTAGCAAAATAGAGTTTCAAATCCTGTAAACCCAATCTTCCCATTTCCTTTTGTTCCTTTCTTGTAACACTTTGTATTTAACTTGTGGTTTTCCCCCCTTGCATAGAAATAGGTATATCTTTTTGTCATTGTTTAAATGTTGTATCAGTTGTTAAAGCAGGTATTGTCTGAAACGAAACATCATTCTAGGCAAAACATTCATTTTTTTATCACACAGATACTCCCCCAAAATGACAATTTTAATTCCTCCCATATTAATATATTCTTCTTAAGTTCATTCCATGTCAATAATTATTCTGAATTCATATTTGTCAACAATTTATTTGTAAACAATTTATGGAGTTAGTCAAGGAAGAGAAACGCTGAGAGTTTTGACTTTACAATATTTTTTAAAAAAGCATCTAAGCCATGTTAATTGAGTTTTAAATCCATATTAGAAGTTGAAGACCTATTTCTGTTAAAATATTGACATTTTATTAGATCAAAATCAGAATTATTACATCAAGTAACAATAGCTCAGAAAATGTGTTTCTGAGAGATATTTTTCTTAACAAACTACAGTTGATAAATCTCCTCCATAAATGTTTTCTAAACATCTTTGTATTGTTGGTAGATCACTTTCCTGCTCCCTTCAATCATTTATTATTCTGTCATCATAATAACAATGCAAACCAAAACCATAATGGCTCAATTTCCATCCTTTCCAGTGGTGGGATTCAAATCCCTGAATAACTGGTTTTCTCTGCGTGGATGTAGGCCTGGGCCTCCGAGGCCTAGAATGGACTACTGGAAGTGGCATCCCCACACTTCAAGCGGGCTGTTCGAGGCCTGGAAGGCCTCCTCCAGGACTTCCGGAAGCAGTTCTCCAAACTCAACAAAATTTAGCTACCGGTTCTGCCAAACTGGTGCGAACTGGCTGAATCCCATCACTGATCCTTTCCCATAACTTGGGAAACTTTGGGCCAGCTTTTCTCTCTCAGGCCAACCCATTCACAGGGAGATCTCTACAAAAAACATCTAAAATAAAGTTGAGCTATAAAATCTAAATAATAATGAAAACAACAAAAGACTGTTTGAAATGCAACAACAAGTTGGCATGTTATAGCTTTCCAAATTGAAAACTGAAATATTCGCTAGGTGTGCAATGCATGTTTCTAGTTTGAACTTGCTATAAAAATATCCTGACACAATGGAATTAATGCCACATTGCATGAAAGCTGATCCTTGGTGGCAATAGCTGCTGCAAATAGGTAGTACACTAGTTTAGAAACCATATCATTTCTGGAGATAGCCATTTCCCACATTCGCTTGCAGCATCTTTTAAAGTTCAATTCCTTAATTCACTTGGTAAAAGAAAACAAACTAAGTCTGATAAATGCCCATTTTCATATCTCTCTGTAGAATGTTACTTTTTGACCATAACAATAAAAAAGTGCTTGCAACCCATTACCTTAGGCAAACCCTAAAACGTTTTAAGGACTTCCTCATGTACTGATAGATGAGTGTATGCTTTGCCAATAGCACTAGAAATATATGTGATTGTGTTAAAAAGTAACTGTTTAATAGAGGTAACTCTATTAAACAGATTCTTTTATTCAATCCATACTCTTCCAGCTTTGTTAAATTGTGCGTGGCTTGATATGTTTGGTAGTAGGAGCTCTTAGATCACGTCTTCTCATACAAAACTAATCCCCAGGATATAATTATGACTACAGATTTTGCATTACTTGGACTTCACATGTTCATATGAATATCATCACTGGTGTGTATATGACAAGAAGAAAAGACTTGATGATAAAATCAAACAATCAGCAGTATGCCTGGCTTATATCCTTCACTCTTTCTTTTTGCTGAGAGAAAATGTGACTGTTTTAAAATCTGGTGTCCATATGTGTAGATATAGAATAGTAACATTCTTTCACCAGAATGATAGGAAAAGGAACCCTGGAGAATGTTTCTGAAGCTCAGCAGACTTTTTCTTCACAAACATCCTGCTAAGTAACTGTTTGCATATCTCATAGGGGCTTTTATCATGAACTTGAAGAATGATGCTCAGGAAGTGAACAGAAGTTCTTGATATTATTGGCAATCTTTTGTCAATTTCAGATGTAGTTTACTGTATGGCATTGAGAAGTTAATGTACATTATACATACAATGTATATTTTTTTGGATTATGGCCCAATGTCAAAATCATCCCACCAATATGGACCAGTAAGGGGGAAAGTGTTTTGCCATTAAAGTCAGTTTCCAGAGTTCCATTACATTCCACCAACACTTCTGAATGAAAACATGCAATACATCTATGTACCGAAAGAGTGGGCCTTTATAGATCAGGGATAGCTTTATTTCAATAGCTTCCCATGGAGGAACATGGAAAAGCATGAAATACTTAGGAAGACAAACAAAATTGGTTTCTGTCTTAGATATGGAGGCCATTCATAAAGAGACCCTGCATCAAACCTTCCCTATTACAAAAAAGGATTTCACTCGTGGAAAAGGGAATTGACCTGTAGAGGAGTCACTTGTACAATCAGGTAGCTGACCATGGCTTGGTGGTTGAAGTCTGCTTAATGCTTAACAATACATAGAGTCAATACATAATGCAGGATCTAATCTGAATTTGATGACTGGTAACAACACTCTTATTAATAATTTAACAAAGAGAGAAGCAACCTGGAGAAAGTCCCTAACAGTGAGGACAATTAACCAGTGGAACAGCTTGCCTTCAGAAATCGTGGGTGCTCTATCATTGGAGGTTTTTAAGAAGACACTGGACAATCACTTGTCTGAGATGGTATAGGTTCTCCTGCTTAAGTGGGGGGCTGGACCAGAAGACCTCCAAGGTCCCTTCCAGCTCTATTCTATTCTATTCTATTCTATTCTATTCTATTCTATTCTATTCTATTCTATTCTATTCTATTCTATTCTATTCTATTCTATTCTATTCTATTCTATTCAACTAAAAGCCATATACAACCAGGCACATAATAAATACAACATATAGAACAGCCATATATTCTGGAGAGAGCGAATTTCCCTGATGACGGGCTTCAGCAAGACTCCAAAAGCTTGGAAGAATAAACCTTTGGTCCCAGTGACCAACTCAGATTGAATCCTACCACGTTATCCTGAGATACATATATTTACCTTTAATACATAATGTTAATAGTTTCACTTAGTATGTCAAATTATCATTTTAAACAAAGATGAAATGCTTATCTTAATGTCAAAACCTGAGTTTCTCCCCAACTTTTGACATAAAATACAATTTATAAACTATAATTTAGTAGTCTGTCAATTAAAGATGTCCAAATATGATCTGTTTAAGAATTATGTAAAACCATTTCTCTTGTAATACTCCTTGTACTTTTTCTTTTTCCTAAGCTCTCTTTACACCATATATTACCACTATTGTAGTTGTATTCACTCATTACTAATCATATTGGCATTATTTGGATGAATGCAATGATACTTTGAATGCATGTTATTCATATGCAATAGATATTATATTCTGCACAGATTTACATAAAAATAAAAAAAAAGATTGTCACCAAAGTAAACTGTGTTGTTTTAATTACAAACTAGAGGAATACCTGAATAAACTTTATAATTCTGGTAACTTCTTGAAAATGAAAACTTGTGAATATTGAAGTTTTATGTAATTGATTTAAGTATATACACTTTTAAAACATCAATAGTGGAGCTTATGCTGTTATTTTTTTTCTGTAGTTGGCATGAGCACTGCTTTATAACTTGTCTCAGCTGCTTAATTAACTTTAGCAGTGATGTGAGCAAAGCTTTATAGTTTATAAAGCAAATATTTTCATGAAACAACACTGTAGCTGAATAAATGCATAAAGTATTGATCATCCTACTTATATGTTTGTGTTGTATATTGGTTTTTCTCTCTGGCTGTGCACAGATGGGTTTTTCCAAATAAAAGCCAAATGAGAAAAAACAGAAACAGAAATTTTACAATCAAAAACTCAAGGTGAAAACTGCCATTTCTCTTTGAAAGCTAAAATTAGATCCATTAAATGGGATGGAATTCTTAATAATTATGTAATGAATATTATTAAATGTTTTATCTTTTATTTTCCTCCATCACCATTTTATTAAAATATATATCAGGAAAAGAGAGAGGCCAAAGTATAATAGAGAATGCATAAGACAGTGGAAGCTCCCAGCTGTCTATTGGGTGTTCAGGCAGCACAAAACTGATATGACACAATGTCAATCATCATAAGCTATAAGGATGATGAATTTGATTTCACACCAGCATGGACTACTGGTAGTATCATTTCATTATAGGTCCAGAAACAATATCTTGCACTAAATCTAATATTTTTTTTATATAAATAGCAGTATTTAACTAATCTTGACTAATCTTCCCAGAGCTAAGCAGGGTCAGATCTAGTTAATATTTAGGTAGAGAAATTCCTTATCTACAGTATATTCTAGACTGCAGGTTGAAAGAAACAAAAATAAACATTTCCTATATAAGGGCAATAACAAATCAGTTCCATATTGCTACAAAAAAATTACAAGGATGTGTTCATGTAGTCATAAGTAGTTCAACTTTGATTCAAGGGGGTTGTGTAGGCTATGCTCAGACCTTCTGATGAAACAAAGTAGTGAACACTGTATAAATACATGAGGAAGTCAAGCCTTCTTCATGTATTTATACAGTTCATCATTTACCAAAATGAGCTTCCTTTTTGATTTTATGGGCCTATGAAAATGTGTTATATCATGGAAGCTTAATAGCCCAACTAGCATTGCCTATATTGATTGGCACCAATTTCACAAGATTTAAGGACAGAGGTCTTTCCCATGGTTTGCTTACCTATTTTCATATACATGCTATATGTTGAACTTTCATTCTTCTTCATGCAAAATATACTTTGTAGTTCTATATTTCTCCAAAACTTTAATTTATCTTCTGAAAAGAGTTTGGAAAATTATGGCAGATATGTGAAAAATGAAGAAACAGAAGAAAGCAAATGGGATATCAAAACAAACTGGAAATTACCAAGAAGAGAAGCCAAATACAGTAAAGAAAAAAGTCTCAGAAAGTGTGATGTTGTCCAGATTCCCAGGGGGGAGGGTGTACATTCAGAAGAGCAAGAGACAGTGTAGTTTATATAGTTTGTGTTAAGAGAAAGAGGGTAAAGATGGCTCATCCCTAATAGTTCCCAGAGTTTACTTTCAATGGAAGTAGTCTACTTTAGTTGGAAAAGATTTCTGTCTATAGGAGAGGAACAATAAATTTGCTTAGAAGAATCACAACACGTCTTTTTGATTTTTGGAGCCTGACAAAAGGGAACTTAACAAAGAGTTCCATAGAGCTTTTAGTAAATACATTGGAGATGAAAACAGACATTGAAAACAAGGAAAGTTTTTCAAAAGAGGCATGAACTTAGAAGAGGTTCCAATCTCAGCTTGGTAAGCTAAAGGTCACTAGTAAACAGATAGTAACTGATTCAAAAAAAATAAAATAATGGAAGACACATACTGAAATACTGTACATTCTCCAAAGCACCTAAAGGCAGGACAAGAAGCAATGAATGGAAACTAATCAAAGAGAGAAGCAATCTAGAACTAAGGAGAAATTTCCTGACAGTTAGAACAATTAATCAGTGGAACAACCTGCCTACAGAAGTTGTGAATGCTGCAATACTGGAAGTTTTAAGAAGAGACTGGACAACCATTTGTCTGAAATGGTATAGGGTTTCCTGCCTGAGCAGGAAGTTGGACTAGAAGACCTCCAAGGTCCCTTCCAACTCTATTATTATTATTATTATTATTATTATTATTATTATTATTATTATTATTATTATTATTATTATTATTATTATTATTATTATTATTATTATTATTATTATTATTATTATTATTATTATTATTGTTGTTGTTGTTGTTGTTGTTGTTGTTGTTGTTGTTATTATTATTGTTGTTATTGTTATTATTATTATTATTGTTGTTGTTATTATTGTTATTGTTATTATTGTTATTATTATGGTACACATCTAATATGCCTTAGAAAATAGAAGAACCTCTAATATTGGAAGATGAAGTTAGAACAGCAAACTATTCTAATTATTATCAAATGGGAAAGCTATAAAAATGATGGAATATCTACAGTAATATGGCAAGCAAAAGAAGAAAAACCAATAAAGGTTCTAAACAAGCAATGCTAACAAATCTAGAGAACAACACTGTGGCCAACTGATTTGACTATTTTACTCTAGTCTTAATTTTACATGCTAGCAAAATAATGCTTAGACTCATCCAACACAGATTAGAGCCCAACATGGAAAAAGAGATGCCAGAAGTTCAAACTGGGATTAGAAAAGGCTGAGGAATATGAGACATTATTGCTGATGCACAGTAGATACTTGAGAAGCAAAGTATACCAAAAAGAAGCCACTAGGTATTTTATTGATTATAGAAATGACTTTGATAGTGATCATGTCAAAATGTGAAATGTGCTGAGAAAAATGGAATTCAAGAACTTCTCATTGTCCTCATGGGAAACTTATATACAAGTCAGGAAGCCACAGTATGGGCAGAACATAGTGAAATCAACCTGCTCCAAGTTGGCAAAGGCATGCAACAAGGTATATACTCTCCCCTTATGTATTCATCCCATATGCTGAATACTGAATATATATTAAGGGAAGCTGGACTGGAAGAATATAAATATAGGTTTAAAACTGAAAGAGGAAACATCAATAACCAGTGCTATGCCAATGACACTATCTTAATAGCTGAAAATGCAAAGGATCTCTAAGCTATAGTAATAAAAGTGAAGGAGCACAGGAAAACAATGGGACTAAGATTAAATAGAGGAAAAACCTCAGTAAAGACAACAGATAGAACAATTAGCCTTAGAAGTTACAAATCTATCAAAGTGGTAGATCGCTTCTTCTTTTAGGATCAATCATGAACAGTAAAGAAATAAGCAGTCAAGAAGTACTCCACAGACTTGTATTGGGCAGAGCATCCATGTAGGCCTTGAAAAAGATAATTAACTGCTATGATATGTCAAAAACTATGAAGATCTGAATTGTGCAAGCCATGGTATTATGACACTTTATGGAAGTAAAAGGTGAACATTGAAGAAACAGGCTAAGAAGAGTATCAGCACTTTTGAACTTTGATGATGTAGAACACTCCTGAGAATACCATGAATGACCAAGAAAACAAACAAATGGATCATCAAATAAATCAACTCAGGATTCTAACTCAAGTCACAAATGCCCAGGCTAAATTATTCTCCTTTGGGCACATTATACAAAAACCTAGCTCTCCGAAAAGGCTCTAATGTTGGGAAAGGTGAAAGAAAGAGAATAAAAGGATGATGGATGGACTCTGTTACAGTGACAATAGGTGCACTGCTGAATGACCTGAGAGACCAGGTTGGGGACAGATTGTCACAGAGAAAATGTATTTATGTAGTCAGCGTCGACAATGACTTCATGACATATAATCAATCATTACTACAATAGCAATGATTTGTGCTATTTTGTTAGTTCCTATCCATTATGGCTATTATACATTATGCAGCATAAGAAGGAAAAAAAGGACTGAGAGTCTTGCAACATGACTATGAGACTCAGGAACTAATTCCTTAATCATGAACTGTATTTTTTTACTCCTATCATAAAATGTTATTTCTAGGAAGAAGAAGGCCAAGTTAAGAGGGGGAAATTATGCCAAAGTAACCTTCAGCTGAGAAATGAGCAAGTGGCATAATGAATTATATTCTAATTTGTAATTGTTGGACTTCATATATAAACTGTTCATTCTGTCTGTGTAAACCAGTTGATTAATACATGTAAAGTCAACCACTAGGACAGGGATGGGCAACCTAAGGCAGCCCCAGTATCTTGGGCTCTCTGGTATATGCAGGTTCAGATATTTGATCCATATTTGAGGTTTAGGATTTGAAGGGTGCTAATGTCCTTGAGCATCATTTTCCCACTGAGCCATTTCAATCTGTCTCACTGACACTTGTGACTGTCTCAATACAGTCAAAAGATAATAAAATAATACAGACTCCTGCAGAAAGGATATACCTAATCATAAACTAGATAAATATTGACTTCTGAAGTCAGTTTCCGCAGATTCAGATAATTATGAACATAGCCCTATATGTATTTTAATTATTTTGAAATATTACCATGGGAGTCACACACATATTATACTCAATCATAATTCTAATTTGAACGTTGCCAAGGGAAATAAGTGTTTATAGATTTATATCAGTAGAACTGTAGACACCTCATGAGATGGAACTAACCTCTCCTAAGCAAAAGGGATCACATGCTATGTAAATAGAAATTAGCATCAATAACTATTTTTTCTGTTTTTCAGTAGTAAAATGCATACATATATTAAGAATTATATTCTATAACCAATAATTCCCATTCTTTGCCAGCATGAAGGTGAAAAGTCAATACAAATAGTAGAAACAATGCTTTTGGGTTTACCCCAAAAATTAATAGTTCCAAGATAAAATGACAAGTAACTTTCATAAAATCAAATTGTTTGATGGGGGGAAAAAAATCCATTCTTGTTACCAATAAGGTAGAGAAAAATCTGAGTAGTATTAAAGAAGAAGAAAATCCCTTCCTTCCCTCCATTATACTTCAATTTCACTCTTATTAATCTCACACTTTCTATATTTACCCCCCTAGGACTATAAAGAGTAACACCTCTCTTTTAGAAAAAGAAAACCATTTTATCAATCATTTTAATTTTTCTCTTTCTCCATAGAATCTTGCAATAAACATGTTTTCACGTCTCATTCTTGATTCTTGTACGTTTTCTGTTTTTTCTATTTGGAACTCAAAAAGTCTGTTCATATTTATAACTTGCCAACATTAATATTGTTAAACATCATAATCTACACATTCTTGGCAAAAAGAGTTTTCCATTAACAGGAAACAGTATTTGTTATGTTCACTTCTCTTCTTTTTTATGATTTCCATCCATTTTGACAAGAACACATTTAAGACACACAATTTTATAAAGTTAAAAGTATTGTCCTAAACTCTTGTTTTGCCTATACAGAGAAAAACATAAAAAAGCAACGTGGATAGGAAGCCACTTGGTTGAGAAAAACTGCAGTCAGAATTTTATCCAAATGTGTATAGATTAGTTTTATTCTATTGACACATATCTCTATATAGCACATTGTTGTAAACAGATTGCTTTTGGTACAATGGTCCTATTCTTAATTTCTAATTAATTAAAATAATTTAAATATATATAAGAATAATTATTTTAACACTTTTAGGTAATTTAATTTTGTTGTAATTAAAAGTAAATCAAGTCAAGTCAGATTTTGTTTGCATCTTGGCCCATGCTATTATTTATCCTGATGTCAGGCCCAAGACCCAAAAAAGTGGTGATTCTTCCAAGCAGAGTTCTTTATTGTTCCATACCTATAGACAGAACCACCCAGTTTAAGATAATAGAACATAACAGTAATGGTTATGGGAAAAGTCTTAAGAGTCTAATAGGATGCAAACAAACAAACGAAAACGTTCAGAATATGAGATGAAAGGTGCTTCACATAATTCTCCTATAAAATTCCTTTGTACAATAGATAAATAGTTACAAATGTGAACAAGTGTGTGTCTGAAGCATTTCAAGTAGTATGTATTCTTCCACTAAGTCACAATTACAGTACAGAAATATTTGTGTTAAATAGTGTGTTAAATATTAATGCAATCTAACAATTAATGGAATATTTTTAAAATCTTTCCTGAGAGTGATGTTAATTAATTATTTGGTAAAGCATCAACTCTGTTGCTAAATGAACATAGGTCTAGATAAGAAATCTTGGATATGTTGAATTCTCAGTTGTAAAGATGTAAATTTTCTAGAAACAAGAATTTTCTCCCCCATTCTTCACTTAATTTTATATTTATCCTGCCAGAAAACAGAGACCTTTACTTTTCATATCCAATACTGGATTTTTCATAGAACATAAACTGATTAAATATAGGTTAATTTTTAAAATGTCTACAAAGTTAATTTCTTAGCAAAAAATCCCCAAGGAATCCTCACCCCAAGGAAGTGATAGATACAAGCCATATTATTTTTTAAAAAAAAACAACTCATCAAAATAAACATGAGAAATGGATCCTAGACATTCAGAAAGGCATTCATAAACCACCCTTTTTAGCCATGTCTGAAAATGTAAGCTGAATGTGCAAGACAAAGATACCAGCTGACCTCAATATTAAATAAGCAAGCACTTGGATAAAGAGGAACATGAGGATGAAAGAGGCACTCTTTTCAATCAGGCTAAAGACCAATTTATTTCAGCATTAGTAATGGGCAGCAAAATGCCTCTAGGAAATTAAGTCGAAGGACATGAGGAAAAATAATATCTCTAGCATTTGGCATTTAAAGTATGACACCTGAGATTCAAGGGGAAACAGTCATCAGGAAGGAAAAAAACAACAAAAACCCATATCAACAAAATGAATGCTTAAATGAAACCTAGTGAATCTCTTTCTCTGTCTCCTGAGAATGATTGAAATTCAAAAACTCCTGCCCTCCCCACCCCCAAAATGTGGATTTATGTCTGCACCCCTAAATGACTGTTCTATACTTGGCAGTTTGAGATTGCGGAGCCAGTTCTGTTAATGATTTCTGAGGTGATAGTGATGGCTCAGAGGTGCTTGGCAGAACAGTTAGCATAAAACTAATGAGCATCCCCGCACAACCATGTACTAGTGGGGGAAGGAAGGTGAGGAGGACAATAAATTAGAGACCAGGCCTGTGAAAAAGCTATCTGTACAAACATTTAATGGAGGCTGGAACAGAGAATTAATCACCCGTAATGATTAGGATTTGGAAGCTTATTTAATTCCATTTATAAATATTTTCCAACCTGTGATAAATGAACACTTGGGGAACTGGTCTTACCCTGATAGGAACCTTAGAGGTGTTTCGTGCCAGGAGGAGGAAGAACAGGGAATAAATGAGTTAGGAAATCCCCAAGAGTCTTTGCTCTGTATGCTTCAATCATCATTGCCTTTGCTAAGTCCTCAAAACAAATAGACAGATATTTAAAATTTGAAAGGGGTAGAACTATTCAGAGGAAATAGAATGTTATATGGTATTGCATTTATTTGAAACCACAATTAAACATACAATTAAATTACGGAGAAGGTATAATCAATAAAGGTGACTCTTTGAGATATTTTAAAGAGTCATCATTACTGATGTTGCCTTCTCAGATTCTACAGATTTCTTTTCCCTATTCATGGTAGAAAGAGTGGGGAGCTCTCCCCACTGGGCTGGACTCTCCCAGCCATCTTGCTAATTTTGATCCCCCTCCTGTGGACTGTCCTGGCCCTGTCCTTTCAAATTGACATCCCTATCCTTTCTCTTCAGTTCCAAGTCCCATTTACTAAGCAAATTTATTCATTCATAAGATTTATAAACTCACTCCAGAGACTGTAGATATCTGGGATGGTTTACTGATGCAGCAACTTCATTTTTTGTAGATAGAATACCACCACCTGTTTTAAATGGTTACTAAATAGAATAAGACATATTTCCTGTAGTTTATTTTCAGTTTTGTAATTATGTTGGAAAAAGCAGAAAACCAAACTTTGCTAATGAGGCATGAAGATTTGGAACTAGAGAGGGTCTAAGATTAGAGTCATGATGTAGTCAATGTCATTTTGAAGAGAAGAGAGATAACAGAGGCCCTTAAAGAGGCATTGGTTCATTCACTCCCCAAGATCTGGCTCCAACAAAATTGGAGAACTACCATCCTAGCTCTGAACTGTTTTTGAGGTAAAGATTATTGAGAAAGTGGAGGTGCTCCAATTGCAGAAGGCTCTGGAGGTTATGAGTGGTCTACATTCTTGGCAATCTGGGTTCAGACTTGGACATGGGATGGAAAATGTATTAGTTGTTTTCATGGATGTCTTGGATAGGACTTGGTTAGAAGTTGTACAACCATCCTTGTCCTCGATTTTTCAGTATGTTTAATACTGTCAACCACAATATTTTTCTGGACTACCTGTAAGGGTTGGGAGTTGGGAGCATGGTGTTAAAGTGGTTTCACTACTACTTGAGCAGCCAGATCCAGATGGAAGTTGGGTGCAGAAATCCCTTTATTTTTTCCCCTACCCTATCAGTATCTATGTGAAACTTCAGTCAGATCCAAAGGAGTTATCATTGATATGCAAACACTCAATTATATGTGCCCTTGTTGTGAAATGCAATGGAAGTGATGACCTGGTATCTTGAAACTGTCAGGGTTAGGGTGGGAAAAAACAGGCTCAGATTCAATTTGAATATGATGGAATGGCTGTTGATTCAGAGGTTGACTGATTCCAGAACTGCATCATGTTTGGTTTTTGACAGTGTTCTATTTCCCCAGAGAAAGCAGGTTTGCAATCTGGGGTCCTAAGATCACATTCTGCTCAAAGAGAAGATGGAGGTTGTGCCCACTAGCTTTGGGTAGTATAGTAGTTGTGGCCTTACCCAAAACCAAATGCCATGAAGATGCTTTGAGCATCTAGATTACTCTAACTTGCTTTAAAGGGAGCAGCCATTAAAAGACTACCAGGATTCAGAGGACTTCCAGATCCGGTTCCAGCGCCAGCGGACGTGCAAAGAACTTGCTCTCTTTGCTGTCCGGTTTCCCCCCGCCGGTAGACCCTGGACAGGGTCGAAAGTTGCCCTGGAGGGGCGACCACCGTAGAGGAGGGCACTCGTCGATCGCAGAGGGAGCGGCAGCTCCCTCTGCGGTCCGAGAAAACCACCTTTGGGCCGACGGGGAAAAGATCGGCCAGTAACATGGCCGATCACTTAGCTTCTCCAGCCGAAAGTCACAGCAACATCTAAGCAAAAAGAACCACCGTGGAAGATCCGGGTGAGACCTTTCCTTCCCTCTTGTTATTTTCTTTACTTCCCTATGAAAAGCCTCTAGAAACTATTCCCTCCCTTGAAAAAGCAGCGTTTGAATACTTGGGAAAAAAGTAACTACTCTTTATTGTGTATTTGAACTGCTGGAATTCGGGGGAACCTGAAAAGAAAAAGAAAAAGAAAAAACGCCTTACTGTGACTCTTTCCCGCTGTTTGCTTGTTTTCAACTTAAGTGGAAATTCTTAGGGAGGGGGGTGGAGTGTTTTTCTCCCCCCCCCCTTCTGAACATTTTTATCCACTTTAAAAAGGAAAAAAAACTATCCTGGCTACTGGGTGGAGTTATGTGGATTGGAGGGTTACAATGTATCCAGGAAATTGGCGTGAAGCACAGAAAGCCTTATCGTAACATTGTAACCATGGTAAAGGAACTGCTGAACTTGGCGCTACGCCCAGACATTCCTGTACTTTTCTTATAGAAAAAAAAAAAGAGAGAGAAAAAGAATGGAAGTCTATCCACAGCTTAATTATGGACTCATACTAGCAAAAATCTTGGAAACGAGAGAAGAATTAAGTGAACATTTCAGGACACTTAGGAATGAGAATGGTTCAGAGTTAAAAATTGAATTTCAAACTCCAACTGATCATGATACACAATTGGATTTACAACTTAATGAGGTGGAGGATTTATATCTACAATTTACTGAAGAGGAAGATGTTACACCTTATATACAAAGGATGGAGATTTCTGAGGACCAAAGGCAGAATTTAATTGAAACATCTATAGATTTAAAAACAACAGAAATGGACTCTCTAATACGAGACATTAAAAATGCTGACAATACATACAAACAACGAATAATCACCATACTGACTAAGACTGATTACATAGTGCAGACAATATTGGGAAAAAGAGAAGAAGACTATGATCAGATGCAACTGTGGGAAAATGTGTATAGTCAAATATTAAGATGGGAGGAGCTAAAGGCCCTATTGTGGAAACATGCTTGGCATAAAAAGAAAGCTAGAATTAGGTTTAAAAATGAGTGTTAAAACTTTATTTGATGGGTAAAATGGTTTTTAGAGACTTTAAGTGAGCTAATATTTTTGAGATTTTTAAGGTTTAAGATTTTAGTCTGATTAATATTGATCTGAATTATGGATTTGATTAGGGCTTGGAATGGCAACTATGGAAAACTGGAAAAGTTAAAACTAAAGGAGTTGTATTGAGATTGGTGAAATATTAATGATATTCTTACTTGCAATGATTGAAGAATGGATTGATTTATAAAAATGTTTGACAGAGTATAGGAAATAGAATATAGTGGAGAAATTTTAAAATATACATATATATAATAGCTATATGTTTAGCTTAGAAATAATTAGAAATAACTTAAGTTAATGTAAAATGGTTTAAAAACGTAAAGTTATATTCATTTATAAAATATGTATGTGAAATAGAATAAGAGATAGAAGTTAATTGAGAAATATAAAGTGAATATTTGGAGTAATATGGTCTGTATTATATGGATACTCGAACTGTATACTATATGTCTATGTAATGCCAATTGGAATATGTTAATAGTTAATTAAGCTCAAAACGGGTGGAAATACTATTGATAGTTTTTTTTGTTTGTTTGTTTTTTTTATTGATAAAATAGAGAGGGAAATTTTAAAAAGTAACCTAAATTGTTTATGTATGACTATATGTTTTATTTTGTTTTATGGAGTGCCCTATCTCCACGATGAGTCCTAAGCACTTGGCTGTAAAATTAAAAAAATTCAATAAAACTTGTTATATACGTTATATATATAAAGACTACCAGGATTCAGAATATAACAGCACGTATACTCAGTAGTCAGTTATGATACTGTCCATTTGCTATAGAGTTGCACTGGTTGCTTCTAAGTTTCTGAGTACAATTCAAGGTGCTAGTTGCTACCTAAAACTCTATATGGGTTGGTACTTGGATACTAGGAACTTCTTTCCCTTAATAGTTTCTTCCCTTTCTACCTGAACAACTAGACAGTATCTACTATGAGTCCTCATCTGCCAGGAAATATGGTGGGAAAGGGAGAGCTATTCAGTATAGCAGCTTCACTACATTGGCATAGTTTGCCCCCTTCAGCAAATATGGCATCCACCCTCATGACCTTTGAGAAATAGATGAAAGCCTGGCTCTTCCAGAAAGCTTTCCGGAACTAATTGTAACCAGCAGCTTTATACTCAATTTTTGCTTACTAGTTTTAACATTTTCTCTGCAAGTCCTGTGATGCCATCTCACTGGAGTGAGTGGTGATCCTGGGAAGGAAGAGTGAAGAATCATTGAGTGCATACACCAAATCTATATGATTCCTTCATGCCTTGGCTAATCCCACTGCCCAGCTAGAGCATGCAGGAACTTATACTGAGCAGCAGTTATATAGGAGACAGTTATCGCTTTAGTAATAACTACAGGGCATCATTTCATATTATGTGCATGGAACAGGATTTATTTTATAATTAAAAAGGGTATAGCAAGACATACTTTAGTACAATGTAGTCAGTGACTAAATAATATCAATTATATTTGGTATTTATAAATAAATATCAATTATTTAATATGACAGTTTTTCATGTTGATACTCAATCCACTGATGCAAAAGAAGAGCAGATTGACAAGTGATATGGTTAACTTTAATCTAAAACTGACAGAACATGTGGACAAGATATACTGCTTGTGGAATGCCAAAGCAGTTAATATTGAGGAAATAGCTGAACTGTATTGTTTAGGAAACAGAAATTAAGCAAATGACTTATCAGCTTCAGACAATCTGATTATTTGTTCATTGCTGACACAGTCTTTAAACAATGAAAAAATGTCTATATGGTCATCATCAGATGGAGCACACAGAAATCAAATTGTCCATATGATTGTACAAGGAGGTGAAAGAACTCAGTTACATAACAGCAAAGACCTGACTATGGGCTGATTGTGGAAGATATATATTTAACAGAACATAATAGAATAAAAGAGCTGGAAGGGACCTTGGAAATTTTCTAGTCCAAGTCCCTACTCAAGAAGAAGACCTATATCATTTCAGACAAGTGGCTGTCCAATCTCTTCTTAAAAACCTTGAGTGATGAAGGCACAGCTTCTGAAGGCAATCTGTTCCACTGGTTAATTGTCCTCACTGTTAGGAAGTTTCTCCTTAATTCCAAGTTGCTTCTCTCCTTGATTAGTTTCCATCCATTGTTTCTTGTCTTGCCTTTTAGTGCTCATGTGCAAGTTCTAAGTCAAGCTAAATAAAACCAAGCAGTTTCCATGGAATGATCCTGAGTGTGTGTCCATCATTTTTCTTGGAGGATATATCAGGAATCATATTGAACTTCTAAAAATCAGTGATAGAGAACCAGTGTAATTGTGGAATGAAATCAAATCAGTTGTTAAGGAAGAATGTGAAAAGAGAATACCAAAGAGCAAAAACCAAGAAACAGAACAGATCAAAATTGCTTCACATTTCCCTTTTATGTCAGCTTAAGTCCTCCAGGTTTTTTTTTTAATTACTATTTTTCTTTTGCTAAGTAGCAAGTTTTTCCCTAGGCTTTTCCTTCCCCACAAAAATAGATTGTTTTTATGTCTAGGCTGTTTCACTGTTTCCCAGTCACACGTTAGGATAACATGCTACTCTAGAAAGGATGACATGCTAATCTGGAAAGTAAAATGCATACACAATTGTTGAGTAAAATTATATATTATATAATTACAATTACAAACCTGGATAGGAAGCCATTGTATTTATTCAGATGAAATTTAATAAAATAATAAGTTTTTTATAGAATGTTTGCCAATATTTTTTCATTTTCATATGGACACACTGCAGTTTGTGAATATGGTTTCAAAATCTTGACTATTTTTAGTTTTATAGTTTGGAGGGAATAAATGCCCATGGATGTGCAGTGGAATGTGATAGTACTTGTATGACCATAGCTAATAGTTCAGTAGGAACAAGTGATTAGATGAGACTTCCAGGTAACTAGGAAATTAATTACTTTTCACTTTGGAACTTACTGTCACATTTCTGTAGATTTTCGCGTTGACTACATGATTGCTGATAATCTGACCTTGCAGTACTTATTCAGTCTTGTCATAGCTGAATGCAGGCATTTATAACATTAAGTTAGGGAAATAGAGTTTTAAAAGGAGAATTTTTTTTGAAGGGCAGTGCTGCTTAACTGGTGATGGGAAAAAAGCCCAGCTATGCTCTTAGAAAATAAACGGTAGTTACCTTGAATTTTACTTTTACTTCCACCGCTTCTTACATGGTAATAAATCACCATTTTCACTGAGAGCTGGCAGCTTAGTTAGGCATTCATATTGGATATAGCACATTTCCAAAAACTATAATCAACAAGTTAAAGTAGGTTGCCTGTGTGGATTCCCTGCAGTGCTTTGGGCCATTTCTGCAGGGTTGAGAGAACTCATTTAATGCACAAATGCAATAGCCAGAACTGAGTGGTTTCTAATGGTTGAGATGCTGTATTGGTTCACACACACACACACACACACACACACACACACACACACACACACACAGAGAGAGAGAGAGAGAGAGAGAGAGAGAGAGAGAGAGAGAGAGAGAGAGACCACTGTGCAAGTGCAAGGTAGTCTACTATTCTGTACATACACAGGATGACTTTTTTTGTCCAGACATTATGAAAATAATTAATGATATCAATAAATGTTTGTAAATATGTGGGGTGCTGTTTTAATTACTGGCTTTCCAGAAGGGAGCTGGATATTTTAAAAATTCTGAGATCAGGACTGTATTTGGGTGCAGACCCAAATTTTCTCCTAGCAGTCAACATTCTTTTGAGTAGATAGCATTTATGCGAGTTAACATCTAAGTAAAATATATATAACATCACTTATTTGGTGATTTTCAAACCTAATCCAACTATGGTATATATATTTATGTTACTTCCTTTGAATAAGAATTTTCATAATTATGAGGAATATATTTTTGTTTTCTATCCTGAAATGTTCCTGTTATGTTACCCTTAAATCAAATCTCAAAGAAAGTTGGTTTTCCTCTTTCCTTCACCATGGTCTTCCCTGAGCTCTAAATATTATTTCTTTCAAGTCTGCCACAAAGTCAATATTGAGGTGACCCAGATGGAGTTATAAGCATAAACCTTCCTTCTAGTCATGCTTCATCAGTAATTTTTGCTTATGAGGTTGAGAGGGAGAGGCTCCTGGGAATCGATTGAAGCAGAAAAAGAAAGTGTTCTGTTTTAGCAAGTTGTTTAAAATCCTCCTAATGCTCAAAAGATGCAACTATAATTCCTTTTTCATGACTTACCTCTGTCACATTTCCCCCCCTAGGCATTAACATAGATCAGTGAAAGGCAGTATTAAGAAATATGTAAACTGCTATGGACATTCTCTTACTGCATTAAACTTTTCTTCTGCTCGTTTGTAGGGAAAAGGAGGAGTGAAGCAGGAGGAAGGTCACAATTGCAGATGATGCAATTTCTTCAACTGTGAAGGCCTTCATGATCCCATTGGCTAATAGCCTTCCCTCTAGCCAAAATGACTTTGCCAGATTTCCTCAGTGACATTATTACACATCCAATTTGCTGTGGCATTGCTTCACTATTCATGGAAGGAAAGCTGACTTGAAACCAAGAAATTAAATATTGGTGCCAGGCCTAGAGATAGTCAGGCTGATAAGCAGCCAAAAGCAGATACCCAAAGTAACAAGTAGACAAAAATATGGGAAATGTGGTGAATAGTGTTGATATAAGTTAGATTTAGCTTTATTTTCTTGTATTTTCTCTTATTTCATGCCTTGAAATATATTTGTTTTCTATTTCTCCTTCATTTTTTGGCTTTCCATAATACTGCTTGTCCCTAAACTCTGTGGCCATCTGATACAATGCTATATGTGATATGTAGAGATTAAAAGCCTATGATTTAGTAGAGAATGCAGAGAGACTATTATGTTGTTCTAGAAGAGCAGAACTTTCCATGAAACATCTGAAGGGAAGCAATCCTTGACTTATGACCACAATTAAGCCCAAAATTTCCATTGCTAAGCAAGGCAATATTGCTCCATTTTATGGCCTTTTTGCCACAGTTGTTAAGTGAATCATGAGGTCATGAAATGAATCTGGTTTTCCCCATTGACTTTGCTTCTTGGAAGCTGGCTGGCTGGGGAGGTAACAAATTGGGGACAGTGCAACTGTCCAATTGATCAAGTGCAATTGACCAAGTGACAAAATTAGTGGACCAGAGGAATGCTGTGGATATAATTTACTTGGACTTCAGTAAGGCATTTGATAAAGTAGATCACAACCTACTACTTGATAAGATAGAAAAATGTGGGTTAGACAGCATCACCACCAGATGGATTCGTAGCTGGCTGACCGGCCGTACTCGGCGTGTGGTCCTCAATGGAACTGCATCTACATGGAGGGAAGTTGTAGTGGGGTGCCCCAAGGCTCTGTTCTGGGCCCAGTGCTCTTCAACATCTTCATCAATGATCTGGATGAGGGGATACATGGGAAACTCATAAAATTTGCAGACGACACCAAGCTGGCAGGAATAGCCAACACTCCAGAAGACAGGCTTAAGATACAGAAGGATCTTGACAGACTTGAACACTGGGCGCTATCTAACAAAATGAAATTCAATGGTGAAAAAAGTAAGGTTCTACATTTAGGCAAGAAAAACCAAATACACAGGTATAGTATAGGTGGTTCCTTGTTCAATAGTAGTAACTGTGAAAGGGATCTCGGTGTCTTAGTGGACAAACAAAGGGATAGAATCATGATCATATGAAGTGTTAATACCACTTTACAATGCCTTGGTAAGGCCACACTTGGAATACTGCATCCAGTTTTGGTTACCACAATGTAAAGATTTAAAGATGTTGAGATTCTAGAAAGAGTACAGAGAAGAGCAACAAAGATGATTAGGGGGCTGGATGCTAAAACATATAAGGAACGGCTGCTGGAATTGGGTATGTCTAGTTTAATGAAGAGAAGGACTAGGGGTGACATGATAGCAGTGTTCCAATATCTCAGGGGTTGCCACAAAGAAGAGGGAGTCAAGCTATTCTCCAAAGCGCCTGAAGGCAGGACAAGAAGCAACGGATGGAAACTAATCAAAGAGAGAAGCAACCTAGAACTAAGGAGAAAATTCCTGACAGTTAGAACAATTAATCAGTGGAACAACCTGCCTCCAGAAGCTGTGAATGCTCCAAAACTGGAAGTTTTAAGAAGAGATTGGAAAGCTATTCGTCTGAAATGTTATAGGGTTTCCTGCCTGAGCAGAGATTGGACTAGATGACCTCCAAGGTCTCTTCCAACTTTATTATTATTATTATTATTATTATTATTATTATTATTATTATTATTATTATTATTATTATTATTATTATTATTATTATTATTATTATTATTATTATTATTATTATTATTATTATTGTCATAAATACATGCCAGTTGCCAAGCATCCCAATTTTGATCATGATTGTGGGGATGCTGCAATGCTCATCAATGTGTAAACTGGTCATAAGTCACTTTTTTCAGTTCCATTGTAACTTTGAATGGTCACAAAATGAATGGTTGTAAGTTGAGGATTACCTATAGTTCTTTTTAATTCCCTTGCTGTTGTTTCTCTCATCTGAGTATTAATATCATGTCACATATACTATAAAACCACAATTTATATGTATATGTATATGTATATGTATATGCAGTGCTTTTTTTGTAAAAAAAAAAAAGGTGCCGGAACTCACACACGTCATACAACCCGCCTTGCCTATCCTACAAGGTTCCATCCAAAAAAGGTGCCGGAACTCCGTTCTGGGCGTTCTATGAGAAAAAAAGCCCTGTGTATATGTATGTATGTTGTTCTTGCTGGTTAGTTCAGTTTTAATTTAAATACAGAGCTATTACTGTTCGTACTACACTTTGCAGTCCTCTTGATTGCCTGTTTGGTAAGGCAATAGATTTCCCTTTATAGGTGTTGCTTATTTTGACACTGGCTACCATAAATTGTTAGGAAGGAGTCTATTTTCTTTTATAGACTATTTTGTACCCCTGTCAATGTTGTTTTTGGGAGGAAATGATGTAATCCATATTAATAGCTTAACCTGTATAAATAGGTACCATGCTGAGGTGCCTGCTAACAGAACACACATAGATGCTGTGAATGTTTGCTTAATTCATTTATCTCACAGATCTTAATACCATTTCTTTCCCTCACAGTCTTCTTTAGTTCCTTCTCATTCATATTATATTTCTTTCCTCATTTTTAAGGGTTTGATTTCTGATTCACAATAAAATCACCACTTTCTGTCCTTTTAAACCCAAGCAGGCCTCCAGGTTCTCCTCTTTTTTCTTGGGACCAGAAAGTTTCTGGTATGTTTAGGGCTAGTGCCAGCAAGTTGTAGAAACCATTAGCCTGCCAGTATTCATCTGGAGCCTGAATGTCAGATCATAACTAATTGCATTTCTATCCCAAGGATATAAATCTGATGTTGATATCTCTGATCACTTGAGAATACTTACATGGAGGCCTCCTCTAATTATATCTCCCAAAAAACTCTGCAAAGTAGGTTGAGCAGAGAGAATGAGATTCCCCTAAAGTTACTAAATGAACTAAAAGACTAGTAGAAACTTGAACCTGAATCTCTCCAGCCAGGTTCAATCACTTAACCACCCAATTCCCAGAACTGTTACCTTCTTGAGAACTAATGTTTAAACTGTCATATGTATTACAGCTAAGCCAAACCCTCACAAATTCCCTGTTTTGCTTGGAGAAGCTGGCTTAACCAAACAGGGCAGGGAATCATGCCTGGAGTCCATCTGCCAAGCTCTGACTGCATTCCATGTTTTCTGGCTTGTCAAAGCAGACCACAGAAAAATGCAGGCTTATCTCTTATGGTAATTGTATTGAACACACTGGAGCTGAGTAGGTTTAATAAAACCTGATGCATATAAATGTGATTCAGGATTGACAAGTTTTCTTACTTTTTATATGTGCATATGCTTATTTAGTTTGATAGGACTCTGGGCACAAAACTGTATGACACCAACCCTGTTGTAATCAGAAGTGTGGCCAGTGAATTTAGGATGCCTCTGAACTTGTTAAGCCTTCAGATTGTTGTAATTATCAAACTGTGTACTTTGCCCAAATGTTTAAAGGGGTTGGGGGGAATGGGGCATAAATTAGAGAGAGAAAAATGCCTAAGCATTCATAGTTCCACCATCTATACGCATGAGAGATATCGAACCATTTTTCCTTATGTCTTTAATTCTTTGAACAAAGCAGTTCAAATAAATCTTTATATGGATTTTCTATTATTTTTACATTCCAAAACCACTACCTTTCTCAGAGTGTTTAATATAACTTTGGTTAAATTGATTTAGAATTTGTGATCTCAGGGTGATAAGAAAGATCAGTCTTGCTTGAAATTTTAGGGTTCCCTAATATTGCAAGCTTTGAAAACCTGTTTTATTAGTGTTTTTTTTAATCTGTTCAAATATTATAGTTTTTTAAAAAATAGTTGGTACGTTCCAACTATTAACTCTTGTCAAAACAATTCTAATTGTAGAGGGCTATTAACAGTTGTTAATTTATATTAAGTGCCTTGAACATAGGGTTTTGAAGGAATTACCTTTAGCTCTAATCAATTCTGAAGTTGTCTGGGCTAAATTAGCTTCCTCAGGTCAGCTGTCTCTTGTGAACAAAGAACAAAGTGCTAATTTTCTCTTCCTGTTTCTAGAACAGAAGGGAAGTCAGGGATCTCAAATCTGTAGCCCATGTGCTTTTGGGTTGCCTATGCCATAATATAGAACAGGCATGTCAAACTCGCAATGTCACGTGACATCGCACAATGTATTGGGACTTTTTCCCATTGCTGGCAATGGGGTGGGCGTGGTTTCGGGGTGACGCATCCAGCCCACGGGCCAGCAGTTTGACATGCCTGATATAGAAGGACAATAGTAGGGCAGTAACTTGATGAGCTCAGTTAGGCTGCTCGAAGAAAGTGTAATTCTGCACCTCAGTGGGGCAAGCCAAGGGTGTCTACATTGAGGTGTTATCAACAACTGGGGCCTGTTCCACTGACATATCAAATATCTTCCTTGTTAATGGGTTAGGGCACAGGTGTCAAACTCAATTGTGTCACGTGACATATTGCAATGTTTTTGCTTTTGGGGAGCCGGAGTGAGCGTGGCCTGCACGTGATGCATCCAGCCCGCGGGCTGCCAGTTTAACACCCTGGGTTAGGGTGAAAAGCAATATCTGCATCCAGAGGAGAATTGGGCAGGGCCAATGGCAGATACAGTCTGAATTGTGATGATGCATCAATGAAGGGCTAGAAACATAGTCATCCCCTCCAAGTATGGAGTTGCTATAAGTGCTGGAAGGATCTTAGCTCTTGGCAAGATTGCCAAACTCTTGCCTCACTTCCAACAATCAGTTTCATGTTGTATATGAGAGAAAGAGTCAAGAGAAGAAATGAGAAGAAATGAAGCTTATGGAGTTCCTTGTATTGCTGGACTGCAATAGCAAGCCTAATGTGCTATTTGTCAGCATGTTTGGGATTTTCGCTTAGTGCAAATGCTTTTCATATCAAAGCCTTCTCAATTTTGAGAAGCGGTTATCACATGCATCTATTTTCAATATGTAATTTGTCTGCTCATACAAACACAGGGCATTGTCAGCCAATGATTAAAGAAGCTAGTAGAGGATTAAAACAATACAGTTTATGCAGAAATGATATCAGCTTAGGTTAAGTTTTTAATGCAAGCTATGCATATGTCCCAGTCTTTTATATTAGCAATACAGGAATTATGTTTTTTTTTTAAAAAAAAACTTTTCTGAAAGTTTTCTCAAGCTTTTATCATTCCATTTTAATCTTCTGTTTTGGAATTGCTACTCCCATATAGGTGGGAGGTCATGAGGGCATAAATGTCTTTCAGCAGAGCCTTCTAATCCATGAGTGGGAGCAACTGCAGCAGAACCTGAAGGTGTACAAAGATCCTGGTACACACAGCTGACACCTGCTCTAAGAGGAGCCGTGAATCCTAGAGGACCCCCAGATTGTGCAGTGGGTTCATGTGGGGCACTGTCATCACATCCAGGATCAAAGGTGCAAAACCTTTGACACTGAAAGGACCAAATATCCAAAGGCAGTCTCTTTTTTGCTTTGGTTGAGCCAAGGTCTATTGAGATGTTGTGTAACCCAGGCCCTTACAGCTTCTGGACACTGGGAAAGGACATACATGACATTACTTAGACAGCCTGGGATGGAGATATAAAATGATATGTCATTGCCATATGATGGTACCTCAGCTCAAACTGTCAGCTATAATATTCTAAATTAGCTGTGCTCTTACTTTCTGGGATAACAAGGTCCAAATTCTCTTTCCTATAAAGAAAGAAATGTATGTTTACAAATTCTGTTTTTATTTAATACATATATGTTTAATGGCATGCAATGATATTCTCCATTTTTTACCCCATACTGTAGAGCAGACATGTCAAACTCACGACGTCACGTGACGTCACGTGATATATCCGAACTTTTTCCCCATTGCCGGCAATGGGGTGGGCACGGTTTCATCATGACGCGTCCGGCCCATGGGCCAGCAGTTTGACACCCTTGCTGTAGAGACTTGTATGCTTGTATGGAAAGGGTTCAGTGCTGCAGCCATCTTGCTAATTGGCTAGTGCTCATGTGGCCCTCATGATGATTTATGATGGAGACACCTAGGACAGCTCCAGAAAACCAGTTTTAGTCCAAACCTAAAAAGTTCACCAGTTGCTTTTGCTGTCTCTCAGCCTTAGGAAGCAGGCAATGGCAAGCTACTTCTGAAATTTTGCCAGGAAAACTTGTCATTGCAGTCACCAGGAGTCAATACTAATTTGAAGGCACATGCACAGACACCCATGTTAAACATATTTAAAAGAAAAAGGGAAACATAATCCTGAAAATAACTAAAAGACAAAAAATAATTTTCACTCCACATAATGTTATTGCATTGAAGTAGATATCTCAAAACCTCCTAATGTCCATTTAATTATATTTAATTAACTCTCTTTGTATATGTGTATGTGTGTATATGTATATGTGTAATGTGTATATGTGTATATTTATGTGTATACTGTATGTATATGTATGTGTGTATGATTAAATATACATTTCCAAATATTTAGATGGCAAAAACATTAAATATTATTTGACACAGATCATGTGCAATTTAGAGATCTATACACAAAGTTGCAAAGTGCATCTGTGAAACTGACAAGGCTCTGCAGAAAGTTCAGAGAAAATAAATTGCTATTGAAATTGATGCATTAGCTTTATCTTTACAATGAAAAGAGTCCCTGTAATTCAAGTTTGTTGGTTCTACTATTGTTTTTCACGATCTTTAGGAAAGAGATTAGATAACATTTGGGATACTGTACTGTATGTACAAAGTTGGTGAAAGTGACTGACTTCCCTATATCTCAGCAACAATGCCTGAGAAACGTGTTCAGTGTATTGTCAGAATATTATTATCTAACAAGGCTAGAACATGACTTTCTGAAGCAAATCATACTCCACAAAGATTTATTCCTAAATTGCACTAGAGTTGCAGTCTCAGTGCTGACTAGAGTGGAAAATATCATTCATGCAGGAGACCTTGCAGTTACTTTGACCACCCAGAGATGCACAGTAGATGGCAGCATGTATCCAACCTGGGTTGATCTCAGAAATTGGTACTTGGATGGGGCATTCTTGGGAATCCTGGGGTATAGATCAGACTGGAAAGTCACAAAAATACTCCAGAAGAAGGCTAAGGTAAATTGTTCCTGTAATATTTCCAAGGAAACTGCTGAATGAAGACAACATGATTTGACTTAAGGGCATCAAAAGGTATTCATGATGAGTTAATGTCCCTTATCTTTATCAAACTAATAGAACAGAATATTTAAAGCTACAATCAGAGAACTGAGCTCAGCCTAGAAGCTATGGGATTAATCAGGATTTCCCTCTCCAAGATCAGTGAAAATGAGTGAGAGAAACCTGGAAACTAAGAAAAGAAAGAATCAAATGTTGGGAAGCAAGGATAAGAAGATTTGGGTGGACAGTGTGTGTGCCTGTAGACCTATTTGATCGATATCTTTCCCAAATCTCATCCATATCAATGCATCAAGGAAACAAAGGAAAACTTGAGATCAGTGGTGAACAGGCCTAAATTATTTCTCTTCCATTACTTTGAATGGAATACATTTATTTAAAGAGATGCAAATGAATCTCTGCATTCATTTCCACTTAAGAACTTTGAATTGTTCTGTGTGTAGTATCTACCTTTCTAATAAAAGATGCTTTAGTTTTCATGAGCTGATTTCTATTCTCTGTTTTCATACAGATTGAATGATTTAGAAAAAGCAAATTTAAAGGCCAAAATTAAAATGGATTCAACAAATGCTAACATCTCCCACTGTAACAAAGCAAAACTCACTGAACTCTCAATGCAACTCTTAATATTTTATTTATTTACTTACTTGATTAATATAGCTGCCCATCTCACATACTGTATGTGACTCTAGTCAGGTTACAATAAAACAGAGAAGATAATATAAAATAAAATATAATATAAAAATAAAAATACATAGCAGCTGAGCCTCACAAAATAACCTTCAACAAAGCCAAATGACAAGCTCTATTCCACATCCAGTGCCCCAAGCCTGGGCACAAAACTACATTTTCAGGCCCTGAGAAAGGCCCACAGAGTCAGGTCTATGTAATATTAGAAGGAATGATGTTTCAAAGCATCAGAGCATGGCAATTAAGGCTTTCCTCCTGGACCTTGCAACAGACACTCTTTAGCCAATGGTACCAGGAGCATGTCCCTCCTGCTGGAACAGATAGGATGGTTAGAAACAACTATGAAAAGACAATCCTGTAAGGAATCCCATCCCAAGGTATAAAGACATTTAAAGGTGATTACCAGCATCTTGAATTGCACCTAGGAGCACACTGGAAGTCAATGCAGTTTGTGGAGCTGAGGTGCCAAATGCACTGTATAACTGATGCTATTAATTGCTCACACTACAACATTCTTCTCCACTTGAAGCTTCTGAATGCTCTTTAAGGACAGCCCCCTGTACGGTGTATTGCAATATCCAGAGTGGAGGTCATGGAGGGCATTTGTGACTCTCAGCAGGACCCCTGAATCCTGGAATGGTTGTAACTCAAAGGCCTCAGTCCAGGAGGACTCCCCAATTGCAAATGGGGTGTGTCTGGATCAGAACCAAAGATGGAAGATTCCCAGAATCAGGAGATCCAAAAACTGACAGTTGATCTAAAGCCTGTCGCACCCATCTAACCCCCCCCCCATAGCCTCCAGGAAATATTTTCACTTAGATTAACTGGGGAGGAAATACAAAGCTCAGTATTACCAGCAAAATGATGATATCTCACTCAAAACCATTGGTATGATCTCACTCACTGGCTTCATGTACATATTAAACAGGAGAAAGCACTACATATGAAAAAGGAGATAATATTTCACAGTAAAAGGTACAGGAAAGAAAAGGAACTGAAAAGTACTAAGTCATGAGATGCTAAGCAGCTTTTAGTGTAAGTGAAACGTTCAGGTCAGTTTTCAGTTCCACTTGTAAAGTTCTTTGTGTCATTACTTTATATTGAATAGAGAGTAAAACTAAAAAAAATATAGAGACCACAAGAGATATCTGAATAACTGACTTTTTTTAATGAGAGGAAGCAACAATGTTACATTAAATGGCTCCACAAATCTCTCACACATTTTGCCTTATCCACATATACATCTGTAGAGAAAATACAGATCCTGACAGGTTCTACCAAAAAAACACAAACAAACCACTTTTTGGGACAGAAAAGAGGTGGAGAGGCAATATACAAACATTAACAGAAAATGACTTCAAATTGACCTATAAATTGTGTTTGCTTTTCGACAACCAGCACTGTGAAGTCTAATTAATGACTCAGTGCTCAGGCTGATTTCTTTATGAATTCATATTTCCCTAAGAGCTGTGATAAACATGGAAAGGTGGAAGTTGCAGAAGCTAACTCTTTTATAAAAGAAAGAAGACTGGCACTCTGACAAATCAGCCATCAATAGACACATAGACATTAACAATATCTATAGATTATGTATTCTGTCTCCACTGTTGTTCAATATCTACTCTGAGTCAATCTTCAACGAGGCACTGGAGAACATCGATGCTGGCATCAAAGTAAACGGTGTTTGGATCAACAACTTAAGATATGCTGACGATACAGTTCTGCTTGCCAGTAAGCATGAAGAACTTCAGCTCCTCATCAACAGAGTCACTGAAATATCTGGAAAATACGGCTTGAAGCTTAACACCTCAAAAACCAAGATCATGGTCGTCAGCAAACAACCCGTTAACTTACCACCAGTAAATTCAGAAGGAACACCACTAGAAAAAGTTGAAAGGATCACGCACCTCGGTTCTAATTTACATGAAAGCTGGGACATGACCGCTGAAGTAAAGACAAGGATAGAGAAAGCTCGAACAGCATTCTTCAAAATGAAAAAGGTCTTCTGCAGTCACGACATAAGCCTAAGACTGAAAATCAGGCTTGTCAGATGCTATATTTTTTCTATCCTGCTCTATGGAGTAGAGACTTGGTCTCTGACAGAAGGCCACCTGAAGAGACTAGAAGCATTTGAAATGTGGATTTACAGGCGGCTGTTACATATAAGCTGGGTGGACAAGATCAGAAATGAGGAGGTGATAAGCCGCCTGGGAAAGCCAAGGGAAATCATCAAAACAATTAAAAAATGAAAGTTAGAATATTTCGGACATGTGATGCGACACCCAGAAAAATACGGCATACTCCATTTAATCCTCCAGGGAAAGATTGAAGGCAAACGAGGTCCAGGCAGAAGAAGAACATCATGGCTTCAAAATCTAAGGGACTGGTTTGGACAAAACTCAGCAGCACTTTTTCGTGCGGCTGCTGATAAAAACAGGATCGCCAACATGATCGCCAACGTCCGATAACGGATATGGCACAAGAAGAAGAAGATAGATTATGTAAAAGAGACTATTACCCAGCCCTAAAAGGAACAAAAAGACCCAAGCACCTCTCCACCAGCAATCAGCATTCAGATCAGCACAGATTAACTCCAATATTAACATCAGATCAACAATCAAGTAAAAAATACCCAATCAAGAAACTTGCAAAAAAGCCAACAGCAAACAGCCCAGTCAAAGAATCTCTAAAACTACCTCCACCAACACTGACAGGCAAGCCACCAGAATATAAACTGACAGCAAACACTCCTTACCAGCACTGATGATGTTACCTAGTTTGGGTAATGAAATGTCTGCAAGAAAAGAAGCAAGCTCAAAGAGCACCAAGGATCCCTCATGTACTTAATAATATATGAACAGTACAGAAAATAAAGCAGGTAGATCATGTTCTTCTTTCACAGTTTGCCAGGTCTGTAGAAATTAATGGCAAAGAGTCTGCAAACTAAGAGGCACTGCAAGCAGCCTTTGCAAAAGGTCTGGAATTAGGTGAAAGAGAATTGCTTCATCTCTCTCTCCTGCAAGGCTGACTCCAGGTTGAAAATCTATCTTTGCATAAAAGGGTGGGTGTCAATGCAAAACATCTGATGTTGAAGAGTTTCATCTGTCGGAACCATGACAGTGGGTGGTAATAATATACCTGTATGACTATTTGGAGAAGAGGCACTAGAACCCTTGCTGTATAGGAAATGACTGAATAAATATGATTTCTTTTTCTTTCTTTTTTTTAAAAAAACCCTTCTTGTCAAGACTTTAATTTAGTCAGACTCCAATCTTGTGATAACACAGGGACAGACTTCCTGGAGCTGGTTGAGAGGCAGGTGCTGCTGTGATGGTAGGGTCCTCTCCCCAAGAACCATGCTTAAATATATTCTGTGTATGTTTTGCTAGGAAATGAAATTTGGCATTCACTTTCAAAGATTTGAGGATCTGATTTTCTATTCCCCTGAGTAACATGCATGTGTCTGTTTGTTTATGCAGATTTAATAGAAAGGGGAGAGGCTTGCTCTAGCCTTTTATCTGCCTGTAAAGTAAACAAAGCTTTATTGTGGTCTTGCTTCTTTCTTTTTTAAAGCTCCTCTGAAGATTTAAAATTCCATTTGTGTGAATTGTAAAATAATTAGACTTGGAAGAAGTAAACTAAACGTGCCCCACTCCATGCTCCCTTAATACAGGCCAAAATGTCAGGAAAGAAGATTGGCAGCTTCCCAATCAAGGTTGAATGGGTTGTAGGTTTTTCCCCCCCTCGCTCAGGGTAAAAGTATATTAATTATTACTGGGTGACTGAATGCCATCTCTCACACACTTGAGAAATTACACATAATACAATTAATTCATTTGCATTGTAGACTGATAATCTGTGGTTTAATGATGGTAAAGAAAACAAATGAATAAAAGAAAATTAAAAGAGAACAGACTAAAAGAGAGATTAAGTAGTAGTGGTACTTATTGTAAAGAATGGAGCAAAAGATCCTTGAATATGGAGGAAATGCAATAAACAAAGCATTAGAGACATACACTTCTAGGAACAAGATTGCATTAGATAAATTAGTTTTATTGTACATTTGCTAAGCAATTTTTTTATACATTTGGCAGGCTATTTCAGATTATTTGTCTTGAGACTTCAATTTAGCTCTGAGTTTGAAAACATTTAAGTAAGGCTGGACATATTTATAGCCTTTCACACACGTATTTATCCTTTTTATGTTAATTTAATCAATTACACATTAAAATGTCAGTTGCACTATTAACAACTGAAGAGATGTAATTGATGAGCTTCTTGTCTCAATTTAAGCTTGATAATTTGTTGAAAATAACATATTGAAATATATTAAATTTGTACTCATAATATATTGTGATATCAACTTCCATTTCATATCTTGAAATTAGTGAAAAAACAATTTTCTTAAAGATTTTGTCACTGCTATGTATTACAAATCAGGTTAGAAGAAGATGAAATTAGGCATGTCTACTTTTATTAAAGGTAAAGAATGAAAATTTGAAAAGCAATTGGATGGAGTATTTGTGCCTTCCTTCTTCCCCCTCCCTCTCCCTCCTTTTCTCCAAGAGCTCAACATCTTCAAGTGCAGGGATGGGTAGAAGCCAAGATTATGGATGCAATGATGTAATCAAAGCCACAGCTTTGTTTTTAATGTGTGTTAACTAACTACCATCTTTGTATGTTTGTGCATGCACTTGCTTCTCACTTCTTTTTGCAAGAAAAGGAAAGGCAAATGTTTGTGCATGTAGTATGTTTCTATGTATGGGAATGTTCTGTGTATGGAAGAACTCCAGGACTAGATTTAGCCAGGGTTGGGGAGACTGAGCAATTCACAGGATTTCTTTTTATTTATAAATTGTTTTTCTTTACTCTTGGTTTGTGGATGAGTAGACTGAATGGGGATGAAGTAGAAAGTGAAAATTTTGAATTAGCAATAATTAGAATGATGGTAAGATTGAATTTTCTATTATTTTGAAGGAGGCAAATTCTATATCCACAAGGATATATTTCAAAAACAAAATTCTGACATGAAAGTGCTATTCAACTTTATTTTTTTTCATTCAGTATTGATGGATTCCATTAATCCATCAGAACTTTCTCCCTACTGACACTCTTCCCACTTAGAAGGAAAAATAGCTTTACAGCTTAGTCCTGCTTATAAAGACCTTCAGCGTAGGTGGCTATGAGTATATATGGAGCCAAGTTCAATTAATTTTATGATCAGTACAAATTATGTGATTAAAGTCACTTGAAGACTTCAGAGGTTTTAGGAAGAATTAGTGTAAATGTGGAATGATAATCTTTTCTAGCAGGACTACCTGATTCTGTAATAGCTTTGTTCCCTATGCCATCTGTCTGGTAAACTCACAAGATTCATTTTTCTCACCATACACATGTATACATAACCTGTTGTTTCTCTGTGTCATATAAGGTATGTGGGTATGTGCATAATTCTGTATTTATTTATTTATTTTTGTCATTTTTGTCACCACCTCCGTAGTGTATATCAGAGGTGGTGACGCTTTGAGAGCTGTATGCAACGGAAATTCATTTTAATGTATGCCAATTAGTGTACATTCAAAGTGACAATAAAGTTATTCTATTCTATTCTATTCTATTCTATTCTATTCTATTCTATTCTATTCTATTCTATTCTATTCTATTCTATTCTATTCTATTCTATTCTATTCTATTCTATTCTATTCTATTCTTCTGTTTAAGGCTTTGTGACTGGTAGCTAAGACTTTTATTCAAATAAACATATAAACATCTTTGGCACAATATGCACCAAATCTGATATTTAAAAGTTGGGCTATTTTTATTTAACATTTAAAGATGCTATATGTTCAGGATTATGTTATTTGAAATAATTAACAATGATCAATCATCAAACAATCAAAGCTTTGCAATAATGGTGAATATCTGTACCTCGGGTGTAGGATGAGAGTGAAGGTTCATTCTCCGAGCTTGTGGGTTGGTTTCTGAATGTTTCATTACCAGGCTAGGTAACATCTTCAGCGGAGTTTGGGGATATCAGTGTCAGTGTTCTTCAATCCTCAATCCTCAATCAAAGTTTTTTTTCTAGGTTGAAGCTTTTTCAATTTACAAACAAGGGTACTGCATTCCCTCAATTTATATGAGGCTTCTGAATTAGGGAGAGTCCCAAAATCATCCCACATCCATACAGTGGTGTTTTGCAAGGAGACTCTGGAGTAGTGCTCCAAAGTAGCTGGATGAATTGTCTACCTGGGACGCAGGGCTGCAATCACCTTGTTGTTGAAAGACCAGCCATTTTGGACTTTATTTTTCAAACAGACACTATATTGTATCTTTCACTTCTTAAAAACTTTTTTTAATTATTATTTTTACTAAGCTAAAAGATGCTGTTTTCAATCATTGCCTGCTACTTCTTTCTGAAAATCTATACCATTTATGAGACATCATTATTGTTGAATGATGAAGAAGATTGCAGACCTAAAGGAAGGAAGTGTGAACTTTTTTATTTCTTATTTTGATGGAATGGAATGTAAGTGGTTTTATTTCATCACTTTCCTAAATTTGCTACCTTTGTTTGACATTGGGAATTATAATTTGCACTTTTGAATTGTTCGCTGTGGGAGGCTAAAATCTTCCAAATTTAATGGATTTTGATTGGCCAGGAGATACCAGCTGTTCTAGAAAAAGCTTTTTTTAAAAAGATTCAGTTTGACCAGAAGAGGGAGGTAAAGAATAGAAGATGAAGCAACATAGATGGCATCTAAACCAGCCAGAGATTGCAAAAAATATTTTATACTTTATACATCAACTGTTTCAAAGATGTCACAGAGGGGGGAGCAAGAGGAACAAATTATTCAAGTAATTGTAAGAAGGATGAGTAATACAGAGATGCAACCAAATATAGAAAATTATCAACCACTGAGGCTACTGCACAAATATTTGACAATACAAATGACTTAGCTGCAATTTGGGAATATAAATCTGATACCTGCTATGAAGGTGGTTTAATTACAGATCCCCCAGTGCAACTGAAAGAAGAAGAGTTGCAGCAAGTAAATCAACAATCCTCAAGAGAACATGTTTGGAATCTCCATTTCAAAATTGAAATGGAATTTGACAATGTTGACATATTTGTTTTAAAAATCCTATTGGAGAATCTCTTGAGAAGAAGTTTATATTTATTTAATAGGCATTCCAAAGAAGAAAAAGGTTTTACTTTATGAGAATAAGCTGGAGGGAGTAATGTAAATTGAATAAGTTAATTGAGTTAGGATGGATTTTCTAGTGGTTTGACATGTGTAATTAAAAGAAAGTTCCATTGCATAATTTTATGTTTATAAAATGAATTTGAAAATGTGATAAAACATTTATGTTCAAGAGGAAGAGAGAAAGAAAAAAAAGTCTTTGAGCTTTTTCTTCCTTTTTTGTATGTAATGCTAGAGTAATTACAAGTTTGCAAAATATTATTGAAAGTGAATTTGAAAGTATTATGTTAAAAGAAATTTTAAAAGATGCATTAGAATTAATTGATTTTAATTATAAAGATGAACATTTTTAAGAAACGTTTATAGCCTTAAAATATGAACTTTCCCTTTAAGATAAAAAAATAGAAAGAATATAGTGACTTTTCTTTAATGAAAATGATGACAGTTTAGAAAGATTAATAAATGTAAATGTAAATATATATTACTTCCCATAATTGGTGGGGGGGGAAAGAAAAAATGGATTTGGTTAAAATGGTTATGTAAACTGTTTTAAACAAAGAGATTTTATCTGGTCTTGTTTCTATTGAGATATTGCATCTGGTTTTTATGCTTGAAATAGAAAAAAATAAAATTCAGAATTTAGTTTGAAGATTTAATAATTATGTAGTTATAGATGACTTGTAATAATTATAGATAATGTAAAAAGTTGAACTCATACATGTATTAGTATGGAAAATGTCAGAATCTTTCCCATACAGATACGGATACCATTTGCCTGCAAGCAAGAATTGGTAGAATCACAAAATAGACAAAGTAAATAGAAAATGAAGAAGCTAAAGCTGGGTCTTTAGAAGTGAATCAGACATGAACCTGCCACATAATGCCTGAGACTTAACAATTGCTTATAAGAGACAGAAAAGCCTGGATTGTAGCACCTTCAGGCAGCAGAATAGATGAGAAAGAACCGGAGAAAATCACAAGATATGAAGACTTGCAAATAGAATGGCTGTAGCAAAACAAAACAAAGATAGTACCAATAGGTACTTGAATCTAGCCCAAAAACACTGGAGCACCACTTGAACACCATTGATACTGACAAAATCACGAGTCAATTGCAAAATGCTTCTTTTCTTGAAACAACTTACATCCTGCAAGGATACCTTTAACACCATCAAACAACAGCATCTGCTAAGTGGATAAAAATGCCAGATCCAGTCTAAACATCTGGCCAATTGCGTGACAAACAATAGTAATTTGAATTCAGAGAAGCCTGATGAAATATAAAAAAAGATGACTTCAGGAATGTCAAAGAGAATAATAGAACCTAAGGACAAATTAAAGAAACATTAGAGGAAAAATCAGCAAAATACTGATAATTTGAATGAAAACGGTAATTCTTTTTATTACTATTTCCATTTGTACTATATGTTTTGCTGATTTTATTTTTATTGTATATGAATAAAAAGGCAAGCATTTAATTGACTATAGCATCAAACTTGTTGAAATTGTTTTATTTGAAATATATTATGTAAATATTAAGGAAAATTTAATTATACTAAAATACATATTCTTTTTCTTTCTCTCTCGTTTATATTCCATAAAATAGAATTACAGGGCCTTAAACAAAGCCATGCATATTCTAAAGCAACCAACCAACTCTAGTCTCCTCCATTTTAAATAAAGTTACAAATACAAAGGTAAATTAGCTGTATTTCCCTTTTTAAATCAATCTCTCCTTGAGAAAAAATATTATCTTGGGTATTTCTGATAAAAGGATAAAAAAGGATAAGTACAAAAAGGATAAGTACAAAAAAGTACAAAAAGTGGAAAGAGGGACACATAACTAAGGCAGAATATCAGCAGATAACCCAAATCTGCAAAGATGAAGTCTTTGCAAAGAAAGCAAAGGCTCAGAATGAACAAAGACTTGCAACAAAAGTCAAAGATAATAAAAAAGGTTTCTTTCAATATACAAATAACAAAAAAAAAGTCAAGGAAACAGTCGGTCACTAAAGAGAGAAGATGGAAAGGAAGAAACAGGCAGTAGGAAGAAAGAGAGCTGCTTAACTCATTCTTTGCATCAGTCTTCACACAAAAAGAAACTATAGACCAACCTACCAAAAACATAACTGTAAAAGACAGACTAGAAATAAAAAAAAGCAAGAAAATGGCAAGAGAACACCTGTCTGATCTTGATGAATATAAATCACTGGGACCTGATGACTACATCTCAAGAGTTCTGAAGAAGCTGGCAGATGTTATAACTATTGTACCATATCTTTAAAAAATCTTGGAGCACTGGGGCATCACAAGACAAGACAAGAACCAATGGGTGGAAACTAATCAAGGAGAGAAGCAACCTGGAATTAAGGAGAAACTTCCTAACAGTGAGGACAATTAACCAGTGGAACAGCTTGCCTTCAGACATTGTGGGTGCTTCATCACTCAAGGTTTTTAAGAGACTGGACAGCCACTTGTCTGAAATTATATAGGTTCTTCTGCTTGAGCAGGGGGCTGGACTAGAAGACCTCCAAGATCCCTTCTGGCTCTATTCTGATTGATTAATATTGAATGTGCCATTTTAGAGATAAATTCTTTTTTGTATTCCGTTCATATCTGTTTTGGAGCGAGCTTGGGTAATTTCTTGCTAAGAAAACTTAAATACAGTAAGACTATTAGATTCATTTTAAAAGGTGACCTTCTAAAACACTGCTTGTCCTAGTGCCTAATCCAGCATGCTGATGACTGGGCACCCTATTATATCCAAGAGAATGTAATACATTTCCATGTAAGAGAATTTCAGTTTCCCTTCTCCATTTCATCGGCAGAAAGCTATTTGTTGCATTTTTTCTGCCACAGAAAAAACCTATGATTTAAGACCTAATCTTTGGCTCATTGAAATAATGCACATTATGCCATTGAGAGTACAAGCAGATCCATAAATAGGATTTATTTATTACACAAAGTAAAGGGCAAGAACAGGGAAGTTCATACTACAGATAATTTGTAACAAGAAAAGAAATAAGATTCCTGAGGCTTGAAAAAAGAAAATGCTTTTTACTCTAGAGTTTAATCCATCTATTTTTCAGAGCCACAGGCTGTCTTCATTTTATGTCTAACCTGGGACATCATCACTCAGTTATGCATTGCATAAAGAGTGCTAAAAAGATGTAACCATTTGTCATCAAAAATACTTTAACAGCTGAGTCATACGTTTGTAGGGGCTTTAAGGGTTTAATTAAACTCAGAGATTCTGAAAGCTATGTTATAGATCTCTTTGATCTGCACATAAGACCAAAAGTGAAATAAAACACAAAAATAATAAAAATGAATGCAATCAGTGAAAGCCATGTTCAGAATAGCAGCTATAAAGTGGACCCCACTGAATATCAAGAAGAACAGATGTGAAGCCCAAGCAGAAAGCAACATTTGTGAGATGACTCCTTAAACAAAACTGGTTGTTTATTTATGTGTGAGATTTTTCTTTTGCCTTTTCTCTAAATTAAAGATCAGGTTGATATTAATACTTCCACATCTGATTCCAGCCCCGCCCCTAGTTCAACAACCCTGTTAGGTAGGTTGGGAAAGTAACTGACCAAAAGACAGCTTTTGTGAGCTTTTGTGGCTGAGACTGGATAAGAATTCAAGAGTCCCAGATTTAATCCAACACCTTAATCTTACTATATTGCATTTTTGGTCCTTACTAGCAAGTCTTCATCTTAATAATGGTATGCAATGTTACCAGTACAGTGGCACCTAAAAGAATACTTAAAAGGTGAGTTCTTAAACCCTGTGAACATGCAATTTAAATGTTGTGAACAAAACATATGATAAGAGGAATCAATCAGAAATTGTATTCCTAAATTTTCATTTTTCTAGAGTATGAAGATTGAACAATTAAGCCAAAGCCCTTCTCTACACACAAAGAGAAATACAGACACCCAGGTACCCAGACACACACAAACACACACACACACACACACACACACATGAATGGGAGAGGGTATTGGGTGTTATTGTTGGAGTAACAATAATACCATACCTAATACCACTGTGGGAGGATTCAGATAAATCATTTCATGAGCATTTCATTTAATGCTTCCCCTCTTATCAAGTTAGTATTTCCTTTTTGCAATTTAACTGAGCAGGAGAACACTAATCATAAACGATGCCCTGCATTGAACATCCACTAATTCCACTTAATGTTTCATAACTTGAAGCACTGGTTCCATGAAGCAAGGCATTCCATGTACTTTTTATATAGCCAGGAAATTAAGAATGAACTAGACACACTTCTATATGCACATATATATTTTTTCATAAAGGTCCAGGAATAAGCAGATTGTCTGAAGTCATAACAGTGAAGTTGGCATGAAACTTATTTGGTCACTCTTATGGATGACCAGTAGTAAGACTTCTTCTACATCTTCTGCTAGGTGTCTCATTGACCTTCAATAGTATTAACTGTGGTATTCTTTTTGTAAGACCTGGGGGTTAGAGAACTGTTTTGCAATGGATTCTGACCTTTGTGAAGTAACTCCATTTGTCTGTGAGGGTAGGGGTTGGGGTGAGGACGTTAGGCTTTCCATTATGGATACCACAGAGTTATTTTACCCCCTATTCTGTTTAATATTTACATGAAGTAACTAGTCATTTTCCAGTTCAGGGTCAATATGCTAGTGGTAATTATATATCTCCATCCTCAATATAATAAAAGTATGTTTTAAGCATAAATTGAATATGATTTACGGTGGAAAAGCAAATACTTTCTAAATCCTATTGAACCAGCCTTTGGTATTTTCATTTCTTGAGCTGTCCAAATACCCTGATGGCTAAACAGGAACATTTTGCCTTCCACTAGGCTGGTCTGGGAGCTGAGTTTTAAAATCTACATTGTATTGATAAATCAGGATGCTTTTTTAAAGGTTTAGAATTGATTTTTTATCATATTTATCAATGAAGTAAACAGGAAATTACAGGAAATCCAAGCATAGAATCAGATAGGTGAGGCTTGCATCTCAGAGCTTTTGCATCTCTCAGTAAGTTCTAAAGTATCCCTCAGGCAATTTTAACTCATTCTTTTGGATCTGTGATCCTTTGAAAGGGGATGCCATGGGAAATCCTTATTTGCTTCAAAGGATTTGTCCCTGGTGATGGATAATCCCAAAGCACCAGGCAGAGCCTAGTGGCTGCACCTAAAAAGTTTATTAGCTAGTTGGATGAGAATTTAGCTAGCTGTATGCCAATTTGGATAGTAGTAGTCAATGTAGCCCAATAGGGCTCGGTCTTGGGATCAATATTTTTCCATTTTTTAAAATTAATTACCACAGTAAAGGGTTTAAAGTGCTGCTTTTCAAGTGTACAGATGATATAACATCCAACATAGGGTAGCAGAATGATTCTGCGATGTAATCTGGACCAGTTCAAAGACTGAGTTGAGCAAGATGGGTAAACATTATATTTAGGGAGGAAAAATGTAGGGCATACATATAAGAAGGGGAATTCATGATCTGGAAGCATAATACTGGAAAAAGATTTGGGAATGGTCATTGTGAGCAAGTTAAATATTATCCAGCACATGAATTGGTGGTAGAAGAAGCATTGTAAAAAAGACATGCGTAGTCTTATTTCCCTTTACTCTTGTCAACCTCATGTGGTAAACTAGATAAGAACCACAACCAGATGAGTTAACTATACCTCACTGTAAACCTACATTGATAGAATCTTGAAAATTTAAAAGTACAATCATCTTCCTCATGACAGCCTGAGAAACTAGGGAGGATCTCTTCTGAGCCTCTTGCCCGCCCACTATCCGGTTGTGGGCCATGCTGTCTCTGACTGGCTGTTCTCTCGATAGTAGCTCTACATAATCTCCAAAGGTCTTTCCCACATGCCATTACAACTCTGCAGTGGAGAGACCATATATGTACTGTATACTTTGGTCCATTACATTTACAGAAGGATACAGGCATATTAGAATGAATCTAGAAGAGAGTGACAGAAGCATTGCAGAGACTTGATGCCAAAGATTAAGTTTAAAAGAAATTTTGAACTGAATGTTCAGTCTGCAGAAAAGAGTGAGGAGAATCATGACCTCAGTATTCAGTGGAGAACTCTTTTTCATTGAAAAATAGGATGAGAAATAACGAGTAAAAATGGTAACAGCTGTGTAATGGTGGTACAGGCTACATATGTAGGTTGTTGGTTATCCATCTCTTCTTATATAACAAGTTTTATTGGTTTTGTTTGTTTTACAACCAAGTGCTTGGAACTCATCGTGAAGATAGGGCACTCCATACAACAAAGTAAAAAATATAATCATACATAGACAATTTGAGTTACTTCTTTAAAGTTTCCCTCTCTAAGCAAGAAACGAAAAAACAAGTAGAAAAAACACACACACACACACAATATCAATAATATTTCCACCCGTTTTCAGGCTTAACTAACTCACAATTTAACATATTCCAATTTGGCCTTATATAAACATATAGTATACAATTCGGGTACCCATATAGTATAGATTATTTTTAAGATATAGATATTATTCCAGTTGTTCAATTTATACTTCTCTGTTTTAAAACCATTTTAGATTCAAGCCTGAGATGATAAAACAATAATTGTTTCTAAAATAGACTTATAATATGCCTATTATCTATATATATATATATAGATATATATTAATGTGTCTATATTTTATTTCCTGTACTCTATCAAATATTTTTATAAATCATAGTTAAATATTTCACCAATCTCTATCCAACTCCTAATTTTAGATTTTCCAATTTTCCATCTTGCCATCCGGATCAAAGTCTTGAACCTTAGGAATCTCAGGCATATTAGTTCAGTCAAAGTCTCTAAAAGCCATTTTTACCCATCCAATAAAATTTTAGCTCTGACTTTTAAACCTAATTCTAGCTTTCTTTTTGTGCCAAGCAGGTTTCCACAATAGGGCTTCTAATTCCTTCCATAGTATTTGACCATACAACAATTGAATCCAGTCATAGTCTTCTTCTCTTTTCTCCACTGTTGTCTGCACTATGTAATCAGTCTTAATCAATATGGTGATTGTTCGTTGTTTATTCATGTTGTCAGCATTTTTAACGTCTTGTATCTGAAAGTCTATTCCTGTTGCCTTTAAAATTATAGATGTTTTAATTGAACTCTGCCTTTGGTCATCCAAAGTCTCTGTCATTTGTGTATAAGATGTAGTATCTTCCTCTTTAATAGATTGTAAATGTGTTTCCTCCATATCGTTAAGTTGTAGACCTAGTTGTGTATCATGTCCAATAAGTTGAATTTCAGTTTTTAACTCTGGGATTTCCCTTTTCCGAAGCATTCTAAAATGTTTTTTTAATTCCACCTTTGTTTCCAAGATTTTTTCTAATATAAATCCATAGTTAAGCTGTGAGTGGGATTCCATTCTTCGTTTTTTTTAGTAGAATTTCAACTTAAAAGCTGAGTTGCAATTTTATAAAATATAAAATCCAAACAAAAATAGGAAAAAGCAAGTACAAAAATAAAGACAGCAAAAGTCCCAATCAATATTATGAATATCTAATTTATAATCCAAATAAATAATAGCAACTGGTGTCTCAATTATTATATTGTAATCCTAGAGCGAACAGATCCATTTTTCAGGGGAGTATACTTTGTATTATAAAGTCAAAAACAGCAGGCAGAAATTCAAACAAGTTCCAAAAGAAATGCAAGCGTCTGGGCGCAATCCACATAAATTCACCCAGGAGCCGTAGCGTTTTTGTTTTTTGTTTTTAAAGTAGATAGCACTATTCAGAAGGGGGGGAAGAAGAAGAACACTCCACCCCCCTCCCTAAAGGTTTCCACTTAAGCTGAAAACAAGCAGGCAGAGAGAGAGAGTCACAGCAAGGATCCTTCTCTTCTCCTTTTTCCTCAGGGTTCTCCGAATTCCAGCCGCTCAAACAAACAATAGAAATTAGTCATTTTTTTCTTTTTCCACAGCTCTTTCCCCAAGTGATCAAAGGCTGCTTTCTCAAGGGGGGGAAGCAATTTCTAAGAGCTTTTCACAGGGAAATGAGTAAAATATCAAGAGGGAAAGAAAGGTCTCACCCGGATCTTCCACGGTGGGTCTTTATGCTTAGATGTTGCTGTGACTTTCGGCCAGAGCAGCTGAGTGATCGGCCATGTTACTGGCCGATCTTTTCCCCGTCGGCCCAAAGGTGATTGCTCGGATCGCAGAGGGAGTTGCCCCTCCCTCTGCAATCAGCGAGTGCCCTCCTCTACGGTGGTCGCCTCTCCGGGGTGACTTTCGACCCTGTCCAGGGTCTACCGGCGGGGGGAAACTGGTCGGCAAAGAGAGCATACTCTTTGCCTGACCGCAGGCACTGCCACAGGAACCGGAAGTCAGTTATCCATCTCTTGAGGTATTTGAAAAGAGGCTGAATTACCACTTCCAAAAAATGGCTTAACTGGTTTTCCTGTAGTTTGCATAGGGTTGAATGCTATAATCCTTGTGGTTGCTTCTGCCTAAACAATTTCATAATTCTATGATTTCTGCACCAACATCTCTTGCAGTTTTGACCTGCAAGTTCAGTACCATGTGGCCCTAGTTCATTAAATCCTTATAATTTACTGACTTAGCTCACAATGGGTATTCTTGTAAGCCTATTTCTGAATAAGTGATGAAAGAGTGAGGGGAAAAGGGAAAAAAATTCTCCTTGTTTCTCTTTCATTTTCTGTTCTTCCATAAATGTTAAGAAGGGGCAGGATAGTAAAAGCCATAATGCATTAATAATTTGCTTTCATAGATCTGTGTATGAAGAGATAATGACATGGGCTTTTTATAAGCTAATGTGTAGCTTACTGAGATAACATTTGTGAAGTACTTAAAATGCATTCTAGATACTGAATCTTAAGCTGCCTACTCTGCAAACAGCTAAATGCATGAATTGACATCTCATGGATACTCTGTTGTAGATTTTGGCTGTTGTAGAGGGAAATCTTAATAAAAAATTAAGGAGACTGAAGCATCGATAAAGCATATATGTTGGATTTCCAGCTTGTGAAAATGGCAATCTATTAGGAAATGTTCATGGAAAACATTTGGAATTCTGATATCTGATTGGCTGGTTATTTGATATCAAGTCAGTGTTGACTCTTAGCAACCACATAGATAGACTTTTTCTATTATGGTATGTCCCTAGCCTGTGACTTCAGGTCTTCTAATAGCATATCAATACAAAAGTGTGTGGGGGTGGGGTGGTGCATACACACATATGCCAAAAAAGGTTATAAATGATTATAATTGTAAATATCAATATAGCCAAGAAATGGGGCCCTTAATACCCTTGGATCTTCTTATGAAATCAGCCTGATGAAAGGCTGACAGAGTTGGAGCCATTCTAATTTCTGATGGGGATATGTTCCAGGCCATAGGGGCTACCGGTGAGAAGGCTGGATGGGGAGGAACTGACTCTTGCCCAATTGTATCAAACCAAATGGGTTCATGGTTTGCTCTGCCTAGGGCCAGGGATTTCCACTTTTGCACTTGGATGGGGTCATACTCCCCAGCAGGAATTTTGGGCACTGCGAGGGTCCGCTTCAAATCACAGCTCCTGATCAAAGACCAGGTTGTCTTGCATGATTCTGATCTTTACACACATCACAGCATCTGGATTCCAAGGCCTTCATGGCTGCTCTGTTAAGTGCTAATCTGTGATGTATTTCTTGACTGCTTGTTACTTTACTATTGATGATTGTTCCTAAAATGCAGAAACTACCCACCACTTCAGAATCTTCATTGTCACTCTTTAGGTGTTCAGGGATCTTTACTTTAACCACATAGGACCAGTTTTCATGTAGCTATTTTACTTCTATTGCTTTATCCATAAAAAACATAAAACTGTGAGCTGGCAAGCCATTTGCTGCTGAAATCAAGCGGAAAATGGTCATAGAAGGGGTGCCAATTACAATGTCTTTAAGTTCCCAGTTGGGAATGGGGGTGTGCTGATTTTCTCAATTGAGTAAAGGAGCACGGTCATTAATCATGAAATTTACTTATATTTTGCTGTTATCACATTATCCAAGGGAGCTATAAGAAACTATTGCAATTTCTATAATATTGTGAAAAAAAATTAAAAGAAGGGGACATGACATAACAATTTGATTTACTGCTGACTGCACATAAGGGGATTTGGAACTAGTACCACAGACCTGCAAACCTATGCCTCAGTAGACCTATAAAAAGAAAGATGTGATTCAGATACTTTGAGACAGGCAATCGAAAATTAGTCCTACTGATAAATTAAAAAGAGAGGTTTAGAAAAAATAGAATGCTGTCTATAATTTAGCATTCTGGAACTCATGTAGAATCTTCAGTAGACAGACCTTCCTTGTAAATTAGACAACCCTTGCACATATGCATGATACTCCCCTGGGCAACTCCCCCTCTCATTTTTAGTAGTCCCAACAGTTCCAGGAGCCTTAGTATGTATAGGCCAAACACTAATGTCTTTAGCTTCCAGTATGGATAAAGAAGCAACACTAGTCTTCAGAGTAATATTTTAAATTAAAAAGTCACTTTTGGATAATGAACCTTTATTCTAAATGTGCATCTTTATTGAAATTGCTAAAAGTTTTGTAAAGAAGCCCTGAATGTTAAACTTCTGAAGATCTAGTTACAGGAAAAAATAGAAAACTAGTGCTGACTTTCTAACATGAAAAATGAACATGAACATTTGCCTAGGATTCAGTGGGGCCATATTGTCTTGCTTTTGACCAGTAGTCCTGGATAGGGAATCATGCACTTATCGTGCACTTATTTATTAATGGGAGAATAAGTGACATCTGTATTGGAAAATATAGCCACATCATTTGCCCATGAGAAACTCTATTGCTAGTTGGACAAATTATCTATCAACTACTTATGGAAGACTTGAAAGAACAGATTATGGATAGATGGAGGAAATCTATCTATGTTGTTATTATCATAATCTATCTATGATCAATGAGCTTACTTTGGAGAATTCCCACAGACTCAATTGGTCTACTTCAGAAAATTTGCATATTTCAAAATTTGCATCTCAGATATGCTTTAAAGGAGGAATGATAATAAAAAAGGCTTGGTGACAAGTGCAAATGAGAGTCAGAATAGTTTCTTATGCTGCTTTGTATGGCAAAACAGACTAAGCACTGAGGGCCTTCTTTAGATCCGATTAAGTAGTCCTGAAGCAGCAGGGATAATCGTATTGATTTGGAAGGAATGTCTGGTTAATTTTTCACAAGGCGTAGATTCTTCCAAAATCAATAACCTTCTGCTGGTATCTTTATTCTTCAGAATAAACTGTGTCTGTCTCAGAAACTTGATTCCTAAGCTCAATTACATTCATAAAACATTCACAGACATACCAAGCACAAAAGAAATGCTAGCTTATCCAGGCACTGTGAGCATTTAACCCCAAGGTAGGACAAAGAGAATTATTTTCCCTTGATATATTGTTGTCCTTGGACAGATAGGATTTTTTTTTATTCTTTTAGTGCTCTAATGTTCTTTTGTTTTTGTTGGCAATCACAACGGTTGGTTCAGAAGATTCTTTAAAACTTTTCTTGCCATCACACTTCCCTCCAGTTCACTCTGTGCACTTAATACATGAAACAGAATCTGAACTATTTTTACTAATGAGTCAAGAATTGAGTGAATGTGAGAATGTAGATAGAAGCTCTGATCCAAAAAGAGAATATGCAGGCTCCAAAGAAGTTCAAGGTGTTAAACTTGCCAGGCTGCATGCCCAGAGCTGTCCTTGGTCAGATTGTGTTCAGTGAACTTGATCAACATCTAGAGAAAAGAAGTTGAATAATTCATTTGTTCAGATGATTAATTATACCTAATATTGATTTCAGTTCATTAAGGGTTTGTAGCTAGATTTTAGCATGGAGCATCATTGCCTATGCCTAATGTCAGAGGTCTAATGTGGGTATGATGCTAAACCCCAAGCACTTGGGTTTTAATTTTAATTGAAGTACAATTTATATTTCCCACAATAATATCACATTGGGGATACTTCTAGGAAATTAAATGGCAGTTCACCATTTAGTTTACTATTGCTGCTTATTGTTCTATTAGTCGACAGGAATAACTTACAAAGAACTAAACCTCCTTAAATTTCATTTTCAAATTAAGATTTCAGATTATGCAGGCCACTCTGTTTGGCTATTACCTTCCCTGTTGGATTTGTATATCTTTGGGGAAAAAAGATTAGCGTTAATAAAAAAATTAGCCAAGCAGACAGACGGAAGCAAATGAGCAGTAAGTAAATAAATGTGCAGAAATTAGAGTTTACATTTAATAACATAATGCAAGATTGGTGCCAATATATTGATACCATTAGGATAAAAGAGTCCTCACTATCTAGGTTATTAGTTTACTCTTTATTAAAAAGAAAATTTGTATCAAAAATTTATGAGATGATCTAGGGAGAAATACCAGGAATAGAACAGGAAGAGGACTGATTTTTCAACCATTTTTCTTTCTCCTTCTAAAATGAGAAGCCACAGCAGGCTACAAGGACAGAGTGGGGATAATTGATCATCTTCAACCCTTTCTGTCCACTGACAGAAACCTACTGTCAGCAGAGAAGACTTATCTGATACTGCCATTAAAGATCATAGGAATCTTATAAATCTTCATCAAAAGTACAAACTTCAACTATGCTGAAAAGTTCTCCTGCACTTTTCTCAATTAAATTCTCTCATTCAATTTGTTGAAGGAAAATTTACTTTCAATATTTCTTTCAAAAGTGAAGATCTCATGCATACATAAGAACATTAGCAGTGCCCTGCTGAATCAGATCCTTGGCTCACCTAGTTTAGCAGTCTGGTTTCACAGTGGCCAATTGTGAGGGGCATACGTAATGGCCTGGAAGAACAGGGAAAGAGCTACTACCATGGCAATGGTCAAATACGTCATTGTTGAGTCTGGGTCAAAAAAACTAGTTGAGAAACACATGAAGATAAAAAGAGAGGGAGAGAAGCACATTCAGACTTGAAATATTCTGATACTTTAGATGTTTCAGGAAAAGTAATCCTAATCTATATGGCATTGGTTTCCTAGTTTGTAGAGTTGATAAAACTGACACCAACAATTGCACAAAGTAATCCATTAGTCTCCCAGCAGAAGGCCTTCATAGGCAGTTATAATGCCATCAAGGCCAATAACTGTTGATCCCTATGATTTCCATTAATTGGTCCAATGCTTTTTTAAGCTAGCTAAGCTAGTAGACAGTACCATATCTCATGGTAGAAAATTCCAAAGTTTGTTACAAGTTGTGCAAAGCAATTTTCCTTTTCTTTATCTTGATTCTTCCAGGTTTCAATTTCCAAGTTACTACTACTACTACTACTACTACTACTACTACTACTACTACTACTACTACTACTACTACTACTATTAATATTACTACTGAGAGCATTTTCATTTCAGTCCTATCTGCATTTCCTATCCTAACTGTGAACACTGTGTATATGCTTAGCATCTATATCTTATGCAGCATAGTAGCCTCCTGTAAGAATGCTTTTCTTAGAAATGGGTGCTTATTACTTGTTTTTGAAGGGGGAAAATGAACACTTTGAACCAGTGTTATAAACTGGGGAAAGAAAAACTTTTTAAGTTTTATCTTCTCTTTGTGTTCTTTCTACGTTGGAGGGCAGTAAAGATGTAGTCATCCATTTACCCCCTTTTCCTTGCTTTCTTTAAGAGTAGCAGCGTGTCATTTAATTTTTTAGTTGGAGGCTGGGAATTCTAAGTTAATAGCACAGAACAAACAGATTCATGTAGACCCATTTCAGTCTCCAGTGAATAGGTTTACTGTGGCATCTTGTTATGGATCTAGGAAATCTTTGTTCCCCACAGCTGAATACTTTGTACTTGCCACTTACATTCACCTGTTTTTATCATTTATGAATAGAGCAAAAGAGAATTTTTTTTTATTTGAAGATTATTTGAAGAAAGAAATGTAGATCACTTAGTTCCTGAGCTAAATCATTAATAAAATAATGCATACATATATACACCTTATCATATATCCATAATTACACTTTCCTTTCAGGGTAAGCAATGTTACATAAAGCACAAAAAACGATTAAAAAAAATTAAGCCGAAGCAAGTAAAGCCAAAAGAAAGCGAAATCTGGTTTTACCAGATGGTCCCATAAATATTGACCTTCAGTTCTTATTGTGACTTTGATCACTCAGGGTTTTTATGTAATGCATTTTACTAAGATAGAGAAGATACATATAAGTTAATCAGCCTTAGTTGTATCTAGTTGTATCTATAATTGTATCTCACCCAGGGTGAGATCTGCATCACCCTCCTATCCTTCTGAAAGAGCATGAAGACTCTGCCAAATATACTCATTCACAAGTTAAGATCTTTAGAGACCATCTGGCAAGACAATGTAATGTCTGTAGCCCATCAACTAAAATGTACAGGTAGTCCTCAGAGAACAACAGCAATTAGGTCCAGAATTTCCATTGCTAAGTGATATGGTGGTAAAGTGTCGCATCATGTGATCATGTTGCTTATGACTGTTCTGCCACTTCCTGGTTGCTGTTGTTTAGCAAATCACTGCAAGTTGTTAAGTGATGATGTCACATGGTTGCCATTTGCATCCTCCTGCTGGCTTCCCATTGACTTTGCTTGTAGGAAACCAGTAAAGAAACCTGCAAATGGTGACCGTGTGGCCATGGGATGCTGCAATGTCATAATCTCAAGCCAGGCACCATGACCCGCATTGTGACCACGTGACCCTGAGAATGTCATGATGGGTGGAACATTGAGGATCTCTACCACTTATTCAGTGCCATCCTAAGTTTAAATGGTGCTGAATGAGTGGTCATTAAGTTAGTATTTAACTAACCTTCGGTCTGGATACACAAATAAAATTAGGTTGACGCATAATCTTGTTTCATCCTTCCATTGCGTAGTGTTGTTTTAAAAAGGATATTATAAGAAATAAATCTCATCTGAATTTCTGTGTTCAGTTATAAAACACATATGGGATATAAAAGCAGATGTATGAACAGAAAAAAAATTCTTCCAAAGAAGTTTTCTATCAATTGAATCAAGATCATAAGGAAAGCAAACGATCTGCCTTTGTTAGATTGTGTGGATTTATGAACCAAGTGATTTAAAATACAAGTTATTAAGAGTAGAAAATCCACACTTAAATCTTGCCTTCATTTCTGAAAATATTTATTAGTCTCTGCTTAAGCCCTGCTTTTATTAAAAGAATTTTTGCATGTATTTTCTCCATATTTTTTTATCAAATCGATATCTACAATTAATGGATATCTCATTTCTAAAAGATTGGTGGAGCTATCATTCAACTCACCAGGGAGATTACAAATTGAGTATATTTAATCAAAGATTTTACAAAAAATATTGATTCCTATCAATCCAGGTTTATTTTACACATTTTAGCAGATACTATTTAAATAGGTTTTCCTCACAGAATATAATTCTTAGTGGGTTGTTTTTTTTGCAAAACATGCTAACATTAAGGCAGACCTGCAGTCTTGTTATAGTTGTCTCCTTGAAATGGAATGTTCAATTAGAATATTTAAATAGGATGGAATCACTCCCAACCTTTCTCATTAAGATTACAGCAACAAATAGATTGGCTTTAACAGTAATTAATGATTATCTTCCTGCATATAATTCTAAATGTTATTCTGACAGATATTGGGCTTTTCTTGAGCACTTAATGGAACATTTGTAAATCCTTATGTTGCTGCTGTTGTAATTTGATATATGAATACTGTTGTAATCTAATATATGAATTTAATATATGAAATAGTGTTGACAAGGATGTGAATAAAAATATGGGAGTGCATTTAAATGATAGATATTTTTTTATCATTCAGAAGATCTACTGTAGAGAAGCCAGACTAATACATATGTTTAATTAAAAGGTTGTCAGTAGCAGATGACTATGTGTCATTAGGAGATTTTGCCTATTTTTCAATACAGGTGGTCAGTACATTTGTGGACGAAAATAGTTTAAACTAGCAGGTAGTGCAAAAGTCAAATAAAGGGGAAAAGGGATTCTCCCACTACACCTATGTTTGGTTTTTTTTAAAAATTAACCTGTTTGTATCTTTAAAGGAGCATTTCCTAACTTTTCAAAAGCTGCTCTCTCCTAATAAAGTCTCTTTGGTTAAATTACCAGATCTGGGGCACAAAAACCCACACAATCATTATGTCAATGCTACTAACATTGGATGTTCTTGCTTTGACAACATATGAAGATGCAGCCTTTTTCTTTCTTATGCTTTACTCTTAGAATTAGATGATGCTTGGGGGAGGAGGCAGAATGTGGTATGAGTTAGTTAGACATAACAATATTGTACTAGTGTGTGAATTCAGAGCTTGAAATAAGAGATGATAAGAATTGGAGGGTTGCAGAACAGGAGGGAAAGCCTGCATTTCAAACTAATTGGAGAATGTGATTTATGACAGTTAATTGGAGGAGGGAATTGTTCTTTGATACTATGTGCTCAGGGGAGGGGAATCCAGTTTTTGGCTTCAACTATGTTAGTGCCGAAGCTATGCTACTCCCATAAAGATTCTTTAAGGTAAACAATGCCTTGAAGTTCTTTGGAGAGTTTCATCTGTCAGAACCATGACATTAAGCTAAAAACTCCAAACTTTCCAAACTATTTAGGGGTCCTGAGCCCCAGTCGCTGTCCCTAGACTTGGGGGATAAGCTGACAAAGATTCAGGGAAGATTTCATCATGGAGGAAGACAAATTGCCTGAAACCAGTTTCCTGGCAGCAGCAGCTACCCCAGGGGGGGAAGCGACAGCCAACAAGCCAGTGGAGAAAGAGCTTTTGCAGACCTCCCAGCTGGGAGCAAAACACAAGCAGCTAGGAGAGCTGATTTGGTCATCAGATTGGGACAAGCCCAACAGAGACTCCAGATACCTCGAGATGGCCTTGCCACCCTCAAGGGCTTCAAAGGCAGATGAGGTGGAGCTACCATGAAGGGATTCCTGCATATCGCATTCCCCAGACCAGTGGAGAGCAGCCAGAGCATCTGACACTGAGGACTCAGGTGAGTGGAAATACCTGCCTGCAGCTCGTAGTCAGTCAGTGGAAAATTTGGCAGAAGAATTGGAAGAGCTAGAAGTGAGAAGTGGAGAATAACTCCTGCCGAGAGAGGCTCCCAGCCCTTCCTTCGCAGATCAGACAGCCTTCCAGCCCCTGAAGTCCCCTGCCAGGGCCTCCAGCTCCCTGCAGCAATGGGGAGTTTGGCAGCCCCCACAGGTGGAAGGTCAACAACCTCTGAGGTTGCAGCAGCTAATAGAAGCCTTGCAACAGCTTGGGGTGGTGCAGAAGCCAGGAGATCAGCAGCTGGTGGGAGGACGACCGCAGCAAGGAGGTTGGTTGCAGCCCCCAACTCACAGCAATCATTGAGGGGCCTTCAGCAGCAGAGAGTGCCACAACTCCCCACTGGCCAACAGCAGGGAAGACAACAGCAGCCCCCACCCAGACAGCAACCTTTGGGAGAGCTCTGGCAACTCGGGAGGCCAGTACTGCCGGTATTGCAACCACAGCAGGGGGGTTGGCCACAGCCCATGAACATAAAACCCCTGGGAATATGGCAGCAGCCAGGGTGGGGCCAGCAACAACTGGGGGTGCAACAGCCACAGTGAGGAGCCCAGCAGCCATTGTACCAGCAGCCAAGGTGGGGCCAGCAGCAACTTGGGGTGCAACAGCCACAGTGGGGGGCCCAGCAGCCAATGATTTTCCACCTTTCAGAGCTGGACACTTTGGATATTTAAAAACTCTAAATCTAATCCGCCGGCAATTTTGGTGGCCGGGGCTAAAACGGGATGTGGAAAACTATATCAGGAGTTGTACTGTATGTGCCATCATGAAAAGAATTCCAGGGAAGCCCCCTGGGTTACTGCAGCTGGTGGCAGACCCTTCTTAACCATGGGAAGAAATAGCTATGGACTTTATAGTAGACCTACCTGAGAGTAGAGGAAATACTGTCATCTGGACTGTGATAGACTTGTTTTCGAAGCAGACTCATTTCATTGCCTGCCAAGGACTCCCATCTGCCCAACGACTGACTCAATTGTTCCTGAAACATATCTACCGGTTGCATGGTGCCCCTAAGCGAATAATTTCAGACAGGGGGGTGCAGTTCACAGCGAAGTTTTGGAGGAGCTTTCTTAAATTAATTGGATCATCTCAAGGCCTATCATCTGCTTTTCATCTGCCTACTAATGGGGCCGCGGAAGACGCTAACAAGATGGTGGAGCAATATCTCAGATGTTATATTTCCTACCAACAAACCAACTGGACCAACCTCCTCCCTTTTGCAGAGGTGACTTACAATAACTCTGTTCACAGCAGCATTGGCTTCACGCCTTTCAGAGTAGCTACAGGAAAAGAGTTCAGCTAAATACCTGAATACCCTCAAGCGCCCTCTGCTTCTCAGACACTTGATCAAGGGTGAGGGGGTGGGAAGAGGTTTGGAAAGCCATGAAAGCTGCTTTAAAAAAGACTTCCGAAACTTATAAAAAGCAGGCAGATAAAAAGAGAGCCCCTCAAAGAATATTCCAAGTTGGGGAAAAGGTTTATCTGTCGACTAAATATTTACACCTTAAATTACCCAGTAAGAAATTAGGACAGAAATTCCTGGGGCTTTCCCCATCGTAAGGATCATCAACCCAGTCACAGTAGAATTAAAACTCCCTAGGCTTTTAGGGAGAATTTACCCTGTCTTCTATTGCAGCTTGTTTAAACCTTTGCGAGAATCCACTTTAAGACCTCCCCCTAAGAAGGCACCTGGACGCCTCATGGTGGCGGGTCAAACGCACTATGAAGTAAAGCATATTCTTGATTCTAGAATTTTTAAAGGGAAATTGCAGTACCTTGTACAATGGAAGGGATACTCGCTATCTGAAGCCACTTGGGTGAAATCTAGCGATGTGAAAGCCGTCAGACTCATCAAAAGGTTCTATAAGAAACACCCTAACAAATCGAGAGACAGTCCCTAACATATGCTTTTGTTTACGCTACAGGATCTGTTCTTTTTATAAGGGAGGGCGGATGTCAACGCTGCTAACATTGGATGTTCTTGCTTTGACAACATATGAAGATGCAGCCTTTTTCTTTCTTATGCTTTACTCTTAGAATTAGATGATGCTTGGGGGAGGAGGCGGAATGTGGTGGGAGTTAGTTAGACATAACAATATTGTACTAGTGTGTGAATTCAGAGCTTGAAATAAGAGATGATAAGAATTGGCGGGTTGCAGAACAGGAGGGAAAGTCTGCATTTCAAACTAATTGGAGAATTTGATTTATGACAGTTAATTGGAGGAGGGAATTGTGCTTTGATACTATGTGCTCAGGGGAGGGGAATCCAGTTTTTGGCTTCAACTATGTTAGTGCCGAAGCTATGCTACTCCCATAAAGATTTTTTAAGGTAAACAATGCCTCGAAGTTCTTTGAAGAGTTTCATCTGCCGGAACCATGACACATTAGATGTCAGTAAAAAGACACAAAAAGCACATTATTTGTTGTTCTCTAGTAGTCCCTCTTAATTTTGCATTTTTTAAATTAGATACTATTTCTGATTTAGTGGAATAGCAGGGTGACTTGCTTGATACAGGCATACACATTATTATTTAAACATTTTAAATAAGAGTTTGCATGGGGGAGGCATGGCGTCCAACCAGAAAGAGGCCAGATGAAGGCTTGAGGTTAAGAGAAGGACTAGGGGTGACATGATAGCAGTGTTCCAATATCTCAGGGGTTGCCACAAAGAAGAGGGAGTCAAGCTATTCCCCAAAGCACCTGAAGGCAGGACAAGAAGCAACAGATGGTAACCAATCAAAGAAAGAAATTTCCTGACAGTTATAAAAATTAATCAGTGGAACAACCTACCTCCATAAGTTGTGAGTGGTCTAAGACTGGAAATTTTTAAGAAGAGACTGGACAGTCATTTGTCTGAAATGGTATAGGATTTCCTCCCTGAGCAGAGGGTTGGACTAGTAGACTCCAAGCTCCCTTCCAACTCTATTATTATTATTATTATTATTATTATTATTATTATTATTATTATTATTATTATTATTATTATTATTATTATTATTATTATTATTATTATTATTATTATTATTATTGTTGTTGTTGTTGTTGTTGTTGTTGTTGTTGTTGTTGTTGTTGTTATTGTTATTGTTATTATTTGAACCCTCACTACATTGTTCTATACAATTATTCCTCTCTCATGAGAAGCACTACAGAGCACCATAGTGTTCCTTTTCCAGTAGCTGCAGTTCTGAGCTCCACTTTCCAGACACTCACTGGTTACAAGAACTGGAATTTTTCAATCAATGGGGAAAATAAGAAAATAAGATCTTAGACTCATTTGCAGGGCAGATGTTATGACTCTTCCTCAGAGAAAAATAATGTTCACCGCTTGCATTTGCCCTTGCATTTGACCAGTTTTCACCATTTGTAGAACATATTGAACAATAAGCAAATCACACTGTTGGAAATAATAATAATAATAATAATAATAATAATAATAATAATAATAATAATAATAATAATAATAATAATAATAATAATAATAATAATAATAATAATAATAATAATAATAATAATAATAATAATAATAATAATAATAATAATAATAATAAGAATAATAAAAAAAGTTGGAAGGGACCTTGGAGGTCATCAAGTCCAACCCCCTGCTCAGGCAGGTAACCCTATACCATTTTGGACAAATGGCTGTCCAGTTTCTTCTTAAAAACATTGGAACATTCACCGCTTCTGGAAGCAGGTTGTTCCACTGGTTAATTGTTCTAACTGTCAGGAAGTTTCTCCTTAGTTCTAGGTTGCTTCTCTCCTTGATTAGTTTCCATCCGTTGCTTCTTGTCCTACCTTCAGGCGCTTTGGAAAATAGCTTGACTCCCTCTTCTCTGTGGCAGCCCCTGAGATATTGGAACACTGCTATCATGTCCCCCCTTGTCCTTCTCTTCATTAAATTAGACATACCCAATTCCATCAACCTTTCCTTATATGTTTTAACCTCCAGTCCCCTAATCATCTTTGTTGCTCTTCTCTGTACTCTTTCTAGAGTCTCAACATCTTTTTTACATCATGGTGACCAAAACTGGGTGCAGTATTCCAAGTGTGGCCTTACCAAGGCATTGTAGAGTGGTATTAATACTTCGCGTGATCTTGATTCTATCCCTCTGTTAATGCAGCCTAGCACTGTGTTGGCTTTTTTGGCAGCTGCAGCACACTGCTGGCTCATATTTAAATGATTGTCCACTAGGACTCCGAGATCCCTCGGAGTCTTCAGATCTCGGATCTTCATAATATAGTGAGGGAAAAAAAACTAAGAGTAATTCTAATCAAGAGCATTTATCCATTTAATATTGAGCAATATACTGGGTAGAGTTGGGGGCAAGAATGCTGCCAAGCGTCTCTTCTATTTATAAAATAGGAATAAGTAATAATATCGGAACTATGGTTATAGCAATAACAACAGTTATTTACTTACCATTAATAATGACAATGTTAAACTCTTGCGGAAAATAGAGAAATTTGGAGAAGTGGCGGGGTTGAAGATAAACAGAGAAAAGACTAAAGTATTAACGAAGAATTTAACAGATAAACAAAAAATTCAATTTGCTAAAAAGACAAACCTTCAAATAGCGAAAAAAGTTAAATATTTAGGTATCTATTTAACTTCAAAATATACAACAATAAAAGAAGACAACTACGAGAGATTACTAAAACAAATAAAAGTGGATTTGGAGAAGTGGAAAAATCTTCAATTATCATTACTAGGAAGGATAGCGACTGTTAAGATGAACATTTTACCTAAGCTAATTTTTCTTTTTCAAACAGTTCCTGTCAAGTTAAATCAAAAATTCTTTGATGAATTAAACGCTACAATAATCAGATTTGTATGGCAAGGTAAAAAAGCTAGAATTAAAATTAAATTATTACAAGATTCTAAAGACAGAGGGGGCTTTGGACTCCCGGATTGGAGACTTTATTATCAGGCAGCTATTTTGCTTTGGCTTAAAGAATGGATTACATTGAGAAACAAAAGGCTTCTTTATTTAGAGGGGCATGATTTGCAATTAGGTTGGCATGCATTTTTGTGGTATGAGAAAAATAAAGTACATAAATATTTTCAAAATCATGCTATAAGGAATGTACTGTTTTCAGAGTGGGAAAAAATTAAACATAAAATGTACATGAAAATACCTGAGTGGATTTCGACAATGGAAGCCTTTTCCTATCCAAATTTTATTAACTATGATAAACTCGTTAGCTATAAAGACATTTTGGACAAAGATGGGAAACTTAAAGACAGACAAATTCTTCAGCAACAGGGTATTGACTTAACATGGTGGTCTTACTTGCAAATTCAGACAAGATATGAAAAAGATATAAAGTCTACAGGATTTTATAAAGAACAGACACTGCTAGATAAAATATTGTTAAAAACTGATGAACATTTGATTAAAAAACTCTGCTAATTTAAAAAAATTTCTGCTAAGCTGGAAGATGGAAGAAGAACAAGTAAAAGAAACAATGATAGTATGGGCTAAGAACTTTGGATATTCTATAGACTTAGAAGATTGGCAAAAACTATGGGATCGAAATATTAAACTTACTAAAGCGGCTGCATATAAAGAGAATTTATACAAAATGTTTTATAGATGGCACATGACACCAGTTAGACTAGAGAAAATGTTTAAAAATGTATCAAATATGTGTTGGAAATGTAAACAAAAACCAGGAACTTATTATCATATCTGGTGGATATGCCCTAATGCAAAGATATATTGGCTTAAAATTCACAAATGGCTAGAAAAGATGACTAAGATACAGATAGAATTCAAACCGGAATTGTTTTTATTAGGAATATTAAGATCTAATTACGGAAAAGAGAATGAATATTTAATCTTACATATATTAACAGCCGTGAGAATAGCATTTGCCCAATTTTGGAAAAATGAAAAGATACCACCTGACCAGATTATTATTATGAAAATATTGGAATGTGCAGAAATGGACAGACTAACTTTAGAAATTAAAGAGAAAGAAGACACAATTTTCTTTAAAACATGGGAAAAATTTTATCAATGGTTAGTAATAAGACAGAATGAAAAGGGATGATGAAATTAAATAAGATAAATGATGTATTTTCTTTTGAATATTATTTTTTAACTTTTTGGTTAGATGTTTATATTTAACTATAATTAATTATAACTAATAAGCGATATATTGATACTTATATGTAACTATATTTACTTAGTAATACATTACTAATAGTATACTGATTATTGTTACTTATAGAATGAATGATATGTATTGGGTTAAGTTTTTACCATTAATAGTGATAAATTTATTAATATAGCTTTTTAGTACTATGTTAATCATGCATACTTAATATGTATACCCGGACGACAGTCTGCTTGCTAAAGCGTTGATTTAGTGTTGGGGTTAACCCCATTATTGTATTTATCCCTACCCTTGGTTTAATCCTTGTTTTTTTGCCCCATGTTATACCTTTACCTACCCTTCCCTTTCTATCCTGATAAAAAAATAATAAAACATATTTAAAAATAATAATAATAATAATGACAATGTTGACAACAGGACTTGCCTCAAGAAGTTATGGGTGCTCCAATACTGGAGATTTTAAAGAAGAGATTGGACAGCCTTTTGTCTGAAATGGTATAGGGTCTTCTGCTTGAGCAAGAGGTTGGACTAGAAGACCTCCAAGATCCCTTCCAACTCTGTTATTCTCTTATTCATCTTCTACCACTGCCCTATCGAACTCTTCTGCTTATGCCAAATATCCCATCATAATCTTTGCTTCAAAATAATTTTTAAGAAATATCAATGGAGAGAGGGGCTACTTCCTTTAGGAGCCATCGCAGAATTATTGCTAGAACTGATGTAGCCTAATTTAGACAACACTATAGATATTTCCTTTCCACAATTGCAGTCTCAGTAGTGTTATGCCTCTAAGATCAAGGGAAGACATAGCAGGCTTTCTTCTTTACATTTCCCAACTTACATATGGAATGACATATAGAATGACTGGCATAGAAAAACAGCAAAGATGGAACAGCTCCAACTCACTATTTGATATATCCTGGAACAGTTATCTAAACAGGATATCCTTTACACTAGTTTGATATAGTCATGGAGTTTTAGTTAGCAACAGCACAGGAACCGGATGGAAATGACCAAGAACAAAGACTCTCACAGGCCTTAATTTAAGACTTATTCTGGGGAAAATAAATAGAGTTCTAAGACTAGATTTTATTTATTAAACAAAAAGCTACCACTAACAGCTTAATGCTGGTTTCTAGCCAACACTATCAGTATATAATCACAAAGCTTTAAAATGGAATTTCCTTTAAGTAAAGTGAGATTACAGTATGCCAATGCTTTTCTTTTTTGTTTTCTTACAATCAGTGATTGAAACTAACACACACTTGCCATTTGCTGAGAAACTGGTCTTGAATATCACTTCTCAATGGCAGCTTCCATCTTGCCTAAGAAAGAGGCCTATCATTACAGGACAAGAAAGCATGTGATCTCCTCAGGCTAAAGTATTGCTCTATGAACCAAAGCATTCATATCTCTAATAAATATCTCAGTGCCTATTTATTCTCATTACTGGGATTTAGTTGGGCACCTGAGATAGAAATTGATTGAATGGCTGGAATAAATGCATAAAATATGCAAGTAAGATTAAAATGTTAGTATCTGAGAATTCATCTCAATTAAAAATATCTCAAATAATATTTTGTTATAGGATTCTGATATATGCAATTTTGTTGGTTTAACCTTCTTCTCTCAAAATTACATCTTCATGAAAAAGAAATAATGCAACCGTGTGTTTCCATTATCACTATAGAAAGACACAACTGGCGTTATAGCCATAAATGCAGAATGTATAACCGGCATGTAAGAGCCTTAAAGAAGAAAGCAGTCTCTTGCCATTAAAACAAGATACTTTAATCTGAGCATTGATAAAAGATTGATTTGCTTAACAATTAATTCCTGCTGTATTAGGTGTCCACTCTGATATTTACAGATGAGGATTATTTTGCAAAATGAGAAAATGAAGCTAAAGGTCCTTTTCAGAAGGCCAGCCATTTTCTGTCTTCTAAGAAAAGCACATCTTTGTCATCTTATCTTTCACAAAAGAATGGGCTTACAAAGATTGTATATTCCCTGTTGTGCATTGACTTGTACCACCACTTTTTGCTAACTATCTCAGCCACTACTCAGTAGGATTTATGTGCAGTTGTGTCATAAAAGTGATTCAATGCTTTTAGTTCAACAGTGCCATTTGCTTACCAATTGCCCCAGAGAACACAATGTGTCATAGCCATGATTGCAAAGTGTGCACAATAAACTTATGAAGGAGGCAACCCATTTTCCTTTGAAAGGCTTTTAGTACTAAGGCATCCAGTGAGAAGCAAGAGAAATGGCTATTAGGCTAAAGAGGCTGACCTTTGAAAAGGATGTTGTGCCTTTGTGCAAGACTGAAGTTCACATTCCAAGTGTAGAATTTTTTGTGTCATTTGAGCTTTACAGTTTCTAATGGCCACTATTGACATCATGGCATTCCACAAGAATAATCCTACTTTTTTTTTCTTTTATTCAGTGTGCTGGAAATATTTTCCTTTTAAAATTTCAAAGAAGTACTTTTTTGATTTAATTTTCATGGGGCATGTTTTTTGCATTTACTTATTTAGAAGAGAATATTCAGTAGAAGCTTCTCCTTAGCTTTCCATGCATTAATTAAATTCCAGCGGTACTCTTTTCATTCTGGTTTTCAAACTGGAAAGGGTAGGCAACAAGGGAGTGATACAAAATTGTGTAATGGAAAACAACATTAGCAATTTTCTTCTCTGCCACTTCCAACAATAAAGGAAGCTTCTAAAGGAAGAGGATATAGTGACAATAAATGTTAAGCATCCTGAACCTCATTGCAAATTAGGACACGTGGATGATTAATTTTTAAGTTTTTAAATTAAATGCACTGAATCTGTATAAACTGAATGGCATTTAATCATTCCCTTTCAGTCACATTCAAAATCACAATCCATGTAGAAGTTCTGAGGTCTATAGCCACAATTTTGACAAAATAACAGTCTTATATCAGCTTGATATAAGTTATATTCCAACTTCTTGTATTTAAGAGCAAAGCTCTATTTGATCAACTGTCCCAAACCTATCAATCCAACATGCTGTTGTTCAACAGAATCCAACATGGACTGAAATAGCTGTTTTTCTCAATTTTTTTTTGAATAATGTGAACAGAGTATTAGCATTAGTAGACATTGGCTTAGTCTCCATTAATTATTTTAAAACATGGATGAACAACCTGTTGGCCTGGGCTTCATGCAGGGTTGCTGGAATTTTGTACCTCCTGGTCATATCTTTTGCAGCTCCCCCCTCCCAATAAGATGTTGTCCTGAAATTGGGCAACAACTTGCTAGTTTTCATCTAGGTGCTTTGATAAAGTGAAGATGAAAATGCAGATCAATCCCACTGTAACTTCCACATAGTCAATAAATCCCAAATCTAAACAACAACAAAAAGTACTCCCCAAATTTCAGTCCTGCTGTTTAATGACATCATTGTCATATCTTGTCCATTAGAGATTAATTCTTTTTAGAGCAACATTGCTCATCTCAGAATTAGCATGCATTAGTCTATCCTAAATGTATGTTGCTAAAACATCACTTGGCTGATTAATTCTACTTGCACTATTTTCTACGTTGCCTTTAATTCACTTCAGAGATATTCAGCACACCATAGTTTTGTCAGTACAGTCATAATCAAAGTAGCCCTCTGCCTGCTGCATGATCTTTCAAAAGCAATCAGCAACTGTTTGCATCACTCAACCTTGCATTAGGCTATTCTTTACAGCATAAACTATATTGAAATGGACTGCACATACAAGGAGAATATGGCAATTGTCTAGAGCATAAAGCCTCTGGGGAAAACATGATACTCAGTAGCTTCCCATTGATTTTTTTTTAAACAGAATTATAATCAAGAACTAATTTCAAGCCAAGTTCAATTTCACTAAAATTGAATAAAACATCCTATCAATTTGGTCACCCAGCATCAAACTGACAGAGATAACATTCAAAAGGCCATTATTGGTTCAGAGCAATTTCAGGTTCATCATGCTATTCTGGGAGCAGATGGATAAGATATACTGATACCCTTCTCAGTAAAGCTTAATGTCAGGAGCATTATGTTAACACGGGCTCTTTTGAGGCTAAAAGAGGGAAAACTTTAATTTCCCTTCTATTTGTTTTATCTTGGTAATTTATCTGAAGTAGCCGATTTACTACTAGTATATTACTGAATGCAGGTACTTCATAGCTTAGCAGCATTTATTTTTTGTTCATTATATCCATGAATATTGTGCTGTTAAGATATCTTAGAACAGGAGGCCATGATGCTGGCTCCATTCTGAGACTGAATAACCAGAAAGACTCAGCCCTACTTTATATTTGAAGGAGGAAAGTCTTTGAGAGCATGTTTTGCATGCCAAAACAACTAATAACAAATATAGTTTTCCCTCCCATGCCATCACTCTGCTAAACACCTCCCACAGGACTATCTTATGTCTAAAGATATTTATCCATGTAATAGGGCTGTATTGCTATTATCCTCCTCTTCTCATCTTTCTTCTCATTTTTCCTACTACCTTCTCCTATTGGTATCTAATGATTTATCACTTGTTGCTTGTATCTTATGATTTATGATTGTATCTTATGATTTATGACCTATGCTAGCACTTTGCTGTTCGTATGTACACTGAAAACATATGCATCAGAGACAAATTCCTTGTGTGTTCTATCATACTTGGCCAATAAAAAATATTCCAATATAAAGGTAAAGATTTCTCTTGTTTAGTCATATCCAACTCTAAGGGACAAAGCTCATCTCTGTTTCTTAGCCAACATTGTCTGAAGACTCTTTAGTCATGTAGAGGTAAACTAACAACACCTATTGGGAAGATGTAGCTACATCTTCTCCTGGGATCACCTGGCTGGATGTCACTTTACTTCTTTTTATTATATTTCATGTCCAAGTCAATCTTGACTCTTGGTGACTACCTGGACAAGTTTCTGTAGTTTGCTTGGCAACATTTTTTTCAGAAGTGGTTTGTCATTGTCTAGGACTGAGAGAAAGTGACTAACACAAAGTCACCCAGCACATATTTTTTAGATAAATCATGACCATCTTTTCTATCTTTCCAAGAACCTTAGCTTAAAATTGTTACTGGAATAGGCAGCAACTTTATGTAATTTTATTGATATCAGCAGTCTCAATAGCTTCAAAATAACAACCAATGGTACATTGCTATAATGTTTTCTCTTATTTTTTATCTCTTGTTGCTATAGAGAAGAATAGAACTCCATAATCATGAAAGGATGAAGATTCCAATGATCATTTTCCTGGATCACTATCACAGCAACAATGATCAGCTAGTCACTTGAAGGATGCTTTGATATGTTTCTGCCTGCATTAGAAGGAAAGTATGTGAATGAAAAATTTATTAGGTGGTTTGGGGTAGTATGTAAGTAAAAAATAGAAGGGGGAGAAAGCTCTATAGTACTGGAGATGGAATTTCTCTCCATGATCCCAGGAGATACCACACAATCTATTTTGCTTTAACATTTTACCCTCAAATAATTGTGGAGGTTTGAAATAGTAAAATCTCCCTGTCAACAGAGATCAGACCTGACATTAAATACAGCATGTGGTTACGGTAACAAAACTCCATAATGACTCAAACCTGCTTGATCTCTGCATAAGAATGTCAAAGTGGAAATCCACAATTTCTGCTTTGAATTGCAATTATAAAAGACATGTTAAGCATTACATCCCCCCCTATGGAATTTGTCCCTCCAACAGAAAATGAGTTGATTTTCTGGTTTGTGGGTAGCAGCAGCATTTTTATATTATTTGTTCTAATTACCATTATAGACTTGATTATTTGGGACATATGTATTTGCTGAGATAGCTGTCTAGCAACATGTTTGGCATATTCTGAACTCTTTGAAGAAGACAACATAGAAATAAAAGAACAAATAATCAATAATTTCCACTGGAATTTCATTTCTGAATGAAGTCAAGTCTCCTTTAAGTCAGATCAGCTCCACATGACTTTGTGACCCTGTAGTTTTATTGACAGGAAAACATAAGAGTTTCACCATTGCCTTATTTCAGGATTATTATTATTTTTTTAACTTCCCAGTCTAACCTACACTGAGAATCAAATCACTCACATAGAAAAATCAATGTTATAATGAGTAGAACAATGATGAAAGTTAATATTTTCATATATGTGAGCATGTTTCTTGCATTTTTTCATGTTTTTTCAAGAATTTGTCTTAAAAAACTTGTAAAACTAGTGATTTTTTTTCTTGAGTTAAAAATAAAAACTATGCAAAACTAGTTTTCATGTGTTCCCACAACAATATGCCACTGTTCCTGAGAACTCTGCCATTGTGAAGGAGAACTTTCTATCTTAGGTATAACTGATTGGCCAGTCAACAAAGAGAAAGTGGTTCCTGATCTCATAATCCCTAAGAAGCAATGGGAACATTCTCTTCATTCTACAAAAGGCAGAGATGAAAAAAAAATCTGTTCTTGACTTGTGAAATCATAAATGACATAACAAACCAAACCAGAATGAAGGGAAGAAATTCTGCCATGCAGGATATATTGCTTGATAATACTAGAGAGCTAATTGAAGTTGAATGCTTGTTTACTAAATACATATTGAAAACTAGAGCTGTTAAGAGCCTCCTTCATTTCTGAAATATTTTCACTTCTTGGGAAAAGGGAAGGTCCTTCCTTCCTTCCTTCCTTCCTTCCTTCCTTCCTTCCTTCCTTCCTTCCTTCCTTCCTTCCTTCCTTCCTTCCTTCCTTCCTTCCTTCCTTCCTTTTCTTGAATTTCTTGAAGATGGATCAGAATGGGAGAGGCATAGGTAAAGGAAGGTTTAAAAAAAAGACAAGATGGAATCCACAGTCATGAGATCAAAGCCACATCCGTTTTTGATGGGAAGAACAATTGTAGAACATTTTCAAAAAGATAGACTGTTAGTTCTGCAGCTTCCTGAGCTTCTTAGCCTTACTCTGGGAAAGTTTCCTGATTTTTGCTGCTTTCCTGGATATTCCAAATTCAGCTCATTTGGTCAGTTTTCTGCAGAACACTTGAAAACTAGGCTACTATTTTAAAATCTGAATTCAGTTGATGTTATTTTAATTTCAGGAACCTTTACAGCTATGGAGCTGTAAGGTGGAGCAGGAAGACAGGAGGAATAATTGGAAACATGTAAATCCTCACTTAAAGTACACAGTAGATACTCATTACTATATAGCAAATTCTTTCATACTAAACTAATCTCCATCTCTGCTTATTCTCAGAAATCAAGTGAAGGATGGATTCACTGAGCTTTTGACAGACTAGAATGGATCACTATTAAATAAGAAAACTTATCTTTATTATTATCCATCATAGATAGGCCATATATAGCTATTCTTGAGGATCTTCATTTTATATTTTATATTTTTATGATTTAATTTAATATTTGATGTTTCCTTTCTCACCATTTTTAAAGATGGTTCAGGAATAAGTGTCTTAACTTCAATAAGTCTCAGAAGAAAATTTTATTTAGATCCATTCCAACAGAGGCTAAAAATTTCCTGGTTTTCCCGCAGGGATGTGCTCAGGAGGGGATCAAAAATTCAATATATGTAGCCACAACCTTGCAATAAAAGCTCTCCCCCTTTTTATGTGTGTTGTGTTGTGTGACACTCATAAACAAGGGACAGAGTTTCTATTGCTCGGTATGGTTGTCAACTTGAATTTTTTTGACCCTCAGCCACCTCACCCATTGTGATACCCCTGTTCCCCTAACAGAGATTATTCTAACCAGGTAATTGTTAATGGAAGTACAACTCTGTATGAGTACAACTCTGTCATAAAATTTTGGTCATTGACTAAAATCTAAGACCAACTCTATAGGATGTAGTTGTGGACACTACGATATAATATGTCCAGTTTTATTTTGTACATACAATCACAGAGTAAATACTAAGGGATTTTTTCCCAGATACTATTAACATTTGCTCTGTTATATATGCATGAAATCACTGTGCAAAGCCATCTGCAATACAGAATGATGGTGTCATCACTTGCAGACATTCTTTTTCTCTTTTCATATTTTATTCCTAAAGAAGTAAAGAAAATTTTAAAGATATGTCTGGGATAATGTTATGGTGGTTGAAAACATACAAACTAAAATTAATAAAAGATGGAAACATTGTGGGCCATGAGGAATACAGCTTGTTCCAGACAGGTTTATACAACTTGGCTAGTATAGGTGAGAGATAAAGATAGCAGTAATATTGGACAATCTACGAAGAGGTATGTGCAGAGAGACAAATGTGGATGTTTTTTAGCATTTGCATTAAGTTAGAAGGCAAATATTGCCTCAATAATCAGAGCTTGGATCGGATTATCAGAAGATTCGTATGCTTCAAATGAAAGGACTAAATCTAAACTTGGCATCTGAAACCCTGGTGTTTGGCCCAAAAATAAATACAATAAACATATACATATAAAAAATAAACATAAATAAAAAATAAAAATAGAGATTACTAATAATAAGCCTTTATATGAGGTTTCAGAAGAGACTATCTCTAGATCTTTTTGAGTAAAAAAAAAAAAGTTTGACTCCTTCCTTCTTCACTTTTTTAAGACAGTCAGGAACATTATACTTTTTAAAAATCTGGATAATATAATTATCTTCCATTATGCTATGTCTTATATAATTTATTTTTTAAAGAACACATTTATAAAATTTTGGATTTTGCCCCCCAAATCCCCTGAAAAATATGATGTTTAAATTTGTAAGGAAAAGCATAAAATGGACTCGAAATGCTAAATGACTTAATTAAATGTATCTGAAATATTTATTTATTTAATAATATTTATAGCCTGCCCTGCATCTTATGGATTTTATGGCAATGATTTAAAATATAATCCATGAAAATACGTTTTAATATGAATGTTACATCATTTGATGGCATCTATTAAATACTGCTATTCAATATCAGTACAATAGGAAATGTCACTTCTGGTTATATATCATATGTCAGATACTTCTGAATGCCAACTACAAAATGATAGTGTATGAAATACATGCATTTTTTTTTTCTCCCATTCAATCGTTTTCTGATTGTCAGAGATTGTCAGGGCACGTCCCTGCAGTTTTCTTGGCAAGGTTTCTCAGAAGAGATTTGCCATTGTCTCCTTGCTAGGGCTAAGAGCAGATGAGTGGCCCATGACCACCTACTTGGCTTTATGCCTAAAGACTAGACTAGAACTCATAGTTTCCTAGTTACAGATGTTGACAAAGATAAAAATAAACATAATAAAATAAACATAAAATAAAATCTGGATAGTGGGCATTGCAATATCTGGAAATAGCAGAATAAAAGAAAGAACTGGGGGGGGGGATCACAAAACATAAAGAGCTGCAAGTAAAAGCAGAATGACTATGGCAAAAGAAAGCAAAGGTAATACCAATAGTATTGGTAAAGAAAGGAAACAAACAAACAAACAAATAAATAAAAGAAATCAAAGGTAATACCAATACCAGCACTATTTGAATACCATCATTAGCTTTCACAAAATCACCATCAGTCAATTGCACAAGGCAGTTTCCCTTAGAACAGTTTTTTTTGGGGGAGGAGGAAACAATAGTCGCCCACATCCGTAGCACTCCTTAGGCTATGTGCTCCTTGGGCAGTGAGAAATAGGTGACAATGATAAGATGCAGTCGTATTGCCCTCTTGGGCCTCACGGCCATGACAAACAAAAGAGTATCAAATCAAACAGCCCTTCTGGGGACTTAGCATTACACACACACTTGGAACAGTTTACACCCACAAAGATATCTTTAACACCATCAAACAACATCTACCTATCCCTGGTCCTTGGAAATGACTCAATAGGTGCTCCCAAAGGTGCTTTTTCAAGAGTCAACTGGACTTTCTTAAGAAAATCCTTCTAAGAAAGTCCAGTTGCTTCTTGAAAAAACACCTTTGGGACAACCATGACATGGATGTCCGAGAATCTCCATAGACCATTGAGACTCAATAGGTAGACAAAAATGTGCAATCCAATTTAAACAGTCGGCTGATTGTGTGATAAATCATAATATAATAATAACTGATGGCAATATATAGTTGAAAAAGTAATTGAAGTTTAGTAGGTTAAAACATTGTGAGATATGTGCTAGGTACCTTGAAGACAATCTTCTGGGAAGATTGGTTTCCAAATAAGAAAGAGATGGAGAAATCTATTGCTATAGTGCTATAATCTACTGTTGGTGATCTTCCAAATGACCATACTGTTCCAGTAAACATGCAGATGATAATAATTAGTTCATTGATCTTCTGTTTGTGCATTCTATATTTTAGACAGATGGTTGGAGGGAGGGGGGGGAGAGATAGAGAGAGAAGTCAGACAGATAAATGATAAGAGTTTTTACCTGTGTGTTTTTGGCATGATAAGTGAAATGCCTTTTCAGGTTATTTATGAGCAAGAAGGCAGAGAAAAATTGTTGAAATGGGCAAGGAACTTATAACAAATCTGGTGAATACCAGACAAAATATAAGGATTTCATATTCAGATCTCACTTTCTGGATTTGGATAAATCTCTCAGTCTCAATTCATCCATCTGATGAGCTTTATGACTACTTTGACTCTGATAGCTGCTCAGTCAGCTAGTATTATCCTTTTATTCATCCTGCTGTTGCTAACCATATAGATATTTTTTTAAAAAAGAAAGAAACCACGAGGGTAGCACAACATGACAACATCAGAACCCCATTCCCTTTCAGAATATGTTCCAGTCTAATGGGGAGATAACAAGCCAAAATTGACATGTCAAACTCAATGTGCAGTTCACAAAGAATAATGAACTTGACAAATTTCATAGAGTCCGGATGTGGATTTGAATTCCAGTATCTGTGTAAATAAGCATATGTCATACCTAATTCATACAATAATATAATCTCCTACTATTTATAAAACTGAGGGTAACCAGTCTCAAGCTCTATTTTTGTATTCTGTTTGCTGTATTTTATTGAACAAAACCACTGGTTTGTCTAGTTCAGCCCTCTATAATCAGCTATTAAAGTCATTTCTTAGACTTTCTAGCTAAGATCACAAAGTTGTATATATATAGACTGAACCAAAGTCTTTCTATGTACAAATCCAAGGTTCTGAATTGTGACCTGTTAAAAGTAGCCATCACATCATCCTTTTGTACTTAAATGTTCTTTATATATGCATATGCTCATCAACATTTCAGTGAAAAACCTTTTGGCTCCAGGTGCATATCTCCCATCTGGAGCTACTGCTGCTTTCTCATCTATTATGCAAATGAAAAATGGTATTAGTTATGTTTCATCTATTGATACCTATGCGGTAATGTGAATGTTCCAGCTTCAGCTCTGAGTAGGAATTTGTTTTCTCTTATTCATAGGCTAGAACTTACACCCCATTACTTCTAATGGTTCTGGGGTCACTGGAGATCACCATGTCCATGTTGAATCCTATTTAAGTATGCTAATAAGAATATGCTTTAAAAATGTTCTGCTGCATTATACTGTTTCATGCAATTACATATTCCATTTGTTCTAGGCAGATTATTTTCATTATTTTTATAGCATATGTTTCAATTAGTTTTTATGTATTTCATTGAAAAAAATGTTTCCCTTCCTCATTGCATGCATGGCGGTACCCAGACCCAAATCCAGCTATACAAATTCCTCCCTCCCCCAGAGCTTGTAGGGTGAAAGTGAGATTTAAACTCTCTTTGTGTACTATAATATTTTTGAAAATAAGGATCATAATAACAAAATCATCATGCTCCTGGCTTTCAAAGGCTTCCCATACTTGGATGATAAGCAAGAGTCTGCTATCCATCCAAGAGCAGTTAAAAAATAAATAAATTAAAACCTGGACTTTCTAAGATCCTCTTTACTTGTCTTCCATCAGAACAGACATAACCAGGATTAACAGCAGGTCACTGAAGCGTAATTCTCTCTAGCCTTCTCAATACAGCCAAAATCACTGCTTCAGTGATTGTTATGCCTGTTTATCATTAGTAGAGTTATGTTGTTTAAGATAACTAATAGGAACACAAAAATAGAGGTATTGGCTGCACAAGAAAGACTGGGGGGGAAATTCAGTGGTCACAGGAGAATTATTTTTTTCCTGCTATCCAAAGATGGTTCATTGAAGGCTGTGGGGAAAAGTGGCCCCATGTGGATCATTGGTTGCCCTCCTAGGCTTTCATCTTAAATATGAAGTTCTTCCTGAACCTACAAAAGGCAATTGTCACCTTTCTAAAAATAAAAAGAACTCCTTAGAAACACATCCTGCTTGGTGGAAAAGATCAATTATTTAAAAAAATGTGCATATAGAGAACTTTCAAGGTTATTACCATGCTGAGAATTGCTTTTATTTTACTGTTGAACTAGCAGCAATTCAGAAAGAGAAAATGTGAATGCTCTGAAAACTTGCTCATGGCACGTTAATGCTTCCCAAGAACTCACATTGGTTGCAATAGCAAACATATAAAAGCAGCAGCTTCCAAGCTATTTCATGACTTTTGAAATGTATAAATTTGGGGGGTTTTGTCCTTCATTCTTGAGCAGGTGGTGAGAGAAAAAGAACAGGGAGCAGCACCTGGTGCAGAGATCATTGTCAGGTTGCTAAATTCTTGGTACAACTCCCCTGTATCTTACTGAAGCAAAATTCATTTTACTCAAATGAGGACAAGATATGCTCGCACTTGAGATAATCCAACTGAATGTGCTTCGCACAGCTGCAGAAACAGGACAAGTTCCAGGAAATGACAACTCTGAAACAAGTTGATAAGGCACTCTAATTGCTTTTTTTACTGCAAAAGTTTTGTTTTGGCCTGCAAAACCTGCAGCTCCTCAAAGTGTACATTTCTCTCAAATCTCATTTTCTCTCTCCAGGCAGTCCCAAACAGATACAGTAATTATTAGGAACAACAACAACAACAAAAAAGCAGAGAAAGGATTAGAATGTCTTGGAGGTTCTGAATATGCAGTGCTCATCACCCTAATAATAATAATAAAGTTGGAAGGGACCTTGGAGGTCATCTAGTCCAACCCCCTGCTCAGGCAGGAAACCCTATACCATTTCAGACAAATGGCTGTCCAGTCTCTTCTTAAAAACTTTCAGTGTTGGAGCATTCACCACTTCTGGAGGCAGGTTGTTCCACTGGTTAATTGTTCTAACTGTCAGGAAGTTTCTCCTTAGTTCTAGGTTGCTTCTCTCCTTGATTAGTTTCCATCCGTTGCTTCTTGTCCTGCCTTCAGGTGCGTTGGAAAATAGCTTCACTCCCTCTTCTTTGTGGCAGCCCTTTGCAGAGCTTCCTTCTGGTTTGCAGTTGCTGTCTCTGCCCTCTAATAACTATAGTTTTGGAAAATCATTGGAAATTATTGCATTCCCTCCATCCCCAAAGATTACTGAAACTAGCAACATTACCTATGCTTTGCTTGACATTATCTCGACTCCATGGTGGAGACCTTCCTTTTAGATTCCATTGTAAAACAGCAATAATAACACCAAGAGGAGTAAATAAACTTTATTGACAAAATCTCTGTAAGAAGTGATATTTGCAGAAATGTGATCTAAATATGACAATAAAAAGCAATAGCTTGAAATGAGATTAAAAAATTGGAAAACCAAAGCATTCGATGGACATTTTTTGAAAGATACTCTAGGAAAATCTCATGATTTCAGAACATGGCAGTTCCTTAAAATGGTACATATAAAAGAAAACAAAAAGAATATTTTTTGCTGCTCAAAAACAAGCACTACATCAGGCATGTCAAACTGCCGGCCCACAGGCCGGATGCGTCACACTGAAACCACGCCCACCCCATTGCTGGCAATGGGGAAAAAGTCCCGATACGCCACACGATGTCACGTGACATCGCGAGTTTGACATGCCTGCACTACATCAAATATCATCAAGGCAAAGATAGGAAATACTACCTTGGCTATCAAATGTGGATTGTGTTGAGATAAAATGAAACAGTTGATGATGTAATAACTAAATATAGGAAGAAATGCAAGTTTGATTATAAAAAAATGGCATACTAGAATCGGAAAGATATATTGGCATTTATGTCAAAAGTATGGACTCACAATCAATAAGAATTATTGGGAACATGAAATCACAGAAAGTCATTGAAAGTGAGAACAAATATTTTATAGGATTTTAAAATACAGACTGCTTGGCACTTGGAACAGATACAACACAACCAATACAAATGGCCTCGGAAACAGCTATGTTTAGTTTATTGATAACCTTGATATAGCCTTGATAACTGTTGAGTTTGGAGATCAGTGAGGCATTGACGAGGCAGCAGGTGCAAACAACAACTCAATTATTAGGTTAATACAGAAGCGGCCTAACTGCCGCTTAGCCTCTATTTATACAATCACTGCTAGGCGGCGGCCAATAGAATTAACGCAATATTTCCCGCTTAAAAACAAGTTAGCAAGTATGTAGACAAACAGTCTGGAGTTTAAACAAATGCAGCCGTTTGACCGTTTCCAACAGTTTCCAAGTAATCAACATCAATACATAACTCCCCCTTTCCCCTAGACAGTTCACAATGACAAGTATTGAACATAGTCCTGTAAATACTTTGGTGGCCTTCTCGACTGTTCCGAGTGTCTCGGCAATGCTGGAGGCCCCCAGTCTACTAGCTCGCCTGCCAGGCTGGGTAGACCGGGGCTTTGGGACTCGTTCACTACGGGTAGACCTGAGTCTCTGTGGCTGGTCTGTCCGGGTAGACCCGAGCCAGAGTCCATTGGTGGAACAGTTTCCACCAGGCTGGAAATCAGAGCCGTCTCCTGGAATTGCTCAGTGGGTGCAGTCTCTGTGTTCGGCGCCGACTCGCCTTCCGCTAGTGCCCCGTCCCCTCATCGAGGAGTCTCGTCTGCGTTCAAAAACTCCGATGCACGGCTGCTGTTGTGCTGCCCCTGAAATTGCCTTTCGCTAGAATCATGAGCTAGCAGCTGGTTCGCTAGCCTCCTGCACAGTTGGTCGATGTGCCTGCATAGCACGCGACCATCTTCCAGGACCACTTTGTATGAAAGTGGCCCTGACACCTTACCAACCACAGCTACCAACCACAGTGCATAGTTTCGTGCCCAAACCAGGTCGCCAACTTGCAAACTCCACGGTGGCTTTGGCTGTGCTGATTCCGAGGCAACTCGGTCTGGATGCAGACGATCCAGCTTAGTGATTAAGCGACGGCCCCATCTTAATTCTGCTGGGCTTCTGCCCATGGAAGTGCAGGGAGTCATGCGTTGGCAGAGTAAAAAGTCTGCCAGCCTATGCTGCCAGTTGCCGGTTACGATCCTCTTTAAGGATTCTTTGGTTGTCTGGACCATGCGTTCCACTTGGCCATTTGAGGCCAGGTGAAAGGGCGCTGAAGTGGCATGCCTAATCATATTAGCCCTCAAAAAGGACTGGAATTCTGCAGCGGTAAATTGAGCCCCATTGTCTGAGACTATCACGTCGGGTAACCCGTGCGTGGCAAAGATTCTGCACAGTTCCTGGATGGTCCTGGCAGTAGTCATAGTTGGGACAGGTGCGACCTCTAACCACTTGGAGTGACTGTCCACCACAATGAGGAACAGCTGTCCCTGAAAGGGTCCCGCAAAATCGATGTGGATTCTTGACCACAGGGCTTGGGTGGTTTCACAGCGGTGGACTGGGGCTTGAGGCATCTCTGGTCTGGATTACTGGCAAGTGTAGCAACTGTGTACTTGGGCCTCAATATCTTTATCCAGCCCAGGCCAACAAAAGTAACTTCTCATGAGTGCCTTCATCCGGACTATTCCTGGATGTCCCTCATGCAGAGACTCTAAGACTCTAGCCCTCAGTGAGTTCGGGACTACGACCCGACTACCCCACAAAATGCACCCCCTATGAGCTGACAGCTCATCCTTCCTCCTACTGAAGCTCTGAAAGTTAGGCCCCGGACTAATGTCCGGCCATTCTGTGAGCACCCAGTTCAACACATGGCTCAGCGTCTTGTCCGAAGCTATCTCGGCAGCCACGTCCCTTGTGTTAAGGGGAGACTCTGGCAAATCCTGGATAGCCAGGATGCGAGCAGCTGGAGTGGGGTCTGGCTCTAATTGCGGCAGGGGCAGCCTGCTAAGGCCATCTGCGTGGCCCATGTCTCTGCCAGGTTTGTGAATTAGCCTGTAACTATAAGCTGAAAGAAAGATGGACCACCTCAACATCCGTGGAGAGATGATCTGAGGTTTGTTTGTCCATCGTGAACAGACCCAGAAGTGGCTTGTGGTCGGTAAAGACTGTGAATGGCCGACCATACAAATAGTCATGAAATTTCTTAATGCCAGCCACAATGGCCAATGCCTCCTTATCTATTTGGGCGTAGTTGCGTTCCGCCGAGGACAGAGTCCTTGAATAATAGGCTATGGGAACTTGTCTCCCATCAGCCGTTAAATGGCTCAACACAGCCCCTACCCCATACGGGGATGCATCACATGCAATGCTGATAGGCAGCTGTTCGTTAAAATGCATCAGTACCGAGTTTGAAGACAACAGTGATTTGACTGCTGAAAAACTTTTCTCGTGGATGCTCGTCTACTGCCACTGTGCCTTTTTGTCCAAGAGCTGGTGTAATGGCTCTGCCACTGCAGCCTTGTGGGGAAGGAAGGCATGATAAAAATTGAGCAGGCCTAAGAATGCCTGAAGGGGGACCCTTAGACTTAGGACTGGAGGCCTGCTGAATTGCTTTGAGCTTGGATTTAGCAGGGTGAATGCCTGCAGCATCAATATGGAAACCGAGAAATTCGGTTGAAGCTACCCCTATTTTGCATTTTTCCCTCTTCAGTTTCAGCCCCACTTTGCGGAAACACTGAAGGATGGCTTTGAGCCTTTCTGCCAATATTTCTACTGACTCCCCAGCTATGAGGACATCATCGAAATAAGGACACACACCTGGAATATTTTTGAGCATGTGTTCCATCACGCTCCGAAAAATCCCTGGGGTGACACTGATCCCGAATTGTAGGCGCCTTACCCTGAAAGCTCCCCTGTGGGTAACTATAGTCTGATCTTCCGCCGTGGCATCGTCCATGGGCAGTTGCTAGTAGGCTTGAGCCAAATCTAATTTGGCGAATATGCGACCTCCCTGTAGTGATGCCAAAATATGGCTGACTACAGGCATCGGATATGAATGTTGTTGAAGCGCTCTATTAATAGTGCACTAATAATCCGTGCATATGCGCACCTCACCGTTGGCCTTAAGTGGCGTAACTATGGGGGTTTCCCACTGACTGCTATCTACTGGCTGCAATATGCCTTGCTGCACCAGCTTGTCCAGCTCTGCATCGATCTTCTGTTTGGGGGCAAAAGGCACTCTACGAAGCTTGATCCTTATTGGGGTTACAGTAGGATCAAGGTGGAGGGCTATTGGAGGTCCCTTATACTTTCCTAATTTTGGGCTGAAAACATCAGCAAACTCCTGGCAAACTGCCAAAAGGTCTGATGCTTGCGTTCAGTGAATGCCAGTCACATGGATGCCTAAGGCATCAAACCAGTCTAGCCCAGTGAGGCTTGTGCGGTTGCCCTCAACTACCACAACTTCCAGGGAAACCTCAAACTTTTTGAACTGTACTTTGAGTGTAGCTTCTCTTTTAACTGCTACGTGGGAGTTTTGGAAATCCGTTAGCAAGAGATTCGACAGCTTGAGTTTAACTCATTTCCCGCTACGACTGCAAATGTAGTTAAAAGTGCCTTGGGAGATTATAGACAAGGCTGAACCCGTGTCCAGTTCCATGTTTCATGGAACTCCTTGAAGCTTGACTTTAAGTCTCAGCTTTTCCTTAAGGGGGCGATGGGCACCAGTCCTAAACATGCTCCTTCTGCTGGAGCAATAGCCGACCCTGTGTTGTCCTGGGGCCCTGGTATCTTTCCTGGGGAACTCTTCTTGTGGAATTTCCCTCTGGCGACCTTTACAGATGGCGGTGATGTGGCCTTGTTTGCCACATGCCTGGCATGTCGCTGTGCAGAACCTGCACTCCGAGCGTCTATTTCGGCCTCCACAACCCGCACATCAAGTGAAGGGAACTGTCTTGTCAAATGGCCGCTGGGCTCTTTCTGATGGCTTCTGCAGCCAATCGATCTCATGGTCCATGTCGGGGTCTTCGACTCTTTCAGCGTCCTCTTGGTGGATGGTTTCCGGGCTGGGAGTGTTCTTGGAGGGCCGTAAGGCTTTGACGGCTCCCCTGGTGGCTTCTTTAGCCATAATCTCCTTTAGAGCGTCTTGGAATGACAGGGTCTCCTTCGCGAACAACTTCTGTTGAAGGTCCCTGTTCCTCAACTCACATACTAAACAGTCTCTCAGTCTCTCTTCAAGGTCTGTGAAATTGCAGAGCTGTGACGCCTGTCGTAGGGCGGCTATGAACTCGGCGGAAGACTCGCCTGGTTGCTGCTCCCTTTGTTCGAAGGCATGTCTCCAGGCAATAACAGAGAGCTTCGGCTCGAAATGTTCCTTGAGCATTTTCTTGAGCTCGGAGTAGGCGACTGACTCAAGCGTACCTGGAGCGACTAAGTTCTCAGCTATATCGAACGTCACCTGGCCATGCACATGCACAGCAGCGTTGTGGCCTTTAAGCCATCTTCGCTAACTTGGTTAGCCCTCAGATAGTTCTCGACTTGAGAAATGTATGAACTCCACCTCTCCGGATGCGACAGGTTGAACTCTGACAGTTTTCCGAGCTTGGCCATGGTGAGTTGTCTCCGACCTCTCAATGCTTTGTGCTGCTAAGGCTTCTGTGGATTTCCCAGGGACGGGTCCCTTGGGAAGGCGCTACCTCCAGCGTTTTCATACTGGCAGGCAGAAGGGGGGAACATGGTTCCAACCTGGGCACTGACGCCTGGTCAACCCCTTTAGTGACTCAGCTCTTCCATCTTAGCAGCACATCCCACCTTCGTTGCCACTGTTGAGTTTGGAGATCGGTGAGGCATTGACGAGGCAGCAGGTGCAAACAACAACTCATTTATTAGGTTAACACAGAAGCGGCCTAACTGCCACTTAGCCTCTATTTATACAATCACCGCTAGGTGGCGGCCAATAGAATTAAAGCAATATTTCCTGCTTAAAAACAAGTTAACAACTATGTAGACAGACAGTCTGGAGTTTAAACAAATGCAGCCATTTGACCGTTTCCAACAGTTTCCAAGTAATTCACATCAATACATAACAATAACCATAAGATAAAGTAATGTTGAAGACTAAGAATTGAAAAAAAAAATACTGTAGTAAGCAGTAGCAGTGTCTCAGAGTATGCAGCCCTGAAAATGCCGGGAACTGAATCTAAGACTTCTTACAAGTAGCATGTACTGCATCCTGTATCTCTGTGCTATTGTCTTTCCTTTCCATTAAATGGTTTGAGAAATAATCATCCATCTTTAAGCAGAGAAAATGCTCAAGTTAGCATTTGACTGCATGACATTTTGAAAAAGAATAAAAGATGAGATTTCCCAACCTGTTACAATTGCAAGAAATGCTGCAGATGCAAAGGATATTTTTAAAAATTTCTTTTCCAAAGAATTCCATTCCTCTAATTGATCAGTTCTACTATATTTATTAGAAGCATCTCCAAGATTTGCAGGGATGTTAGCATAAAGCATGGAAGACAAAATTACTTTCAAACAAGATTCTGTCATATAAAATAAGTGTCAAAAATATGCTGTCTTTAAGTTGTTTTCTAGATTTACAGCCACAAGTCAGTGTTCCCTCTTGTCTTTTCTTTTTCAAAATAAAACTCCACACTTCAAATCCATATGCCAAGGCTGAGGTTTTCTGCTATTCAATGAGTCTAGTACAGGGGTGTCAAACTCAATTTCATTGAGGGCCGCATCAGCATTACAGTTGTCCTCGGGGGGCCGGGTAGGTGTAGCCAGGGTGGGCGCGGCCTACTGGGTGGGCATGGCCAGCTCTACATTGTTCGCGTAAAGGGTGCCTGTGGGGGCCTGGGCAGGAGTGAGACAATCTGAGGGTCTCTGGCAGAAGGGGGTGGGACCGGGGCAAGCACCAAGGCATGGTCCACTGGAAGAGCCTCACTGTTCCTCTCAGGCCATGCGGGGGGGGGGGCTGGATGGTGCCGCGGGCTTCCCGGAGCCCTGGGCAGCAGAGGTCAAATGCCCAGCCCGGCCCTCAAGCACCTGCGGCACCAAGCCCAGCCCCACTACCCCAAGGGGGTGCCCAGCTGCTGTGCTTGCTGTACATCCTCCTCAAGGCTGCTGCTGCTGCTGTGCTTGCTCTCCTTAGCCAGGTTGCTCATGATGGGTATGAAGGCAAAATTAGAGGGAGGCCCACTCCCTCTCCATGGGAGGAGACCTGGCTTTGTATCCAAAGCTTCCTTAGCAATAGGATGGTAGACCCCCAGGATAGGCCAGGAGGAGGGGGCAAGGGGATGGTGAAAGGACAGCAGGGCAGGAATAAGGCAGGACTTTCCTCAGACCCTCCCTTTCTTTCTTTCTTTCTTTTTTTTTTTTCTTTCTTTCTTTCTTTCTTTCTTTCTTTCTTTCTTTCTTTCTTTCTTTCTTTCTTTCTTTCTTTCTTTCTTTCTTTCTTTCCTTCCTTCCTTCCTTCCTTCCTTCCTTCCTTCCTTCCTTCCTTCCTTCCTTCCTTCCTTCCTTCCTAAGAACAGAGTGGTGGGAAAATATTTGAGATGAGGGAGGGAGAAAAACAGGCAAGAAACGCAGCTGGGGAGGTGTCACCCTTCGTGAGGAATGAAGAAATGCAGCATCTCCTGGAAGTGGCCAGCACATGGCCCTCGCCTACTTCACATATCTGGCTTGGTGGGCTTTGGAGGAGGGGATACCATGAGCAACATAAGAGTTGACATCACCTGCACAATGCCGTCCAGCCCCCAGCCTGCCTGGTTTCAGCAGGCAGCGAGGTGCTCTTCTCACAGTGCCGAGAGACTGAGCCAGGCAGTGCAAATCCGAAAAGAAGCACGACGCCACCCAGCCCCCAGCCTGCCCAGTTTTGGCAGGCAGCAGGGCGCTCTCCTCAAAGCGCCGAGAGGCTGAGCCGGGCAGTGCGAAGCTAGCCAGCTTTACACCTTTCTGCCTGCTGAAATCAGGAAGGCTGGGGGCTGAGCAGCGGCGTGCTTCTTTTTGGATTTGCACCACCTGGCTCAGCCTCTTGGTGCTGTGAGGAGAGCGCCCTGCTGCATGCCGAAATTGGGCAGGCTGGGGGCTGAGCGGCATCACGCTTCTTTTTGGATTTGCACTGCCTGGCTTAGCCTCTCGGTGCTGTGAGGACAGCGCCCCACTGCCTGCTGAAACCCCTCCCCCAGAGCCCTTCAAGCCGGATATGTGAAGTAGGTGAGAGCCAATTGCTGGCCACTTCCAGGCGATGGTGCATTTCTTTTTTTTTTTTTTTAAATATATTTTATTAGATTTTATAGGGGTACAGGGATTACATTAAGGTGCTTAGGAACCACCATGGAGGTGGGTATATTAAACATCCAAAAAAAGAAGGACAATCACAAATATATAACTCAAATCAAATCTTTTAAACTTCCCTCTCTAATTCCCTCATTTAATTTTACTTATTCAAATTAATAAATTCTATATAAGTTTCAAACGATCCTATCAAATATCAGTTACATTTCAATTCTAAAAATCCAAATCCTGTTTTTAAGCTTTACTAACTTACAATTACTATATTTCAATTAGCCTTAAATAGACATATTATTAACACTTCGGGTGCCCTTTATTTTTTTTTTTTACATAATTATATCTGGTATATTGTTCTCGCAACAACATTCCCATATCTTCTTCATTGATACCATTTTTTTCTCTTATCACCCATCCCTCTTATTCTCCTTTTATTTCCAAATAATTCTCTTAAAATAAAAATATCAGGCCAAGAAATAAATTCCTATCTAATTTAAATATATATTCTATCAATGCCTCTATATCTATAAAAATCTTTTTAAACCAGTAGATAAAGTTTACTTCTCCAATACATATCATATCTAAAACAGAGTAATATTACAAAGGGTATCCTCTTAAAAATTTCACGTGTTCCATTAGTTGTTAAGTCAGTCAAGAAATCAAAGCCTTTTTAATCCCATTAAATAAGACTTTAAAATACATTTTTAAATCTAACTCTAGGCTTCTTTCTATGCCATAGTGGTTTCCATAGTAAGGTTCCTACATAATCAAACCACACTATTAAAAGGTCCATATTCTTTAACGCTTCAAATTGGTCAAAGTTCTCTTTCCTTTCTTCTAATAGCCTTTGGATGGTAAAAGCTGTTTTATTCCATGTTATATTTACCAATTGTTTATCCACCTTTTCTCGATTTTCAATAAGTTGTATCTGAGTGTCAGTCTCTGTTGGTATTGGTATTGATGCTTCAGACATCTCTGTTGAAGTTGTTGTATAGTCATCAGACTTCTCGATAGGTTGTGTTGGAAGTTGAGTAAAATTAGTTTGTTTTGTGGTTTCCACGGTTTCTCTCAGTGTAGGGAAAAGGGATTGAAAATAGGAGCTCACATCCTCTGCAGCTTCTAAAATTGTTTCCAATATAAGTTCATAGTCCAGTTGTGTGTTAAGTTCCATATCGATAGTAATAAGGCTTTTTAATCTTTAATCTTTAAAGAAGGCTCTACTTCATAGGAATCAAGCAAGCATTCACCTTCAATTTTCAATAGGCCAGCTGCATCCGTTATCTTGTAGTTATCACTCTTTCAGGGTCATAGCCATTCCCAGCCATAAAGAAATATAATTGCAGTACCACTTTTCGACACAAGATGTCCTCAGCAAACCAAAAAAATTTTTTTTTTTTCCTTTCCAAATAATAGATTTTTTATTTTTCGTGTTGAAAAGGATGAAGAAAGGGTTCAAAATAATAAATGTGTAGTTGTAACAATAATAGTCAAGAGTAAAATGTTTTCAGGTCCCCTCAGTATTCCAAAATTTAAATAGTCCATCAAAATTAACTGGTTTTTATTTATATATTTTTTTTCCCAACGCTGTTTTTCCCTATTGCCCAAACGCTGCTTCCTCACGACAGGGAAATAGTTCAAAGAAAGCTTTTAACAGGAAAGTAGTTAGGGAAAAAAAAGGGGGTAGGAAAGGTCTCACCCGGATTCTCCACGGGGGTTCTTTCGCTTAGATGTTCTTCTGGCTTTCAGCTGGTGCGACGAAGTGATCGTCCATTTTATTGGGCGATCTTTTCCTCCGGCGGCCCTAAGGAGAAAGCTCGAACTGGGGAGAGCCGCCGCTCTTCCCCAGTCGAGCAGGAGCCTCCTCTAACGGTGGTCGCCTCTACGGGGCGACTTTCGACCCGATTAAGGGTCTACCGGCGGAGGGAAAGCAGCCGGTGGGAGAGAGAGATCTCTCCGTACGACTGCTGGTGTCGCGATCCGGAACCGGAAGCCCCGATGGTGCATTTCTTCATTCCTCACAAAGGGTGACACCCCCCCAGCGTGCACCCAGGGGGCAGGGCCAACATGGCAGGGGCCGGTCCCTTGCTGTTTCCAGACCGCCTTGTGGAGCTAAGACTAAATGCGTTTCAGCATAGATGGCCACCACAAAATTGTACATTGGCTCCCGGGTGGCCTGGGCTGGGGCCAAGGCAGCAGAGGCCATCCCCTCACTGTTTCCAGGATGGCTTCGCGGGCCACATGAAACCATGTTGCGGGCCGCATCCGGCCCCTGGGCCTTGTGTTTGACATGTCTGGTCTAGTACATGAAAGCTGCCTTTCTTCAAATTAATATTTTCCCCCCAAAGATCTCTCCATATTTTGAAATATAAAACCAGATATTTTTCCCAATCCTTTCCCCACTCTTTTTTTGCCTGTGTCTTCTTTCCATTTGGCAAAGTACATAAAATAATATTGTAGTCCCTCATGGCATAAAGCAGAAACATATTTTCTATTACAGTTTATTACATTTTCATTCTTTCTTTTCTGTCTTTTAATTTATTGTTTTGATCAAGTTATTCAAATGTCCTGGGACATAAGCCGGTCTTAAAGTTGCAGAGAAACCACTGTTGAGATCTCTTTGATACGCTGGCTGTGTATTAACCATAGTACACAGTTAAGCACCTCCAATTCCTTCTGAACCATTTTGCTTCTGTGAGATGTATTAAAAACAAAACAAAACATTTTAATTGGTGAATTTTGTCTCACTAGAGAGATACAAAGAAGATTATGGAACTTCATTGAGGATTAGACAGAACTGGTTATCTGTGCTGCTTGTAAGAACAAAGGCTCTATGTTGCTGATACTGGTCGAGGGACCATCTCCTATTTCATTCATATGCTGCTTCCAAGCTTCCTTTAGCATCTGGCTGGCTATTATAGGAAACAAAAGATTGGACTGTAAGAGCAGAGTTCCTCTTATAGCCTTAATTGCTGTAATAATAATGGCATGAGATGAAGTAAGGGGTTAATTTTGCTATAATATCTTAAAATGTGCAGTTTGGAGTTAATTAACAGTTGTGTATTGACACAGCCAAGAAACCAAGGTAAGCTAAAGAAGTTTGGATTGGACAACTTGCATACATTGTACATACTGTACAACAAGCAAGCAAAGGAAATTAAACCTCTGGTCCCGGTGACCAACCCAGATTGGATCCTGCGAGCAAAGGAAATGCTTGTTTCTGTGAAAAGGTACTGGTTGTGACATTACAGTTTGGGCTTTCAGTGCAAACACCTCTGAAGTCTGTTTTATGTTTGAACTTGATAAAGTGGGCCAATTCAGTGAATTCACTGTATTTACCAGAAAAAACAAACAAGCCCCCAGTTGTGGGGCACTTATATTTTAGAAGCAAAAGCAATGTATGGCTTACATTTTGAAGAATGTTCTTCATATTAAGCACAATTGTGTTTTTTAAAACATTGGTATTTCTTTTGTGCTGTAATCACCTGTAATTCACACACAGAATTGAATTACAGGAAGAAGGTCCTATGAGGCTTCCCTGAGTGTCAAATTGACACTTTTGGTGGCATCATTTCAAGCCATTTTTAGAAAGTATAAAAATCTTTCCCAAAGCCTCAGTCACTCCTGAAGCTAAAGGATGAAAAGAGGTTATATAAGTTTCTCCCCCCTCCAGTTTTACCCTGTAAGACATTCAAATGGTATGAAATAGATGCTATGTTGGTTTAGTTGCCACAAACACCTCCTGGCTTCACACTCAGGCTCTGGGCTAATGAAATCCAGGAACATGTTGAGAATTTTAGTGGGGGGGAAAGTGCTTATTTATTTATGCAACAATTTCACTTCAGTGCAATGCTACTCATATTTACTTCAGCAAGACTTACTTATATTTATGAGACTGTCTCTCTCTGATCGTGTCTACCCATTCCATCAGAGCTGGCAGGAGGGGCATATTACATTGCCCCATTGATTACAGAATGCTATCTGGTAAGATCCAGGACAAGTGTCTTTTTGTCACAATGACTACCTCAGAGGTCAGATTGGCATCAACCCTGTTGCCCTATCTCAAGGCCTTGAAAGCAAGTTGTATACCTGAGAAAGGGGGTCAAAATATCAGCCCTTAGGAAGATGTACTGAGGGTTGTTTGTTAATATTGGTTGCTAGCTATGCATTTGTTTGGTATTTATGGTTTTTTAAAAATATTTTAGCTGCCCATAGTCATATTGATAAGATGGGTAGCAATGTGAATAAAATAAATTATATGCACAGGAGTTTAGCTCTGATCACAAGAGTGTAGCTGAAGCCATGAGTGTCTTTAGGTGTTCAAAAGGGTCAAGATGGCAACCACAATCATGTAGTTAAATCAGCAGTGGGCAAGACTGCAGTAACTATACTTCTTTCAACTCTGTGATCCACCAGCTTTATTTTTATTATATACTTATTTGTTTCTATTTTTTCTCACTATTTACATTTCCTATACCTCATGAAATAGTGTAGACTCATACCAGATGAGGAAATCTTTGAAAACTGAGTTATTAATGACTCAGTTCTGCTGACTACACTTATTTTAAGGATGAAAGGATTCCTTGCTGTTTGGGTTGGCTTCCTTTAATAAACAGAAGCAAGACACAGCAGTTTTGGAACTGCATCTTCACCAGCAGCTTTTGTTGAGTCATCTGGAACTATATGAGTAATTAATTATCTATTTCATTATGTCTACATTACCTTTTCCTACAGTTCAGGCACAGCCATCCATAAAGATGGTGTGAATAGTCTCTTCCAATTTCCTGATGTATTATATGCTGGTATTTTATATTTAAAAGAGAAATGGAATGCTGCATCTCCCTCCAGCTTCATAACTTTATTGTTCTAGTTTTAAAATCAATCAAGGTCAGCTGGACTCAGTCTAGCATATGTGTTCTTCAATGTAGCTGGGTTGCTTCCCTGCATTTACTATTCAATTCCCCATCTCCTTCCTCCTTCCCTCCCTCCCTCCCTCTCTCTCTCTCTTCCCTTTTGGTATAAGAAACACACATCTGAAACAAATTAGTCATGTATATTTACCTCACTTTACTTAAGAGCAGAGACAGGTTAGTAAATATTTAAATTACTATTGGATAAGCAGAAAGCTTTACTGAAAAGAATAAAAAAGCTATGTAATCACAATATAGATGGTGTCATTTAAGCACAATGCAACTGCTTTGTCAGGCTGTCCCGGAAATGAACTGAAGTCTCATACTGCCCTACTGAACAAAAGAGTTTCTCACAGAAGTTGAATTCCCTCTCCTTACTCCAATTTGTCCCCAACAACTACTGTATGCAAATTCATATTTTCTAAAAAAAAAAAACTGAAAGTGAACTTTGCATTAAATGTGGAAAATGAAATCCTTGAGGGTGCTGTATTGAAAGGCAGTATGGGGAAGATACAGAAAGCATGGATTTGATTTCCCTATGATATGTCCTCCTTTAGGCTCTTTACTGATGGTACCTTTTCCTAGCAGTGCATTAGGGTTTTGACTACTAGGTTACTTTGCCCTAGTATTGGTGTCTAGAGACAAAAAATTAGCCGAGGTGTCTGTGGGGAGGATAAAGGAAAGCAAATGACAAAATCAGCATCGCACCATAAGAATGCAGTCTCTATCTCTTCTGTATGTATACCGTGTGCAGCTTGCATTAAGACAGTGCGATAGTTTTGCCATTTTGATAGTATCGTCAGATTCTGCACACATGTCTGAGTACTTTGTAAGAATTTTTAGAAGGCAATCATCATTCCTCTTTTTCAAATTATTATTCTCATACTTATTGCTTGGAAGAAAGGCTCATGATCAGCATTCCCAGATAAAACTCCATTACTCAGCATTTGTTATTATACTGTCACTAGAGTAGCTATCATGTATAGTATAGTATATAATAATAATATAATAATAATAATAATAATAATAATAATAATAATAATAATAATAATAATAATAATAATAATAATAATAATAATAATAATAATAATAATAATAATAATAATAATAATAAAGTTGGAAGGGACCTTGGAGGTCATTGAGTCCAACCCCCTGCTCAGGCAGGAAACCCTATACCATTTCAGACAAATGGCTGTCCAGTCTCTTCTTAAAAACTTCCAGTGTTGGAGCATTCACCGCTTCTGGAGGCAGGTTGTTCCACTGGTTAATTGTTCTAACTGTCAGGAAGTTTCTCCTTAGTTCTAGGTTGCTTCTCTCCTTGGTTAGAGATCTTTAGTTTCTAAATAAATCGATCTTTAGTTTCTAAATAAATTGTGCAATGTAATTTATATGAAGATATGAATAAACAGGTATGGAACATATGTTACCTGTTCAAAGCAGGCCATAGAAAGAAAGGGTAGATTTTAGCTTATGCAGCATGTGGAAAAATTCTAAAAATGTATGAAGATTCCCAAGTAAAGAAAATAAAATGAGCAATTGTTCCTCAAACAGGAGATGGTTTCCAAACGAAGTGGATTGCTACATTCAAACTGAAAAGTACCAAGGGGCATGAAAAAAAGGGTCAAGCAGAGATAACTGGATGGAAATTTAACAGTGCATAGCCTTTATATAATTTTGTGGAATTCAAATCTATCTTGGGCAGCTAGAATTTAAATTGAGATATATATAGGCATGTTCATTCAGATATATCCTACATGCATACATGCATATTAATGAAGGATTTAAAAATTTTCCTTCAGAAAATGAAACATAAAAGCTATAAACCTGCATATGTTTCTATGAATTCAGATTCTCTGAATAAATAAGAATACAAATGTAACACTGTTAAGTCTTACAGAGAACCTCTTTCTGACCCTCTATGGTACATGTGAGATGAGGATAGATGCTTACTATTGTAAAATATACTAATTGGTCAAGGGATTTTTGTCCACCATTATTAATTAATTAATTGATAAAATATTAGATTTTTTTTACAGCACAATTAGGAGTTTTATGGAAACGTCTTTTCTTGATTGATGCTTTCTGGACTGATCATGCAGCCAAGTGAAAGAGATCCTTTAGCCTTTAAAAAAATATTCCAAATCGTTCCAGGATTTTGTTTTATTTTGCTTCAGAAAATGATGATGCCAACTGGACTTGCTAGTAATTATATTTTGCCCTGCTATGATAATTTTTGGGGGAAAGAGGCCAAGGAATGGGTAGTGGGAATTACTTTTTAATTCTTGTTCATAATTTCCTATTTATTTGTATTAATAGCATGTCAGTCTCCTCCATACCAATTGCCAGAACAAGACTAAAACCTGAAAAAGCATTGGCAGTTGGACAAAATGTTTTCCAGCCGCAAATCAACAACAGGCAGCATTTATTTGGAAGTCCTGAAGTAAAAGATTGAACTTAATGGGGAAAAAAAAGTTGAAAAGTTAAATTTGACTGCATACCAAATGAGGCAAAAATAAATATATTTGCAAAAGTCTTTGTGTGGTCCTCAGCATTAAAAAAAGAAATTCAAACAAAATCTGGAGGAAATTATTTTTGATATAAACAGTAGGACCTGAGGCTTGCCTAACATCATCTGCCAAATTATAAATTAATATGGGGAATGGGAAAAGCTGTCAGAGGCAAGGATGCAAAATGAGTAAAGTAAAAATAGTTCTGTGAGTCTAAGGTAACCTTTTAAAAGCTATTTTGGACATTGTTCTTGCCCTCTATGATCTGAACTTGAGAAATAATATATAAATTCCCTTCCTGTAATTGTTTTCTTCTTCTTCTTCTTTGTATTGCCTCCAGCATTAGCTCCTTCTTTCAGGACTTGGATGCAATGTACTGGTCAAAGTAAGCTAATATGTTAATTGTCCCTTTTTCTCTGATTTTCAAGCTTTTTTGTAATTATCCCAAGGAGTCAAATACTAGAACTGCACCTAGATAAGAGTGCACTGAAAATCTTACCTGATGCCATAGCGGAATGGGCCAAGGGATGAGTCTTTTCTGAGGATGACAGAGAATGATGTGGCCATCATATGCCAGTTCTGAGATCTCAATCTGGCAACTAGCATGAAGGTCTCAAAACTGGAATGGCAGCTAAATGCTTTGGAATTCTGGACAGGACTGCTTTGAAGGTTTTGTTGAATCATTTCTATATTCATGTTCATGGACAGCCACTGTGCTTCGCTGTCAGCCACACTAAAATGTCTATGTATGTTCAACCTGGGAAGGCCTTCAAAACAGCAAGGAAAAGGTATTTGACAATGAAGTCAAGTAAGTGCTGGAGGCAATACTATAATTTTTATAATTTTGTTTTTTGGGGGGTAGTTTTACAGACTATTGCTTCAAATGCTGCTTAAAGCTCCACATTTGCTATAGATTTTTGAATTGTACTTTCTTGATTAAAAGTGATTGAGTGCCTTTGATAAAGCTTTTGGATTCAGAGAAATAGTAATTTCTGATTGATTGTACATATAGGTATTAGTGCCAAAGGACAACTGCAACTAAGCACCTAACAGTGAGGACAATTAACCAGTGGAACAGCTTGCCTTCAGAAATCGTGGGTGCTCCATCACTGGAGGTTTTTAAGAAGAGACTAGACAGTCACTTGTATGAAATGGTATAGATTCTCCTGCTTGAGCAGGGGGCTGGACTAGAAGACCTCCAAGGTCTCTTCCAGCTCTATTCTATTCAATTTATGTCAGAATCTTTTGACACCATGGTTGATGCAATACCATTATTTCTTTTCCATTCTATGACCCACCCACTATTTACAATGGAGAAAGAGTAGTAAAGACCACAAAGACAGCACATGCTGAACTGTTTATTGATCCTGCAACTAGATAACTATGTTTTGCCACTACCCTAAAGTAATTGAGAGTTTAAACCCAGTGAACATGATCGGATGTCTTTGCATCATTAACCCAGCACAGAATTTATGCCGAAGGACAGGACGTGCAGTTAATCCATAGGATTAAACTGCCCAAGTTATAATTGGCAGTCTGATCCTTGGTTACATAGACAGCTTTCTTTTGAAGCAAAGATTGCATTTTGGAAAAGGGACTTTCTTTTGGGAATGCAATAGCAAAGCTGTTGCTCTTGATACCTACTTCTAAGTTCAAGCAATTAGAGAGAACAGGTTAGCAGTCAGCAATCAAGAAAGGCATCACCATATGAGATAGATAACTGCCCAGTATGAATAAAAGCCTTTATGTAAGTGCTGGTTTTGGCTCATTGGTAACTGGTTTTTGGTAACATTATTTTTATTTATTTAAGCATGATTTTTTCTTAAAGAAAATGTTAAAATGATACTTTTAATATGTAGACAAGTTACAAACAGACTTCCTAAAGCACACAGGATAGAATTATGGATACAAATCAAACTGGTTTCCTCAAGTGAGAATTGCATGAAGTCAGCAATATGTAATTACTGAATGTGAAGATAAAGGCTCTTCCTTAAAAGTGAGAAAAATATTATCCATGAGACTTTGAGTTGACAAAAAACTATTCCAAGCATAAAATTGGTTTTCCTCATTTGATGATCTCTATTCCGTACAGATCTAATGCTGGCAAATAGTGCTGTCCTCATTTGCAGTATACAGAGCACATTAAGGACAAAGATTGGTAGATTTCATGGCCTTTCTTTTGTTTCCTTCCCACCAAAGCTAGTAGGAATATATCCACCAATCATTCTACTTAACATAGAATGGGAATATACACAAGATGACCTCTGACAGATGGCTGGAATCATGGGTTTAACTATCTGCCAAAATTGTTCATGTTTTTCCCAAATATTTTGTACAGGTGCATACAAATGAAGCCTGACTATCAACTTACATCACCTGATACTCAGTCTTCTTTTGGACATGGTTTTAGAGATATTTAGAAGATAGCTAAATTCATGTGCAAAAGTAACTTGAACAATACGGAATACTATGAGAGAGTTTCACCGTGAAGCAGAGAGAGAGAGAGAACCAATTCATTCTCTCCCACTTAATTATCCAGTCCCTCTTCTACACTCAGGCTCACTCAGGTATTGGGTCTGGCTTGGAGAGCTGTCAGGTATGGACAGAGAGGCACATTTGAAAGAAGTAGACTCTTCTGCTACTCAAAGCAGAATGGCCCTGGAAGAAAGGATTCAGAGACCAAAGGCAAGGGAGCATATGTCTGAACCAGACCTAAGTGCCCAATAGTGATCTCACCACCTAGGAATCACCTGACTGCATGATAAACAGAATGCTTGAAGCACATCCGATTGTATCCATGTCCAGACCCATGCCCAGATAAGGGACAAAAGATTTTAAAACCAGTACAACTAAGGATAAGTTAAAGCTGTGTCAGGCATGGGCTGGGAATCATATGATGGTAACCTCATGAAGACACAGCATTAATAACAATAACAATAACAATAACAATAACAACAACAACAACAACAACAACAACAACAACAACAACAACAATAATAATAATAATAATAATAATAATAATAATAATAATAATAATAATAATAATAATAATAATAATAATAATAATAATAATAATAATAATAATAATAATAATAATAATAAAAAAGTTGGAAGGGACCTTGGAGGTCATCTAGTCCAACCCCCTGCTTAAAAAAAGAGGATACTAGGGTTTGCTTGACATATACTACAACATGTTTCACAAGTTGTTTTTAAGGTCAATGTAAGTTTTAACCCTTCCCACCAGGATCATTCCAAGTGTTTCAGTTGTTCTACAGCTGTGATTGGGATGTTGCTTTATGGCTTCTGAGATGATAACTCAACAGAAACTTCTGTTTGAAAATCAAAGTGATTAATCCACACTGATTGGTCCTACTTTAACCTTTTATTGAGATAGCAATTCACCACTACAAAGCATTTCATCTGCTTAAGTAGAGCATCCTGCTTCCATTAGATTAAGATTTTTGAAGCAGATTATACCTATTTCATGCATTATAAGACAAAATAATATTGATCAACTTTCTAGCATCACATTGGGGCATAAGGAGGAGCACTGAATATTATGCCCAAACAATGAATATATGATGTGCAAGTAATTCATTTGTGTTATTTGCACTTCACATGTTAAAATTATAAATTTCTCATGAAGATAAAGTGTGGTCACCATCTTGAGATTATATTAGGGAAAGATTTGAACTTGACCTCTGGTGACAAAGATCAGACCCATATTTTATACTTGACCCATTTTCTTTTGAATGCAGAAATGCTTTAAAAGTACTATTCTCCATCCTGAGTCACTTTAAGTCCTTCCTAGTGCCTGGGTCTATCATAATTCATTTCAATGCCTGGTGAAAAACATTCCTCCTCCTCCTCCTCCTCCTCCTCCTGACTGACTTCACTAAACACCAGTTGTGTTATATCCAATTAGGTACATTGTTATTTTATTCAACCACATTTATATTATAATTAGTATAATTCTATAAAAAGGTGTTGCCACTTCTTACTGTTAGGACTTACCTTTCACCTCTGGTACCATATTAAACCAATCTGTGTTTTACTGGAAATTCCTCTGCACACTTGAACCATGACTTTGTTATTTCTTCCAACTTTTATAAATCTACGGTAAAACAAACAATCTGCTTTAATCACAGTAGCATAAGAGTAAAGGTGGCTCAACAGGGTAGAAAAAGAAAGGGGCAGATGTTAGTTGAAATGAGAGACCATGGGAAAGGAGATGTAAAAGTATCTGTGTGTACAGACATCTGGGAAAGCAAAGTCAAAAAATGGTAGCCAATGAGAAAGGAGCTCTAAAGGAAAAGGCAGATACTAGTAGACCCACCCCTAGAGGACCAAAGAATATAGATTGCCTTCCTGGCTTGACTGAGAAAGGCAAGAAATAGAGCAGGGGTCTTCAAACTTGGCCCTTTTATGACTTGTCAACCTCAACTCCCAGAATTCCTCAGCCAGCATGCCTGGCTGAGGAATTCTGGGAGTTGAAGTCCACAAGTCATAAAAGGGCCAAGTTTGAAGACCCCTGAAGTAGAGAAAGAAGTAATCAGATCCTACAGTGGCCATAGCTAGACTAGGCTTCCTCAGCCTCAACAACTTTAGGGTGTATGGACTTCACTTCTAGAATTCACCAGCATAGATGAAGCACTCACCCAACTCCACTGCCAAATCACAGGAATTTCTTCAGTGAGCTTCAGGAACAATCAAAAGCAGCACAGGAAACAAGCATCTTAGATGTGGTGCTTAATGTCAGATAGCTATAAAAATTAGGTTCCCTGGCCAAAACCTATAACATTTAGTTCAAGTGGGAAACTTCAGAACCTTCCTGCAGCAAAATATAAAGTGGCATTCTGTCATCTAGAAATTGTTAGAAAAGCAGAAAGGTGTCAGTTCATATTCTGAAACAGGGAGGTTTTTTTTAACTTTTTAATTTGGTACAAACTAGAATTTGAAATGCAGGGATGAAAACATTCTGTAGAAAAGAACTCAAAATCTTCAAAAGAAGAACTTGTCAGTGTGAAAAAAGCACACATACACACACACACACACACACACACACAAGCATGCAAATCCTTACATATTGTTTCCAAATGAAACTAAAGCATTGAAAGCAGAACTCTGTGTGAAAAACAAAGGTTAAAAATAACCCCGAAACCCAGAATTTCTGCTGATATCAAAGTATGCTCTTCTGAGCATTGAGAAAAAATAAGCAGCAAGAGAAATAATAATCTGATAAATAGAGGCAAGACATGTGTGGCAAATAATAAGCAACATTTTCCTGGGTAGATAATCAGCATCTCCAGATAGCAGACTTTAAATAAACTTGAGCAACTAACTCAATATCAGGAATAAAGATTTAGAGATAATATCCCGGATAGCAAAATAGCAATGCTTCAGAGTCTCAGGCTAGGAAATAAAAATGAGAATGATGGACAATAAAAAGGCAATTATGTGCCATTTGAGCATCCATTCAATAATCATTCTGTGCCTCAGAAATGTGGATTGGTCAAGTCAGAAATGATGAATGGTGTAATTGACTGTTTCCTGAACTAAGGTGTCAGATGCCCTCTGGAGAGAGACCATTCACTCAGTCTCCTAAGGATGAGATTGATTTGCACAAATTAGAGACAGAGAAGTGATTGAGGTCTATCCCTGAAAATACAGCGGAGAAATGCAAAGATTTCAGAGATTGGGGATAAAAAAAATCCAGAGGAGGCAGCTGAACCTGCACATTTGAAGAAGTTTGAGGACAAACAGGAATTTACTCAGTTGTTTTTGCTGATTAAAAATTCACATCAAAATACCCCTTTCTTTCATGATTTGTCTGTAACTGATACAGTTCACCAATAAAAAAAATAGCATACAGGAGTACAGATGCCGCAAGCTTAAACTTGGCTGAAGTGGTCCAGACACTTGATGTGGTTAAGCAACTCAACATGGGACTGAGGAGAGGGTCATCAAGAAATTGGACTTCCTGGCTTCCGGTTCTGGATCGCGGCTCTGGCGGATGTGCTCCCTCCGCCATCTGGTTTTCTCTCACCGGGGGACCCTGAAAGGGGTCAAAAGTCGCCTTGGAGGGGCAACGAGCGGGGAAGAGGACCTCCGACTGATCGCGGAAGGGCGGCAGCCCTTCCATTTGATCCGGATCAGCTCTTCAGACCGACGGAGAAAAGATTAGCCACCCACATGGCCCATCATTAATGCCGTTTCCAGCCGAGGCCAAACTTACAACTAAGCACTTGAAAGCACTGCGGAGGAACTGGGTGAGATCCTACCTTCTTTTTACCCCAAGTATTTTTTCCTGCAAAAGCTCTCTGAAATTGCTTCCCCCTGTGAGGAGAGAGGGAAGGGAACGTCTTTCTCCCACCCTCTAAAATGGCAGCGGCTGCCTACATAGGAGAGATAAAGCCCTGAAAAATATAGTTAAGTAATTGGACTTACATGCTTCTTGGTTCTGGCGACCCAAAAAGTTCCTGGGAACTGGCTATCTTAACTATTTGAACCCCCCCCCCCGAAAAGAGCCTAAACTGGATAAAAGTCTAGCCTGCTTGAAAAGGATTTTAAAGGCCATCAGGGACATCTTGTGGTGAAGCCTGGTATAGCAAGTGGGATTAATTGGCTTAATAATTAGGGTTCAGATTTATAAGGGAAATGGAAATTAAATATCAGGAATCAGCCTTAGCCCAGAAAATATAGATGATGGATGGATTTGAGACAATAAAGGTTACTCTATTAGTAAACTGTGATGTACTAGGATGAGAATTAGACAATGTTTATGAAATAAAAATAGAATATATCTAAGTAAGTAATATGTGTATTTTAGACATCATAACTTTTGTGTAGTGAAAAAAAGGAATCTGGTTACCAGAAATTTGAATATTATGGATGTTAAAGGTTAAAATTGGAATACTGTAATTAGAAATTAAGAATTAGGTAAAACTTAAAAACAGGATATGGATATGTATAAACAAAAGATAGATTGATAAATGCTTTAATTGAGCTTGCTATGGCTAGAAATTTACTAGTTTAACTATGTTATATCAAATGTTAATGGGAAATAGAGAAGGAAGTTTTGACACTGTAACCTGAGATATGTACTAAAAATGCTGTTATTGAATTATTGATTACCCAGTCACCACGTTGCTTTCTAAATACTTGGATGTTAAAATTGGAAAACTAATAAAATTTGTTACCAAAAAAAAAAAAAAGAAATTGGACTTCCTGACTCAAACTCAGCAGGAACTGTCTATATACTTCACAAAGCACCACTAGATAGAAATATACATAATATAGTATGGAAGAATGAAGCCCCTTTAAGCAGTTGATTGTCCTCTGAGAAGATGAGAATGAAGTTCCCTCTTATATCCATTGTGGTTTAAATCAGAACTTCTTTTTCCCATCTTTCCCATGTTTTAGAGGATACCTTACTATGGCAATTTGTTGTTGGCATGGACAGTATTCCTTCTTTGGGAATGTTAACTCCCAACATAACTTCTACAGGGACTTAGAAATCCCTCAATCTACTTTCAGAATTATTTTTTGTAAAATTACAATGAGGGAAGAACCCATCCATTTGAGATTCCCAGCAAAAAGGCAAAATATAAGTGTAATATGTCCTGTACAGTGTGCGTGTGTGTTTTATGTATCTGATAATGAAATTATGCTATGCATTACATATTAGGGCAAATTGCTTCCAAACTGCTTGATAGGAAAAACTGCATGCAATTCACATGCTTGGATCAATGGGCTTGAATGAAATGTGCAAGATTTTTTACCTTTTATGCAGAAATAGGATGAAATGGGAGGGGAAGGGGCAAAATGGAAAAATTGAAATTGAAAATGAATGGATGCATTTGTTATTAAATCAAGGGGTGGCTGAAAAACTCATTCCCCAATAACTATTTGGCTTTGGTCTATTTCAGGGTTTTTTTTAAAGCAAAATGAGCCGACTTGCTGTTCCTTAAATCCCCATTTTTACAATCACCTGAATTTGATGCTGCTAGAACATGAACTCTGGGTTGTATATTCCAAAAAATTACTGGAACAATCTTGTTTAGTGGCACCTTTTTCTATCTCTTTTCATTGTCACAGTAACGCTGCAATGCATATTAGGTAATGATATATTGTCTCATTTAGAATCACTCACCAGGCTTTATGGCTGTGTGGGGATTTGAACCTAAATCTTTCCTGTCTGGTGGCAAATCTCCATAGTGCCTGAAGCAAAAATAACCATAGGTGGGAGTGAAATGAAGTCCATGATGATTATATCAACCCTTAGACTCTTCTTACCTCCTTTCTCTTACAACACAATTACAAGTGTCAATAACATCAACTTCTTATAGTTGTCTAATTTGAAACTTAATCTATTTAGTTGTGAATGGTCCTTTTTTATCCTTTTTGTTACACAAAATATGCATGCCAGAGTAAGAAAAGCTTAGTTATTCAAGATGTGCCCATCTCTGTGTATGTCTGGGTGTGAACTGACCTTTTGATGAACAAAGAGAGGAATGGTAATAAAAGAGGCTGGGAAGAAAGAGAAGTCTGCCTTTTGCTTATCTGCTTTTTATCCTATTATAAGGAACAGATTTCCTCAAAGGGATAAAGCAGTAAGACAGTCCGCATGAGGATCTTTCATGGAAATTATTCCTGTATTCATAATATTTTCTTAGCAATTTGCTTTTATTGCTATTTTCTTTTATCAAATTCTTAAAAGGAAGGAAAATAAGTTGTGTTTATACATTAAGTCTCAATATATCCTCTTGAGCAGAATCTCAATTCTAATAGAAATCCTGTCACACTGAATACTGTAAAGTCACAGCCTTTAAGGCCTTTATCTTTAAGATTTCAGGGGATAAATAGTGTTAGGTTCACATAAATCACAGTTCAGAAGTGGCCCATATCCACAGCAGCACCGTTCTCTGTTGAACTTAAATCTAGCCAAGATATGCAATGATCCATAAAATCCCAGACACAATAAAGTTGTTCTTCTGAAAATTAAAGTGAAGTCAAACCCCCAGAAAGTCTCCTGCTTCTGCCTATATTTTTTTATTTAAAATAATTTAGAAGAACATCAAAACAATATTTAAATCTAAATATGAACAGAAAATAGAAGCAAATATATCTTGTTATACAAACATTTATGGCACTTACATACAAATTACATCATTCAACTAAATTCATTAACCCAAATAGTCCATCCAGGTAAACATTACTAGACAGGTGTATTGATCTGAATGGGTTTTCTGAAAATTAATTATTTTAATGAATCATATTTTTATTATACTCCAAGGAGTTTGAAAGAAGGGATTGAAAGCAACAGGAATGTTCTGAATTCCAGCAACACCACCTACCTTTTGGGCCCACTCATTTTTGTAGTCCCAGATATACCTCTCCCCAAGATTTGCAGACCTTGGTCAGCATCCTCATATGCTGGGCACCCTGCTTGATCCAGTGCTATTTGACTTCTGATACACATAGAGATGCTCATTCTGTCCCATTGAGATAAAGAGTTGTCAATGTTTATTTCAGTGTATTGAGATTTGAAGGGGTTGTTTTTCATAACAAAATAGATTCATTGTATATGTCAAAGGATTTTGGGGGGTTTTCCCCACAAAAGCAAACAAAAAGATTTGCCCCAAAATGTTGGCAGAGTTATTTATGGTGGCCCAGCTAGTTTCTAAGTACCCTTGATTGCCACATGCAATCAACTCAAGGAATAAAATCCAGAAAAAAATTACAATCAGATATTGTATTATTAACATTATTTATTTCTTCATATTCAATGGTCTTTGAGAAAGCTACATGAAACAAACTTTGAATCCTTACTTTTGGTATTCACTTTCCAGTGTTGTATACCTGTATACCTTGCCTGCAGAAAAGCAAGAGGCTGAGAAGTAGCAGACATGCAAAAAAAGAGCAAGGAAAATAAAAAATTAAAAACAAAAATACTAAGGGCAAACCAAGTTCTTCATGCTTTACTGAAAGGTTACAGGTTCCGTTTGCTCACTTCAACTCTCATGTGGATGTGTTTAAAAATACATTGACAAGAACGAGCACAAAAACATGTCTTTCTAAAAGTGCAACTACACAAAAGAGAGGCTAAAATAAAATTGTTCTGCTTTTAGATAGAAACAGCATGAGATCAGCTGAAGACAAACATCCATTTTGCACACTCTGTAAGGCTACCTCTGCTCAATGCAATCTCTAAGGAACATTGGAACCACTCTTCCTGATATATGATCATCAGATCAGCATGGTGCCTGGGAATATGTTTCAACTGTTCAAATCAAATAGTCTTATTCTGTATCTTTCAGCTGTCTAAAGGCTGAAAGAAACCATATAATATCTCATGAAAGACAAAAATCTGAATCAACAATAGAAGAGTCTGTGCAGGGCTGATTTCAACATCTGGCATATTTGATGGGCTGATGGGCAGAACTGAAGCTTGCTCATTACCCCCTCTTGTTTATAATTCTGTTCTGGCAATCCAAGCAGTTGGCTCCAAACCTGTATAAGAAGCTTGTCCATTTTTTTTTTCAATACATACAATTCCATGCCATTGGACATGTTGGCTGGGACAGAGAGAGACCTAAGAATTTCTTGAAAACCTGAGGTTACTAAGACTAACACAGCATTCTGAAATATACTGTATATGCATTAGAATTAGAATTAGAACACTGCCTTCATATAGCCAGATGAGCTCAAGTGAGATCATGGATAAAAGACTTATCTAGCCACAAACCTGGAGCCAACATTGCATATAGATAAGCTCCTTCCAGAATAAAAGGAAAGATTAACATGGATTAACTTGGGGCAAATACAACTTTCCTTACTACTCCTAAGTATTCAATGACAGACTTCCTGTTTCCTCAATCACTATCAATGGTTCTTTGAAATTATTTAAGATGGGAGATGAGGCATATTGAAGTTGTCCATCTATTGTGAATAGTGATGCATTAGATTTGATATCCACATTGATCTGGTCAGTGGCTTTAGTCTTCCCAATATAATTTTATGTATTATAGCTCTATTCAAATGAATCCTGTGCCTAATTCTGTATTGATGCTTCTCAGTGATTTTTGTCCCTTTCATCTCAGTTGAGAAAAAGGGGCAATGAGGAATCTTCTCAAGAAGCATATTCTGTGCTGCTAAGTTCCAGGAAGTCACTCTACCATAAGTTCTCTGAGCCCATTAGAAACTGACACAAACCAGGAAACTCCTCCACCCAGCTTTTTTCTTTTTTTAAAAAAAAAATGATGCTATTTGAAGAGGAAATAGAAAAAGAGCCATGGTGGTTGATACAAAACTAGGCAAGTGCTGCTGCTTGAGAAGCCTGGAAAAAGACTTATTTTTAGGGTCTTTGACAATGTTTAATATTTTTATAGAATCTCAATATTACAGGTAGCGGATGGTGTATTTCTGGTGTATTTCTGTTACACAATTTTCCTCATTCTGATGCTTCCTTGGCTTCCTGCATTTTTCACTTGGACAAAGCCCAATAGGAAGAGTTCTTTGACTGTATTCTCATGAGATTTAATAAATATATGAGAAGGCTGCAATTTTCTGGAATGAGGATTCTAGAATATATCATGATCACCTTGCAACCAAATTGAATGCATGGCCACCACACCCTGATCATTAATATTTAACCAAAACTTTCTTATCATTTTAAAAAGAAATAAGAATTGAGAACTGGTAGGAAAAAATGTTGGAGAAAATGTCTTCTAAAGTTTAATATAATTGCTTCTCAAATTTTATGTGTATACATAAATTAGCTTATGCAGATTTAAAGCATAGTTGATTGTCTTCTGTTGAAGGAGTTTCTTTTTTGATGTCATAGGCTGGCTACTCTAATTCAAGTATAAACTTAAAGCAAAACAGTGCAGTGGCACCTAAAGACTGACTTTCCAACAATATTGTCTAAAGCCATAAGATGATACAGGAAGAAAATACATCCAAATTTGGAAATATGGGTATGTCAAAACTGACATACACACAAAACTGACATACAGCTTTAAACAATACTTGGTGTGTTTATGTTTATGTTTTGGAAGAAAATATCACACGATAAAATAAAATATATGTAGAAATATGCCAACCTGTGAATATGTCTTCATGAAAGTTAGAATACTGAAACCATAGTAGGCATTGCTATTAATATAAAGATATGATCAATACACTATATTCCTTCATGAAATGGACAACTTTCTTTGGTATAATTTCAGAAATTAGTTCCCACATTTTATGTTATCTTGTTTCCAAACCTCTTCCTCCCTAAGGTTATGGTCTAAATATTTTAATTTTAACATAGCAAAAATAGATCTTTTTTATCTCATCCAACATTCCTAACAAAAAGGCCTAGGTTATTTTTTTTTCTGGTTTTCTGTTATCTCACAACAACCTATTTATTGTTTTGTTGCCTCTACCTTAAATCAGGTTATGTCCCCAAACATATATTTGTTTCCTTGTCCATCTTTTACATCATAAACTACTTGTCTTTATGCTCAAGGTGCTCCTTGATCTTTCTCTCTCTACCTCTTCATTTGTATTCTACAATATATCCTTGTCTGTAATTTATTAGTTTTTGACTTCCACTTAACATCACTGCAGGTAGAATTCTGCCCTTTCTTCCTCATTTTGCTCTGAACTGCTCATGATGTTTTCAGTATAAATAATTTTTAAACTCCTAAATCACCATACCTAAATCAATAAGTAGGAATAATACTAAGGCAAAGCATCTAGTCCAATCAACAATAGCATCAAATCAATACAGCTAAAAGCCAAACTGCATGTGGTCATCTGGCCAGCAAATGCCTTTTACAAATAAAATAGAAATTGAATGGATCTTTAAATCCCCTCTTAATGGTCAGCAAAGATGGGACCTACTGAGCTCCAATATTAGCATAACATTCTGCAAATATAGGCCACTGCTGTGCTAAGTCTACCAGAAGCAAGGATTTAAGTAGTTATTATAAGCAATAACTAAGTCAAGAGAGGAATGTAATTCAAAAGAAAATAAAAGGTAGAATTAGTTCCAAGCAGAAAAAATTCCTATATCATCAGTGTAAGGAAATATAATTTGTTTTGGAACCTTTTTCAAAGGAGAAGATAATTAGAATTTTTTTTATGGGTGATGTGTGAAGTTCTTATACTTGTTTAGATAGAGGTGTCTATATGAATGTCTTCTTTTTCATTGTGCAATTCTTTCTCTAGCAATCTCCTGTCTCTCAGTCTTCCCATGCTTCTATTAAACTCAAAGAAAGATTTCAGGTAGCAATTTTTTTCACAATTCTTTTTAGTAGCAGTGCTCCTAATGTTGTAATGTCTACCAAGGAATCCTCACTTGAGTGACTGTTGGACAATAACACCTCCTGAAAATGGTCTACCCAGATTCTTTGTTCTCAGATTTGCAGGATTTAATATTTGATGGGAAACAAAAGTGGAGAAGGGGAGGAATTAACTTAACTGTTGAAGGAGAGCAGATTGATTGATTTATTCTTTTTATAAGGCTGCCCAGCTACACATCTGAAGCCAGTGCCTGGAAGAATAGTCAGGTATTAAGACTAACAGGATTGGGACTATTTATATCTCAGCAGGAAATCTGCCCCACAAGGCAGATGTCCTAACAGAGAAGGCATGTTTCCTATGGGACATTGCTTCAACAATGGGACTATTGGAACATCATAACTGGAGGTCAGTCAATCTGACTGACTTGCAAAATAAAGTGTAAGTGTAGCCTCATGCTATGTATTATTGGGGACATTTAGAAATCACATGAAAAGAAATACATGGACATCAGAGTTTGCACATAAGATTCCTCCATATGAATGGGAGGTTAACCACGATTCTTCCATAACTTGAGAAACCCTAATGACTGCATGTGAGGACATCTATGTGGTGCATTTGTACAATTCCAAATCAGTTTAAACTATTTTCTACAATACTGCAATTATGCCACCTTTCACTAACAGTTGTTTCCAGCTAGTGTTAAAAAAACTAGCCTAAATGGGGCAATATACCAAAAGGAAAATGTTTGTTTGTTTAATTATGGCATTTTCCTATATTCCAGTGCATGTAGATGTTCCACATTTCAGCCAGAAATATAATAAATGATGGGGGAAAAGACCTTGCCTGAAATCATGGAGAGGAACCATTCATCAGAATAACCATAGTAACTGGGAATTCTAAGGGTTGAAGGCCTAACGTACCTGAAGGATACCAGGTTAAAGAAACCTGATTAGTGAGTCCAAGGTTTGATCACTAGCCATATCCTCTAGTGACACATACAATTTACATGTCTGTGCTGCCTTTTATCATTCCCCAGCACATCGGAAATATTCACAGCACTTCTGAAAAAAAAAATCAATGATGACCATCTTTGCTATCCAATAGAAAATATAGGAAATATTGAAAGAGTCTCTGCTCAACAGCTGTACCTTGGAGTAAGCTACCCTGATTAATGAGAACTATTTTGGCAAATATGAGTATTAATACCCAAAGGTAGGAAATAACTTGGAACTGTCATTTAATTACATTTCAATTTATTTCAGCCTTCTTTTCCAGAATGACTTATAATTTTATTCTGCATTCAGGAGAAAATCTCTCTGTATATCTTAGCAAAAGATAAGTTATTCCCATCAGTCTTGGATTACTGTTTCATATCTGTTGGATAGAGGGAAGCTTATTGTTAAACAAATTTCTTGGTGCTTTGTACTACAGCAAAAAAATAAATAAAAATAAAATATTTAGATGTCCTTTTTCAGAGCATCAAAGACAACTTTATTAATATTATTTCAAACCTGGAAGCATTTGTATTTATGGAACCTTCCATTAATAAGTACACAGCAAATATATAAAGACCTGAAAATTCCAGAATTTTTATCTATTCTGCACCTGCAACTGTTCCTTTTCTGCTATCTCTGCCATCTTTGCTCACTTTTGTTTTGTTTTGTATTTATTGTTTTCAATCTTTTTAACAATTTCTAAACCACCCAGTCTCTGGAAGTTGGCTGGCATGTAAAGTTAGTAAATTATTATTATTACCGTACTCACAAGCTACATAGTCAGAGCTGTACTGCAGGGGTGTCACACTGCCGGCCTGCGGGCCAGACGCATCACCAGGAAACTGCACCCACCCCATTGCCGGCAATGGAGAAAAAGCTCCAATATGTCGTGCGACGTCACGTGACATCGCGAGTTTGACATACAGTATCTGCTGTGTGCCTACATGTGTGCCTAACTGGGAATAAGTCCCATGGAATGGAATGATTTTTTCTTTTGAGTAGAATTGCATATAATTGTTTGCAAAGAATACTGGTCACAAATAAAAAGATACCTCCAAGTAAAGTTGATTTCTGATGTTGTAATGGACGCGTACATTCTAGACAACAGTACTAAGTTTGCTATTACCTTCTTGAGAATTTAGAAAATAAGTCCACATGTCTAAGAAACCGCTTTGTTGAGAAAGGCTGATATAATGTTAATCTTAATTGTCTTTTAATTTTTAAACATATTCTTGATAAAAAAATCATATGGATGGTATGTGTCTTTCTCAATATCTGGTCCTCTACTAGGGACCTGGGAGTTTGAGGATTCTATGCAGTATCTTAACTGTTCCTAGCACAGTACTGTTCTGGACAAAGAACTGTGATGTTGTTCCTTGGGTCTGTTGGGACCTCTCTCCCAGTTTAAAAGCAACAGTCCAGCTGCTCCTACCACCATTGGGCCTACATCAACTTTTACTTTCTACATGCTCTTGAATTCCTTCTTCAGGCACTGCTACTTCTTCAGCTTCTCATACTCCTTTTTCATGATGGCAAGACTAATGTTATCACAACCATTGTCTTCTGGTCCCTGTCTACTACCACAGCCAGGTTGATTGGCAAGTACCTGCCTGTCCATCTGAATCTGGAAGATCACAGGATCTTAGCTCTCTTATTCTCCATGGCCTTCTGTGGAATCTTCCATCTGCATTTCAGTGGATTTAGCCCATATACTATGCAGATGTTCCTGCATACAATGCCAGCTATTTGGTGTGTGTGTGTTGATTCAGAAATGTACAGGGAGTCCTCTACTTACAACCACAATTGCGCCCAAAATTTCCATTGTTAAGCAAGACAGTTATGAGTTCTGTCCCATATTACGACTTTTCTTGGCATAGTTGTTAAGTGAATCATTGTGATTGTTAAGTTTGTAACACAGTTGTTAAGTGAATCTTGCTTTCCTATTGACTTTGCTTGTCAGAGGGTTGCAAAAGGTGTTCACATGACCCTGGGACACTGCAATTTTCATAAACATATGCCAGTTACCAAGTGTCTGGATTTTAATCACATGACCACATAGGTGCTGCAATGATCATTAATGTGAAAAATGGTCCTAAGTCACTTTTTTCAGTGCTTTTGTAATTTGAATGGTCACTAAATGAATGATTGCAAGTCGAGGACTACCTCTAAAGTGTTCAGAAGTAAAATTGTATTTTCGAGCTTTTCTAAAGCAAATGTCACAATTTTATTGGTACTAGAGTCAGGGATGTAACTGTTATCACATATAGAAATTAGATCATTCTCCTTCCCCTACTCTTTTACTTGTACTTTTAACAGACATACTTAGTTCTAGTTGCTGATGTCATACACCTATACTTAATCCTGACAAAAGTTATTGTAAAAAAACCCTGACACTTGTATTAGTATAAATTATGCTGATACAATAAAAATGTGCAATTGAAACCAGCTGACAGAATAACAATATATCCATGCTGAAATATGAACCAAGGACTCTAAGGGATAAGGCATCTACCACCTCATCTAAATTTAGGAGACAAATTATCATTTCTATCCAGTGTCCTCTTTCTCGCTATTTTATATATAGATTTACTCTAATGCATTTTAAAACTTGAAGCAAGCCACAAAAAATAAAATCCAGTAAAAATAAAGTTTTTGGTGAAAGGAAAAGATGCATGAGTTCTATTTACTAATGTCAGTTGGGTTGGATGACAAACTGTCTTGAGTAGTATAATGAATATAACTGAGAAGAGAGACTTACTAAAATGAGATCCTCAGAGGCCCAATGGATTACATGAAAACCAACTGAGAATCGTGTTGACTTAGAATTCAGATATCCAGAATAAAGTGTCAGGAAAAAGGAAGTACCCAGAAGTAGAATTATCACTGTGGAGGAATAAAGAGTTATTTAAAGAACCCTTTCTTTGCGAAATCTGAAATGAACTGCCTTTATCTGCACTTTTGCAAATCAATTACCTTAGCAGAATATAATCATTATTTCTTGGAAATGTTTGCACTCCTCTAATTTTACCATGCAGTTCTAGGCTCAAATACGTACCTAATAATATGTGTATATTAGAATAAAATAGGTTTGTAGATTTGTATTCTGTAAGTATGTGGCATTTAAATATGTTATAAAATGTATTTAAATATCAATTATTTGCAATATGTGTGTGTGGAGGGGAACAAAACACAATTTACTGACTTTTTTAAAAAAATGACTTGAAAAAGAATACAAGTGAAACTGACTTAAACAGGAAATATTGCCACTGTTTACATGATCGTTCAGAATACAGAAAAGTGATTTCCCCGAGTTCCATTCCTTCAGTATTCTGCTGATTTGTTCTGCCCTGTGTTATACTTCTCTTTAATTCCAGTTTAACTAGATAAAAGAATTATTTTGGAATTGGAATATGGCACTACTTTTAGTTCCTTAAGTCTACAATGATATGATTGCTTAACTCACTCTTTTTCTCTATTCTTTCTTTTGCTAAGCTTTTGGGAGATAATTGCTTGAGAAAAGGAGATAGCATATATATTGTGTGTGTGCGTGTGTGTATCGGCCATGTGAGAGTGAGAAAGTGGAGCTAGCTATATTTCTGAAAAAGGCTACAGTATATGCAATCAATGAGAATAAAGCTATGAAAGTCTACATTTAACATCTGAATCTTTTATATATATCAATTATATTTCTGGAAGAAATGTAATTACATTTCTTTTTTCTTTTTTAAGAAGGTTTGGATGAATCCAAAGAACATTAGATTGTAGCTACTACAACCAACAAGAAGCACTGGTTTTTTTTTTAAGATGACTTGGAAAGAGAATCTATTTCACTCCCAAATTTGAATTGAAATATTTTGTTTAAAATTGACTCTAGCATTGTCTTGACTCAGATTCTCTTTCTGGGTTTAGCCAAGGGCCAATTGACATGTTTCATTTTATAGGTGTTAAATCTCACAGGCTGAGAAAACTGCCATTTTTTTCACATGAGTTATTTGCATAAAACAACTTCTAACTTGTTAGAAAACCTGAATTCATTTCAATTTTGAATGTAGAGTTAAGCCTTAGTTATTACTCCTTTGTGACAATATAAAAACAACATATGAAAGGGACATGGCTGTAGTAGGTCTAACTTCTTACATAGCATATTTTCTGAATCTAGGATGCTACTTTTTCCTCATATTTCCATGCCTGACATATCCTAAACTCCAATTATAAACTTGATGGAAAACAGAAGATAGCTAATTTAACTGAAGGCAAACTTGTTTGCCTACAGACTTTACACAAATTTTCCAAAGTGCCAGTGAACTTCAAGATTTCTTTTGCTCATTAAAAAGATGTGCTATTTATATACATTTTAAAATTATACAACTTAATCTTTGTTCTTTTCAAAGACAGAATGCAACTATATTTGAAATCTGAAAACAATGCTACTGTTTCTAACATTAAACTGTCTATGTAATCCATATTGTTATTAGACTTAGAATGGAATCTAGCTTTTCTACAATAATCAGTATAGGCAACCTTGGGATAAAAGTAATAAGCTAGGGACACATCAGAAGCACTTCCCTAACATGGATGCCATGTAAATGTGATTGATCATAAAATGGCTGCCACACCTTATGTACAGCCATTCATAAAATATGGTGGGATTGAATGAAAAAAAAATGAAGTGATAAAGCATATAATTAAATTAATAAGATGTGAATATAAACCTTTGAAAGTAATGATTTATTTTCCTTGCAGCCATCCAGAAATGATTTCCACATCAGCCAAAAATAGTGGTCATACCAAATTGATTTCCTCTCCTCCCTCAAACTAATATTCACTTTAATTAAGTGATTTTCCCCTGTCTTAATTTATGCTTCACACCTTCAGAATAAGAACATGGAATTACTCTGTTGTAATTATAATAAACAAGAGAATAAAGCAGGGAGGAGAACATGAATCTGAATAGGCAGTGCATTGTCACAGGAGGGTTCAAACAATTCCTTCTCCTGTCCTGCAATTGTCAGTGCAGATGAGTTTAGACAGGCTGACTGCTCTCTTCATTCTGGTCAGAGAAAAATCATTGATCAACAGATATTCAGTGTGTTGCCTGCACACTCTTTGTCACAATAATTGGATCTTTTTCCATTGGAATTTCCAAATATTGTATTTTATGCAGAAGACAACTATAAGGGTGTTTAAAATTAGAGGAGATATTCTGTTCCAATGTATGTGGGACTTCTTTCTCTATTATAACCTACAGCCACCCATATAGCAGTACAAAACATGCTGCTAGGGGACTTCTCTTGCAGAAATAAATATAAACAAAATGTTTGGTCTGAAGTTTAAAAGACTGCCCTCAATTCAATACACTCTTGCTTGGAGAAACTACTATTAAAATAAGTGGATTTTGCTTTTGAGTAAATGTTGCTGAAAACATTTCTACTATTAAATTATGTCTTCTAGCAACTAAAATCCTGTTATGATCTTTACTTGGACAAAATGGTGCATCATAGGGCAATAATGTTTGAACCAAGGGAATAAAATTTAGGGAAGTTTTGGCTGCTTCAATGCTACCAGCTGCTACTGGGCTGCTGCTGTTGCTGCACTGACATCACTCTCCTTTTCAGGATTCTGTGACAGTTTCCCAGCCATTCTTGCAATCCCTTGCTTCACCCTCCCACCCTATAACAAGGAATTGACTCATCATATTGTTCCTAAAACAGCAACATCTTTGCTTGCTGGGAAGGGAAGGGAAGAGAAGGAGAGGAGAGGAGCAAGGAGGGGAGGGAGGGAGGGAGGGAGGAAGAAAGATTTCCAATATTCATTGCCAGCATCTCACAAGGAACTTCAATGGGGAAGCAAACAGGGAGTCAGAAGTCTCTCCTGCTCCCATTGATTTTTTGCCTGCCTGTGGTCATTCGGTTTCTCTATTTAGGTAAATATATATGTCTGAAATGATAACACAATAAGGCACAGGTTGTCTAGTGAGATAATAAAGAGAGCAGTCACTATAAGTTCCATTTAAATCTGGCTGATTACACTTAAGAAAATTATTCAATAATGTTGCAAATTAAAGGTCAAACATTTTCTATTTCTGTATATTTCACAGCCACAAAGCATTGCCATTTCTTTTATACTTTTAATATGAAATTTCGTTGAAGTTCAGTAGATTCCTTTGCCATAATCATTCTGTTCAAGGGAGTTATAACTGTTCCTTGAACAGTTCAAGGAAAATTGTTCAAGTTGCTGTGTTCATTACACAAAGAAAAAAATAAAAAGGAAACAATTGCTTATGCTCATGTGTTTTTAGGAATTCCTGAACATCATTTTATGTGTGATGATTTCTGAAGTACTATAATAAATTATGCTTAAGAGGCATATTTAGAGGGAAGGAGAGAAGAAATTCCTTTGAATTTAAATATTATGGTCAATTGGAAGGGGAAGCTAAAGGGAGCAAGGGAGCAACTGATAAGCCAGTAATAGAAATTTAATCAGTTGGAAATTGCAAAAGGTGAGCAATAGATAGGATTAGCTAAATAGGGGTGAATTTTGAATATAGCTTTTCAGATTGCATTCACTCCAGACCTCAGTATTATCCTACAATTGTAAAGCTTTTCTTTTTTTTTCAGATAAAAACCCTGCATCTGCTATATTCTGAGAAAATGTCAATTTAACTCATGGATAAAGCATTTGAACACTTCCCCAGTGACTCCACTACAAAGCACAGTTGGCACAAAAAGGCTGTGTTCACATGACATGCTAAGCTGAAAAGCTATTACAACCCCCAACTATCACATGCTGTACTTTATCCAGAGGTTGAGGCTTAGCCACAAAATCCAAACTATAACTGCCTGACTTTTGATCACATGAAAAATCTCATAATCTGATTTAAGATTCAGTGTGCAATTGGGGATAAATAGCATGGCTCACTCTTATTAGATCAGCACAGGGCCACCTGGGAACACAGCCTAAGAGCAAAATTGCTTGTTTTCACAGCAAAGAATATTAAATAGTAAATTTAAGATTCCCTTCTAGGGGACTGCTACCTTGATGTAAGGGAAGGGCCCAGTAGTTTCAATGATTCTCAGTGATGCCAATGGAAACATGAACTTCTGGTAGGTTCATCCTTGCTACTATTTGTGTAGGTTGATGTGCCTGACTGAAGGAAAGTGGTTGAATCTGTGCCAAGGTCATTTTTTAAAAAAATTATTATTATTATTATTATTATTATTATTATTATTATTATTATTATTATTATTATTATTATTATTATTATTATTATTATTATTATTATTATTATTATTATTATTATTATTATTATTATTATTATTATTATTATTATTATTATTATTAAAGACACAAGAGCAACAGCATGTAGGCAGAAAGTGGAAAATACGAAAGGTGCATTTTTGTATTTTCCACCTTCTGCCTACATGCTGCTGATCTTATGCTGTCATCTGTCTTTCCTAAAAAAAATCCATGATCTTATCACAGATTCAACCTGTAAAATGGCACATACTTGTCTTGATTATAGAATATAAAAGGAGCAAGGAAAAGCAGACCAGTGGTGGGTAATTTCAGATGCTACAGGACTTGCTGCTGAAGAGGATGTCACCTAGTTAATTTTGAGTGGAGTAGAGACTGTGAAGTCCAGAGATTCCCACCTTGAAATGAAAAAAAAAACCCAGGAGGAAAAATCTAGAGTGGCTTGTTAGAGTATGGAAAGACCAGGAGGAACAGCTGTGTTGTCTTTATGAAAATTCAGATGCTAGACAGTGTAATTTTGCAAGTTAAAGGCTTTATCTTCAACAAAATAGCTAGGAAGAAACTTACAGACATTCCATTATCAATACTTGAAATAAGAAAGAAGAAGCCTCAATAAAGTAAGCAGAAAATGAGGGAAAGAGAATTGTAAAGAGGAAGAATAAGGTAATTCAGATTTGAGTTATTATATTACTTATATTCTTATGAACATACTGATTTTGTAAATAATAATATTTCACCTCTATATAATCTTAGACCATGCTACATTATTAGCATCAGTATCATAGTATCCAGAATAAAGCTCCTCATTAAAGTACTAGATGAGTGTGTGTGTGCTTATTATCAGCTCCTGATCCTCCAAGGCTAGGATTGAAGGGAAGTAATGAACTTAAGAGCAGTCAGCAAGGAGGTGGAAAATAATTAGGTCTCTGCAGGTGGGTGGGGAGCCTACCCATCTAGGAAAGAAAATTTCAAGATCAAATGCAGAAGAAGACAAAAATAAACTACTTTAGTTTTATTGCTAGTTAGATCATGTGGACATGGCTGTGATGTTTGGATAAATTTAAGTATCACCTAATGACACCTGTAGGTGATAAACCATTCCTCTAGTTCAGTGTTTTTCAACTTTGACAACTTGAAGATGTGTGAACTTCAATTCCCAGAATTCCCCAACCAACGCTGCTCTCTTTACTGGAGAGGAATGTTGAACTTTGTCAAGTAAATTTGGATTTGTTGAAGAGGCCAGACCAAAGCAGCAAAAGAATATAGTCACTGACAGTGTCAATACTGAAAAAGGAGTTCCTGCATGAAAAGGAAACAAAATTGTGTTGCAAACTGCATAATCCCTTTGTACCTATGAGCCATTCTGAAAAGTAGGGCAGAGTACAACATATAAATAAGAAAAAGAGTCTTCACACACAATCCATGTGTCTATTATTAATTGAGTTTCTATATTTAACAAACAAAAGGGAAATTCCTGCTTTTCTTTTCCTTGTTTTCTTGTCTTCAAGAAATAATTTAGATAGAAATGTTATTTTCTATCCTTGTATGTTTCATAATAAAGAATATATTTTTGTATTCCATTGATGGACGAAAGCTGTAATTTGTCTTTAAGACAACTATACCATGAGCATTTAACCATTTAACCATTTTAATGGGGATGTTCTGCTACTTAATTACTTGTTATTCACTCTGTTTAAGTTCAGGAATATATCTCCACGAAGAGCTCCTGCTGAATATAGATTACCAGCAAATTGGAGTATGAGTGTGAGCATTATGGAGCAAAGAAAACTAGGAACTGTTGAAATGAACCATGCCAAACTGGTGTTTTAAAAATAAGGGAACTTAGGTAGATTGGAATGGATAATATTAAAGGATACAAACCATGAATCTATATAAAGAAAAGGACATTGTTGAGTATTCAACTATTAGAATTGATACATACCCCAGTGAATATTAATGTTATACAAGTTATAGATGTATTATATGAACAATAGTAATTAAGTAGCAGAACATCCCCATTAAAAAGGTTAAATGCTCATAATATAATTGTTTCAAATGCAGAACACAGATTTCATTCAATTAATGAAATACCAAAATATATTTATTCTTTTGAGTAAAAGTTTTATTCACTGAAGAATTATATGGCAAATTAAAAGAGATACCAAATCAAGAATGGTTGCAAGACTACTGCTAATGGGTAATTGGAATTAAAAAGTTGGAAATTAAAGGGATTTTGAGGAAAATTTGGATTGGGTAAATGCAATAATGCATAAAATAATAAATATAATACTTTGTTCACTGAAAATACAAATTAAATAGATCTTGCCCAGAAATTAGCAACATTGTGTTCTGTCGCATTGCCATGATGTCCTCAAGTGTGCACTGATCAGGATACAAAGGACAGGTATACATATATGTTGTTGACTACATGTCCCAACAATCACAAAGGCCAGAAGCCATCAGTTATTTTAATCGTGTATTTTATATTTTAAATTTTAATTGTGATACTTGAGCCCTGGAGGCACAGTGGTTAGAATGCAGTACTGCAGGCTGATTTCCAGTTTCACTGGTTCACGGTTGACTCAGCCTTCCATCCTTCCAAGGTCGGTAAATGAGGACCCAGATTGTTGGGGGCAATAGGCTGACTCTGTAAACAAACTGAAAATATATATAATATAGCACAGATAATATAAGAACTATAAACACAAACTGTACATGTGAAGAAATATAGTCCTGACCTTGGGAGTGGAAAAGGAACGAACAATTCATTAAAGAAAAAGTGGAAAGTGTGTGGGGTGTTGCTTTCAGAAAAGATTACACAATCCTGAGAAAGAGTAAAGTGTGAGAAACTCAAAATATCACTGATTTTTTAATGTAAGATGAGGCAGAAAAATACTCTGACAATATTCGGCTGTTGTATCTTACTACAACAAGGAGCATTCCTGGAGTCCTGCTGTGCTTCTTTCTTGACCATGTCTATATGAAGAACTGATAATCAGTTGGCGGACAATACTTGAATCAAATTGACTCCATCATAAGATACAGAAGAAGGAGAGGTGTTAACAAGGATGCTTGTGCATGAAAACTCTGGAACAGTCTATGAAAAAAACAGTGTTAAATATTTGGGTTAAACTTTAAAAAAAATAGAAATAGATAAGCCAGCAAGATTTGATCTAGAGGGTGTAGAAGATCACTGTAAAGAACAGATTCAGTATGTTTAAGTTATGTGAAAAATAACCTGAGGAGTTCTGGAAAAAGATGAAAATATTGTGAAAACTGAAGCAGAAAAAAATAGTCACACAAAAATTCAAAAATGAAAAGATCCCAAGTGACTTTCAAAGCAAGCTATCAGCTTCTGGAGGATAAAAGCCTTGGGCGACAAGAGGGACATACACTGACTGAACACAAACTTTCAGCATTAAGCAAGAAAGAACAAGGAAAACTATTTCAGTCAAGAAGAACAACAATAGAAGAAAAGGAGAATTTGAGATGTTCCTGCTGAGATCAGAGGGAAAAAAAACCCAGGAAAATGTACAGTTATGGTAGGAATAACAAAAGGAAAATAGAATAATAGATTCGAAACAGATTCTTTAGGTCAACAAGCCCAACCTCCTTATTCAGTGCAGGAGTCCAGATTGAAACATCTATCCTTGGCTTCTACACATCCAATGAAAGGGACCCCACTGCCTCTCTGGGTAATTGGTTCTGCTGTCAAACCTTACTATTAAGAAGTTTATTTTAATATTAAGTCAGAAACTGCCTCCCCGAACTTAAAACTATCATTTCACATCTTTCACTGAGGAATGAGTACAAACTTCTTCATGACATTTTTTGGGGTATTTGAAGTATGTATATCTCACCTCACTCTTCTGACAAGACAAAACATGTACAGAGCCTTCAATCTGTCTTCACAGACTTAGTTTTTATTTCCTTATAATTTCCACTGCTCTTCTCTGAAACTATTCTAATTTCTCTTACTTCCTTCTTAAAGGGTGGTTCCCAGAGGTACTCAAAGTGAAGTATGATTTTTTAAAAATAATTTTATTGACAATTTTCATAACAATAGTTAAAGTAAATCTATGTATCTATATATTATTAAAATTTTCATTGTTATTATCATTAACTGAATGAAACAGTATATCATAGAGTAGGTTGGGATGAAAGTTACTAAGTAACTGCTGTCTCTTCAACTCTTCATAGAACATCACCAGTAGAATAGCTTTTATTTATTCTTGTTCCTTCTGCAAGTTCTGTAGTTAAGCAACTCAGACCCTTGATTTAGAGGGAATATGGATTCTCTCTTAAACTCCCACATCAAAATTGATTAGTCCATTGGCCATATCAAAATACAGAATAAAACATAAAACTTTATACAAAAAACCATATATAAAAGTGGAATTCGAGAAATAGATTAAATGAAAATAATAAGGAATACAATATTGTGTTTCTGAGTCACTCCAGAGCATCATATATTTTGAGCATGTGAAGTGAAAAATGGTGAACTACAGAATAATACTGTTCTTGAACAGTATTGGAGAGAATTATAAAGAAAAGAGAAACATAGAATACACATTAAGGAGAACACTGGAATGTCCTTGGAATTGCTATGAATTATGACTGGAAACAGGTTGAAATGGTGAGCATTTTTTCATATAGTCAACAGACATTAGACCTGATATGATGGCAGCCAGCTGGTTAGCTAACATGGGATTTCATTTCCATATTTCTGATATTGAAATTTCTATTGTTATAACTATTGCATGGAATAGAATGGTGGGTGAGAGCCTTTATATTGCAATTTAAATTAAAACCCAAGTAAACATAATTTCTGGTAAAAAAAAGAAAAAAGAAAGAAAAGAACCTTCTTCCAAATGGCCAAATCTAAGAAAAGTAATTTTAAAATGAATGTTACATAAAAAATATTCTTTTTTGGAGGCTATGAACTAGTGGGTTATTCTATCCTAGAGCATGTGTCCTTCACTTTTCTTCTGCCCTTCAAACTGTTTTCATTCCTGACTCTCATGCATGTTGCCAATAATCTGTGTTCAATAAGAGATACTTGAAGCTGAGCCTAATACATCAAAGTCAACACCTAAAAGTTTCAGATGAAAGTTTTCCACAAATCCCTCAGCATAGTGTAAATGTGTAACCCTCAGCAACACTTAAAGAAATCATTCCTCATTCAAAATTCATTATATTGTAGCTGCAGTTTTATTAGGGAACTGGTCGTTCCTATTGATTAACCCGAGGATGTTGTGGAAACCTGAGACAAATGGAAAGTGCCCTCAAGAGCAAACTGTGATTTCAGAACAGTACATAAACACAAATGGAAAGAATGGAGCATTTGGCTTTTTGCACGTACCATAATGAATAATAATGCAGAATTGGCTTGGTGACTAGATATTCCTCCTCTGTGTCCAAGTAGTGGAAGCAACAAATTTTAACTGCAAATAAAGTTCTGTAATCCTACTACCTCAGAAAAATGAGGCTCCAGATCTTTTCTACTGCTACCAATATTATCACAGTTTTGAATAAATTTACACCAATTCATGCAAGAACTTAAAAAAAAACAGAGCAGCTATTTTAACAACTTACTTGAAATTAAACAATGGGGATTTAAACTGAACAAAGTGGACAGTGAGTTAATTGATACAGAACATTCCTGTCCCTGGCAATCTAAAAATTATAGGGTTATCAGTGCATGTAACATAGAGGTGTGTGTGGACAAGAATATCAACCTAGCTGTAAAGCAAAATCAAGCTTTTAATAGTGAGTGCCACACCAAGTGCACTAATCAAACAGGTGGTGAGAAAATAGGGGAACTCAGGCACCACACAGGTTATGTAGAAAGTAAACACAGGGTCAGTCATAAAGAACTCAAATGTCTATACACTAAAGCACAGAGTATGAACAATAAACAGGGTGAACTAGAAATTCAGGTAAATGAGGGCAGATATGATATTGTTGCCATTACGGAAACTTGGTGGGATGAAACCCACAAATGGAACACACAACTAGAGGGATTTAAATTATTAAAAAGAAACAGACCAAATAAAAGAGGAGGTGGAGTTGCTCTCTATATAAAAAATAACTACATCTCTACAGAAATAGAGTATAACAATGATGAAAACTGTCTTGAATGCATTTGGGTCAATATAAAAGGGGGGGAAATGGCATTGCCATTGGTGTATACTATAGGCCACCCAACCAAACAGAGGAAATAGATAAACTTTTTGCTAGTCAGCTAACTAAGGTATGTAGGAAGCACATCACAATAGTAACGAGGGACTTTAATTACCTTGACATCAACTGGGAGACAAACTCTGCACCAAGTGGAAGATCAAACAGATTCCTGACAAACCTAGCAGACAGCTTTGTCTGCCAAAAAGTAGAGAAGGGAACTAGGGGATCAGCCATATTGGACCTAATTGTCACTAACAGAGATGAAATGATAGAAAGTGTTGAAGCCACAGGAACCTTGGTGGGGGGGGGGAGTGATCATGCAATATTGGAATTCAACATTATGCAAGCACAAGCAATAGAACACAGTCAAACTAGAGTCTTGGACTTTAAGAGAGCTAATTTCAATAAACTTAGAGAGAGCTTGGGAAGGATTCCATGAATGAGAATCCTCAAGGGGAAAACAACTCAAGAAGGTTGGGAAATTTTGAAAAGTGAGATTATAAAAGCCCACTCTAGCACAATACCAATGAAGAAGAAAAAAAAAGCTCTCAAAAGAAACCAGCATGGCTGCATAAAGAACTCTCTGATAAATTGAAAGACAAAAAGGACAAGTAGTCCTTAGTTGGAAACTAATCAAGGAGAGAAGCAACCTAGAACTAAGGAGAAACTTCCTGACAGTTACAACAATTAACCAGTGGAACAACCTGCCTCCAGAAGTGGTGAATGCTCCAACACTGGAAGTTTTTAAGAAGAGACTGGACAGCCATTTGTCTGAAATGGTATAGGGTTTCCTGCCTGAGCAGGGGGTTGGACTAGATGACCTCCAAGGTCCCTTCCAACTTTATTATTATTATTATTATCATCATCATCATCATCATCATCATCATCATCATTATTATTATTGTTGTTGTTGTTGTTGTTTATAAAAAGTGGAAAGAGGGGCACATAACTATGGCAGAATATCAGCAAATAACCTGAGCCTTCAAAGATGAAGTGAGGAAAACTAAGGCTCAAAATGAACTAAGGCTTGCGACAAAAGTACAAAATAACAAAAAAAAGTTTCTTTCAACATGTAAAAAAAACAAGAAAAAAGTTAAGGAAATGATTGGTCCATTAGTGGGAGAAAGTGGCAAGAAGGTGACAAGCAACAGGGAGAAAGCAGAACTATTTAACTCATTTTTTGTATCCATCTTTACACAAAGGGAAAAAACAGTCCAACTATCAAAAACAGTACTGTAAAAAACAGATTAGAATACAAGTTAAGATAGGCAAGAAAATGGTAAGTGAGCACCTGTCAACCCTAGATAAGTTTAAATCACCAGGACCAGATGGATTACACTCCAAGGTTCTCAAGGAACTGGCAGATGTGATCTCAGAACCACTGAACTATATCTTTCAAAGATCCTGGAGCACTGGGGAACTACCAGAGGACTGGAGAAGAGCTGATGTAGTTCCCATCTTCAAAAAAGGGGAAAAAATGGATCCAGGAAACTACAGACCTATCAGCCTGACCTCAATACCTGGGAAGATTCTGGAAAAGATAATCAAACAACAAATCAGCAAACACCTAGAGGCAAACAAAGTCATTACCAAAATGGGTTTGTCAAAAACAGATCATGCCAGACAAATCTTATTGCATTCTTTGACCAAGTGACAAAATTAGTGGACCAGAGAAATGCTGTGGATATAATTTACTTGGACTTCAGTAAGGCATTTGATAAAGTAGACCACAACCTACTACTTGATAAGATAGAAAAATGTGGGTTAGACAGCATCACCACCAGATGGATTCGTAGCTAGCTGACCTGCCGTACACAGCATGTGGTCCTTAACTGCATCTACATGGAGAGAAGTGTGTAGTGGGATGCCCCAGGGCTCTATTCTGGGCCCAGTGCTCTTCAACATCTTCATCAATGATTTGGATGAGGGGATAGATGGGAACTAATCAAATTTGCAGACGACACCAAGCTGTCAAGAATAGCCAACACTCCAGAAGATAGGCTTAAGATACAGAAGGATTTTGACAGACTTGAACATTGGACGCTATCTAACAAAATGAAATTCAGTGGTGAAAAAAGTAAGGTTCTACATTTAGGCAAGAAAAACCAAATGCACAGGTATAGTATAGGTGGTACCTTGCTCAATAGTAGCAACTGTGAGAGGGATCTTGGAGTCCTAGTGGACAATCACTTAAATATGAGCCAGCAGTGTGCTGCAGCTGCCAAAAAAGGCTGCATTAACAGAGAGATAGAATGAAGATCACGTGAAGTGTTAATACCACTTTACAATGCCTTCATAAGGCCACACATGGAATACTGCATCCAGTTTTGGTCACCATGATATTAAAAAGATGTTGAGATTCTAGAAAGAGTACAGAGAAGAGCAACAAAGATGATTAGAGGACTGGAGGCTAAAACATATAAGGAACAGTTGCTGGAATTGGGTATGTTTAGTTTAATGAAGAGAAGGACAAGGAGTGACATAATAGCAGCGTTCCAATATCTCAGAGACTGCCACAAAGAAGAGGGAGTCAAGCTATTCTCCAAAGCACCTGAAGGCAGGACAAGAAGCAACGGATGGAAACTAATCAAGGAGAGAAGCAACCTAAAACTAAGGAGAAATTTCCGGACAGTTAGAACAATTAATCTGTGGAACAACCTGCCTCCAGAAGCTGTGAATTCTCCAACACTGGACGTTTTTAAGAAGAGACTGGACAGCCATCTGTCTGAAATGGTACAAGGAATTGGACTAGATGACCTCCAATGTCCCTTCTAACTTAATAATAATAACAACAACAATAACAACAACAATAACAATAACAACAACAAGAATAATAATGATAAAGATAAAGATTAGCCCTAGATTTCTTCCAGTGCACACTTCAGCTCATATGCTGATTGAAAAATAGGACTATTTCCTAGGAAGCACTATATAAGGAAGCACTATATAAAAAATCGTTTTATTTGAAGATGACATCCTTTTGTTTAGCTCTCATACTACTATCCCAGGATTGATAAAAAAAAGATAGATGCCTTTAGCAAAATGGCAGGATATTCTGTTAATCGGTCCAAATTGGAATTGATGCCAATAAGTCAAAATTGGATTATTTATCTACTTAAGGGGTATCAATTCATATTTATACCAATTGCATTAAATATTTAGGTATGTGTACACTAAACATAATATACATAAAATATACAGAGAGTATTGTTTTTAGGTATCATTAGATGAGAATCATTAAACCTTGCCCTTTGGGGAAAGGCAAACATTTTCAAAATGAATATTATTCATTTATATTCTGAAATGATTTCCAATTTGTGTATCTGAAAAATATTTTCAGAAAATAAATATTACTTTAAAAAAATTTTTTGTGAGTGGGGGTTCTTTGATACTGAGACTATCTTTATAGGAAATGCAGTTTCCCAACATTAAAAATTGGGAGAAGAGTGGCAATACAGATAAATTGGATGGAAGCATGGATCTCTCTCTCTCTCTCTCTCTCTCTTTCTCTCTCCTGCCCATATCACTGAAAATGACTCTGGACAGCATTCAAAAAATAAAATTAAAAAACAAGAAATATAAAAATATAAAATATAAAAATCCATATTAATAAATATTATAAAAGTGAAAGATAAGAGAGAGAGAATAAAAATTGTCACCTTAATGGAGTAATTTTGACTTTAAACCAACTGATAGATGATGTAGATGCATTTTTAACATACTCTGTGGTAAGAGGTAAATATCATCTATCACATGTAACCCAATGGCGATATTTAAAATTACAGCATTTGTTAACAATATTGTTTAGACCAGCAGCGTTTTCAGCTTTTGAGTCACTTGAGAGAACCTGTCAGGTTCAAAAGACCAGGACCACATGTGAAGTTTGAATTAAATAGATTTATTGCTCATGCCTATGCATAGAATACTGTCAATTAAGAGCACCTGCTAGAAGTTACTAAAGATCAATGGAATTCACAGTGGATTGTATATAGTATGTTTGTGGCTAAGAATGAATTCTAGGCTGATGCCTCTTTTGACCCTGTCCCCTGGCTCTGCCACTCCTTCTCTAAAAAAGCATACTATTCGTTTTTATAGGTTTTTATTTGTTATCAATATATCAATTTAATATGCAGATGTAAAGAAATACGTGGAATAAAGATCTAGAGGTTCTTCTATTGTCTAGACAATGAGAGATTGTCTTAACTTCTATAGCAAGAGCATCAATTGACCTCAAATTACGACTATACAGCAAAAAAAAATATTTAGAATTTATTGGGTTCCATCATGTTTAAGTAGGAAAGGAGTACTTTGTTGGAGATGTAATAAGGATAATGCTCCTTTAAAACATATGTTTCTATAATGTTCTCTACTTATCAAATAATGGGAGAAAGTAATGGATTCTATAAATATGATTGCATGGTAAAAGCTACCTTTTTCAGAAGATAATATTCTTTTCAGGTACATACATAGTACTTGGAATTTGACAATTGAACAATTGGCCTTACTAAGGCCAAAAGACTGATATTGCAGCATTGGAAAGATAAGTATGTTTGAAGACCTGATTGCACTTGCCATTTATGTGCAGATTGGCTATAAACATAGACTTTGTATAGATGAATATAATGAAATATAAGACTCATTTATAGAGAAGACAGTAGGTTTAAAAGATAATCATATAAATGTATTTGAAATAATATGTGTAGGAATAATATTTGCATTAGATAAGCATCTATAGAATTGTTATAATGACATATCATATATGTTTTCTTTGTTGTATTTTTTCACTTTTTTGTTAAAGCACTTTTTATGTGTTCTTTTTATCTTCCTTGGATAATGTATTATTTCCATTATTGTCCTTGTGCTCCTTTTTGTTATTAATTAAACAGAAATAAAATATAAATTAAAAAAGAACTTTTAGATTTATTCAAAATAAAAGAAAAACAGTTTGTCAACTGTACAATAAACACAGTGACCAGCTAACAAATAACCAGAGAAAAGATCCAGCTATTCATTCTTATTTTGGCTCAAACTTCTTCAAGACAGTGCCATATATTCCACAAAGCAATTGTGAAGATCAGAGTAAATGAGTAGAATTGAAGCTTGAGACTGACAGTAATATAATCAGGAAATGCCTAAATGAGTTTAAATCTCCAGAGCCAATGAATTGCATCTTAGGATACTGAAGAAACTAGTTTATTATCTGGTGGAATATTTATGTATTTCCTTTGAGAAATCCCAGAAAATAGCTGAGGTTCCAGTTGACTGATGGGAGACAAATGTAATCCCTATTTTCCAAAAGATATATAATCACCAAGGAACTATATGTGTACAGTAAAAAACAAGAGTAAATAGATAAAGTTGTATACCTTGGTACAATGTTTAATAAAAATGGGAAATTGTTGTGTATTACTTATAAAAATGTAATGGTTGTAGGTCTATTGCAAGGGATGAATGCTTATCAAAAGCAGCCAAAATAGCAGGATATAAGAATGTGTTCCTATCCTCCTAGTTACATGGATGTGAGAGCTGGTCTATCAGGAGAAACATAAATGAAAGTTGAATGCATGGGCAACAACAACAAAAAAGGCTGACGGAGAAACATAAAGGCAGAAAGTTTTGATTTTAGTTTATTATTTGTAGTGAGTTGTAGCTTAGTCTGCCTTGCTTGGGTGGCTAAAACTTTCTGATTTTTATGATTCCTGAATGGCTAGCAATTTCTAAGTGAGTCACAAAGAGAGAGTCAAGGTGGAGGAACAAATTATTAGAAAAAATTTTCTAAATAATATTCACCAGTTTGTAGATCAGTTGTGTTCCAAAGATGATTAAAAAAAAACTTCTCAAACTACTTTAGAGATGCAAACATGTGTAGAAAGTTACCAAACTACCAGGGCATCTTCACAAGCAGCTGAAAATGCTGAGGAATCAAGTGCAATTTTGGAATATAAATCTGACACCAACTCTTATTATAATGGTTTAAATATAAACTCTCAATACAACTGAAGGAAAAGATTCAAGAAAATCAGCAACTTTTAAAAGTTTGGGACGTTTTCTTTAAGGACATTAACAAGGTTGAAAAATCCTTGAGAAAAAGGGAAGCTTATGACTACTTGATAAACTTTCCATTTTACTCCATGAAGACAAGCTGAAAGGAGTGACTTAAATTTAATGAGTTAACTCGAACTAGGATGGATTTTTTACCTGGTTGATATTTGTAATTGAAAGAAAGTCTTAATTTAAAATGTGAAAATGTAACTTTTATATATAAATAATGACTAAATAATTCCTAAAGTATGCAAAATGTTATTGAAAATGTGTTTGAGAGTATCTGTGTTAAGAGAAAATTAAAGAAAATCATGTATTAGTTTAAAGAAAAAATTAGAGATTTAAAAAGGAGGTATACAAAAGAAAAAAATATTATTCTATGAGGGTAGTTTGAAGGGAGGGACTTAAATTTAACACTAAACTTCAAAGCATGTATGTTAGGAAGTTAAAAAAAATTTAGTAGAAAGTTTTGATTTCAGAAATGTGATTCAGAAAAGTTTAGCATTTTAAAAAAGGATGGGAAAAAAAATACTTTTCCCTGTAAGGTCAAAGAATCTGAAAGAATACAGTGAACCTTGTTAATACAAATGGTGATAGTGTCATGGTTTCAATAGATGAGACCAACTAAAACATTCTTGTGGCAACAGAAAACGAGCAAGATGGCTTCATGTTCATTGCAGAGTTTACAGATAGTTTATAAAGATTATTAGGTGTAAATAGAAATACATATTATTACCACAGCAAGGAAAATAAAGCAGAAATGGTTAAACTGATTATTTTATTCAAAGAGGAGAATATTCTTAAGTACGTTTTTCATTTGGATATAATAATAATAATAATAATAATAATAATAATAATAATAATAATAATAATAATAATAATAATAATAATAATAATAATAATAATAATAATAATAATAAAGTTGGAAGGGACCTTGGAGGTCATCTAGTCCAACCCCCTGCCCAGGCAGGAAACCCTATACCATTTCAGACAAATGGCTGTCCAGTCTCTTCTTAAAAACTTCCAGTATTGGAGCATTCACCGCTTCTGGAGGCAGGTTGTTCCACTGGTTAATTGTTCTAACTGTCAGGAAGTTTCTCCTTAGTTCTAGGTTGCTTCTCTCCTTGATTAGTTTCCATCCGTTGCTTCTTGTCCTTGCCTTCAGGCGCTTTGGAAAATAGCTTCACTCCCTCTCTTTGTGGCAACCCCTGAGATATTGGAACACTGCTATCATCCCCCCTCGTCCTTCTCTTCATTAAACTAGACATACCCAATTCCAGCAACCGTTCCTTATATGCTTTAGCCTCCAGTCCCCTAATCATCTTTGTTGCTCTTCTCTGTACTCTTTCTAGAGTCTCAACGTCTTTTTTACATCGTGGTGACCAAAACTGGATGCAGTATTCCAAGTGTGGCCTTACCAAGGCATTGTAAAGTGGTATTTACTGGATTTTGTGCTTGTGATGAAAAAAAATGAAACTTTGACTTTGGTTTTGTCAGTTAGATAGATCTGTCATTATAGAAATTATAGAAGCAAAATTATAGAAGCAAAAAGTTGAGGCTGGAGTGTTTCTGTCTTGTACTGTGCTAAAAAGAATCGGAAATCAATGCCTTGTTTTTCTTTTTTCCCCTTGTACCTTACATTTTTTCCCCCTTTCTTCTTCCTTCCCCTAATTTTCCATTTCTATTTCTCTTCCATTTCTATATATAGATAACACGATAAAAAAGTCAGACACTTAGAATCAAAGGAACAGAATAATAGGTGCAAATTAGAAGAAGGGAGATTCAATATTACAACATGAACACCCACAAACTACCCTCCTAAGATTAACAGCAATTCAACAGTGGAACCAGTTTCCAAGGGAAGTAGTAAGCTTAACTTCGGGGAATGCTTAACTGGAAAACAGACAGCTTTTGGATTCCTGCAATCATCAGGAAAGTAGACTCAATACTGATAGTCCCTTTCCATCTCTGTCATTTTAAGTTTACATATTTAGAGTGTGTCACATTTGAGGAAGTCTAAGCTAGAATAATCCTGCACGTTTACCCTGGGAGTCAGTTTTAATTCAATTCTGCTTACTTCAGAGAAGACATTCTGTATAAGATTACAGATCCATTTAGTATCTTACAGTATCAACAATACTGAGGAAGGTCACAGATAAATTTACTTGCAGCGTGCCAGTTTTTACAGTTACTTGATAGCATTTGAAAAGAAATAGGAATAACAGCATTTCAAATAAATATATCTTTGGTTATTTAAAGTAAAAACATTATTCATATTTGTGGCTCAGATTTGGATTATTTAACAAGACTTGTACTACCGAATATGATTTGGTAATTTCATGCTTTCAATATGACAGCAGTGATAATAAAGTAGCAATTTTAAATGGGATTATAAATTAAAATTGATGGCATAATTCTTCTAAAGCTATTAAAACACATTTGTATTGTTGCACATATATTTGAGGTACATTTGAGGTATATTGTTTACTAGATTTTGGAGGTAGTTACGTGTCATATTTTTGAGATGGCTCATTAGAAGGCTGAAAAAAAGAGAAAAGGAACTGCCAGACCATTTTTTATTTATCTTTTTGTACCTAAAATATGTATTTAACAAACCTTCTTAGTGACATATTTATTTGGATTTCACAATGGAAGTCCACTTAAGTTCCTAACTTTTAAACATTGAATAAATCTTTTATTGCACCCAATGTCCTCTTTTTGCTGAAAATTGGAAAGTCTCCTGTTTCCAATTAATTTATTTTCATGCTAAAAGAATTATTAGGCAAAGGATCTAGGATATGGATCATCATAAGGACAGTAGATGCTTTCCACTTATTTATATGCTGGGGTGTCAAATGTATCCTTGTCTCATTGTTTTTCACATTAACTATATTATCTTCAGTCTGACTCAGTTCAATGCATTTCAGTTCCTACTCCTATTAGGCAAATATCAAAACATCCTAACTAAAAAAATCAGCCCTGGCCATTTGGGTTAGGAGAAGTTGAAAGAATCATACTTATTTTCTTCCTCTAATCTCTTTATAGGAGCTTAATTGTCATTTTAATTTCTTACAATGCTCCTGTTATAGTTTTGATCTGGAGGATTCTGGCACTTAAAAATGATAATAAATATCTTTATTACTTCTCAGATTGCTAAAATAGCACAAAATATTTCCAGAGGCTCTCAGGACTAGTAGTGAGTTCTGAAAAATATGATGGAAATAACTGCAGATGGATGATTTCTGCAAATATTAGCATGGTACACTATTTTTAACTGAAGAATTTATGATACACAAATCTTGTGAAAAGCTGGTTGAGATGTAGGCAATGCTTGAATGAGAGGCTGCTTCAAAACATTGTCTATTTAACTTGATTATCAATATGGAGAAAAAACTGATTTTACTATGCTGTTATTCAGACAGGAAATTTGATTAAGAAAATCAGATTTAATTTATGTTAGTTTATGTTTTGCTCGTTTTAAAAGTGATGATAAAGTTTGCATCACAGTTCTACTGTGCTATTTGGGATAAATTTTAATATGGGAAAATAAATTGAAAATTAATAAAAAATTAAACTGTAGCACTTTAACACTAATTGCATTTAAGGAAGATTGCTAGATGCAGCTCAGACTATTTCTTTTTTAAAATATACAATCAAACTATACATGCATATGCATCAAACTATCCTTCCCATGGTAAGAAACTTTATGAAGAGTGATGAAAATGAGTTTGAAATGATAAGACAAACAAATTAAAGTCCTGATAATAATAGTAAAAAAAACAAAACAAAGCAAACCCCTAAACTTAACTAAATCTGCCTTATACTCAAACCTCTCCACAGCTTTCTAAAACTTGACAACAATTAATATTTCTTTTGCATGTGAATCCTAAATATTTTTTTTCATATGACCAAACCACCTAAAATATAGATATAGATGGATACAGATGTATGTATATGTGTGTGTTTGTATGAATGTGTGCACATGGACACACACACTCTCACACATATTTGTACTGGTAATTTTTAAAAAGATGATAGAATGGTATCAAATAACAAAATTTGATAACTTCATTTTGGTCATCTAAAATACTGTAGAAGGCACGAAGCATGTAATAGATTGTCTTGTTTTACTAAGGGTATACAACATATATTCCTAGCATCTTGTCAAATATTTGGCTGATTTTAATTAAAGAGGTTATTTTGAGAAGCCAGTCATTCAATGGCCTGATGGAAGTACTATGCAATGTTTTATTAAGTAGAACATTTAAGGAGTTTAAAAAGAAATAGTCTATAGTTTAGCGAAGGTGAGTAGAGGGGGAAAATCATGTAAGATTATTATTATTATGGTTGGTCACACAGTTACCAGATGTTTAGACTGGATTTGGAATTGTTATCTTTCAAGAAAGAGGGGGGGGGGATAACAAAATACAAAGACCTGCAAATAGAAGTAGAATGACTGTGGCAGAAGAAAGCAAAGTAATACCAATTGCAGTAGAAGTCTTGGGCAAAATCCCAAAACATTTGGAGTACCACTTGAATACCTTTGACACTGACAAAATCACCATCAGTCAATTACAAAAGGCAGTTTTACTTGGAACAATTTGCATCCTGCAATAATACCTTTAACACAATTGAACAACTTTTGCTTATCCTAGGACCTAGGTCACTTGATAGGTGGCTAACAATACCAAATCCAATCTAAATATGTGGCTGGCTGTGCAACCAACCATAATAATTCCTATTTGAAAGGGGAGATTAATTTGCTAGAACATTTCTTGGAAAAGAGTTTAAATTGCATGACTGTTTCCATTAAATTATTATTTCACTTGTATTTTCTTATTAATTTTTTATAAGAAAATATGATATGGTACAACTTGTAAATATGTTGTTCTTTTTTCAGGTCTAGAATTTCCCCATTAACAAAACCAGTATTAAAACACGACAATGGTTTTTTTTTATTTAGATTTGGAAATAAAAATCTTAGTTCACTTTTGTTCAACTTGGTTGCTTGCAGTAACCTTGTATAAAAATGCTGAACTCCATTCTTTGAGCCCAAGTGGTTATGGACCATATAACTAAAGAAATTCTGGGGTTCATCTGCCATGTTCCATACAAAGGTCTGTTGCTGTCCATGGAAAGAAAATTTGGAGAGGGAAAAAGGATAAATTGGAATGCACTAAAACATTTCTGAGACAAGCTGGAATGAAAAAAAGGTTGTTGCTTCATATTGTAAAAATTAAATTGTTTCTGAGTCAGGTAATGAACAGGATTCTCTCTCTCTCTTTCTGTGTGTGTGTGTAAGAGAGAGAGAGAGAGAGAGAGAGAGATTTCTGATATTTTGAATTTAGCAACACTGTTAATAATACTCACAAGGGCAGGTCTTTAATCATTAAGGACAATATAAAAGCACTATTGTAGAACTGATTTCCCTAACTTAGTGCCCTTCAGACGTGTTGGGTTTACAAATCTGATATTTCCTAATCAATCTTGCATAAGAAAGGCTGATGCGATGGATGTCTATTCACAGAACTCAGTTCACCTGAAGGCAGTACTGTCCTGTCAGACACCAGGGCAGGTGGAACATGAATGAGATCTCCAACCTATCCTTATAGTCCAACTTCATGTAGAGATATTCACATCTCATCAGTTCTAATGCAGTTAAAGTATGTGTCAAGATCATAATTTATTTCCTTATTTCACCAATTTATATCATTTCCCATCTCACACATGTGATTCTAGGTGCCTTATAGCAATAGATTAAAAAAACATATACAATATAACAAAACAAGACATATAGCATCCACAATTATATAAAAAAAGTTAACACAGCTAAGAAATAGGCTGTAACACAGACTCAGAATTCCAGGTTCAGGCACAAAGTCTTCAAGACCTTGTGTTCATGGCCCAGACCCAGGATTTAGACTCTGAATTTGATTCTAGAACAATTGTTCCAGTTGAACCTGTGGAATGTTAGCGTTAGGAGACACAAAACCAAGAATGACATGTGACTAATGAAAAGCCGGCATCACTTTAATATCTGGAGCAGTCTTAGGAGGAGCTCCTACATCAGGTGAATAGAATGGAGAGTAAAGCCAAGAAAAGACATTCTATGAGGCTCTTGATACAAGTTAACAGCTGAAATCTGATCTAAAAGGCAGTCCTGACCCATGTTGGTCTGTTGGAAGCGGTGGTCTCATTTTTGGCTCTTGTGTGATGCTTGCATGTGGATTTTGCTCATGAAATTCTGACCTCTGGATTGGCTGGCAATCCTGATTTAGGCTTTAGAATTGTTCTGCATGCTCCTGATAAAAAAAAACTATTCAGGCAAGCTTCTGTCAGAGACTCTGTTTTGTTTTACAATCTTTGTCTGGTGTTATATCTTTAATCTTGAGTAAATTGCTAATATCCCTAGCAATTGTGTTTGAGTGTAATTGAAATCTGAAATAAGACATTATAGAAGGCTAGCTGGGTCAAGGTCAGTCAGATATCCAGAGGATGTTCCAGAGTGTGGGTACCAAGCAGACAAATCTTTCCTTCTGGGTCCTGCCAGCTGAGTTTCCTTAGCACACCCCTCCTGTCAGATTCAGTAGATGGGTAGAAAAAATTGGGGAGGTATGTCTATGGACATTCTCAATTATCCAGGTCAAGGTTGTCCCAAAGGTGCTGTTCAAAAGGCAACTGGACTTCCTTGATTTTTTTTTTCTCCTTGAAAACATTTTACTTCTCATCCAAGAACTTCGGAACTGAAGAAGCTTCTTGAACAGGGGTCTTCAAACTTGGCCCTTTTATGACTTGTGGACTTCAACTCCCAGAATTCCTCAGCCAGCAGGAGAAAACAAAACCCAAGAAAGTCCAGTTGGCTTTTGAACAGCACCTTTGGGACAATTGAGAGGGATGTCCCATCACTAACCCCATTCCAAGTCATGAATAGATCTAAAGATAACTATCAGGATCTTGAATCAGACTGTGAAGCAAACTGATAGACAATTCAGTTTGTGGAATGGTAATCTCATATGTACTGGTGTTATTAATTACCTGTGCTGCTGCATTCTGCACTAGGAGAAGCTTCTGAACACTAAGGACAGCTCAATGTGCAATACACTGCAATAGTCCAGTCTGGAGATCACCCAAAAAAGAGGGGCCATGGGCTGGACCTCTCCCTAATCAATGCTGACTAGAACTGTCCTGGAAGAAGGAGGAATAGTAACACAACATAGTGTCCTCCACCCCAATCTCCTGGAACTGACCAAGAGGAATACCATGATCAATGGTATTGAAGTCACTGAGAGGTCAAAAAGAATCATGATGGATGTACTAACCCCCAATCATCCAAGATCTGGTCCCATACACAGACCTGACACCTGACTGAAAGAGTCTGGATTATTGTTTTCTTTCAGGGTTATTTGAAACTACAGGGTGACTATCTGATCATTTTAGAGATTATCCAAAATTGTAATAAGCAAAGATATTTATTTATTGACTTCCAAAGTGCAGGAATATTTTTTTACATTTAAATATGGGATGTGTAACTTACTCTCTGCAGTTCTAACAAATGCTAGTATTTCTACATTTAAACATGGTAAAATTGCTTGAGGAAGTTTTCATTTGCAAATGATAGCCAGTATAATCAATTAGAAACTGGGCTAAGGTTAGAAGTGATTTGACTCTCAGCCCCAATTAATTGCAATTATTAATTGACTCTGGCAGCCAGTTGGTGTAGTTGTTAAGGCAACAGTGTTAACCTGATGAAGGAGAAGTTTTGACACAAAGCCCAATGGGTGACATTGGGCCAATCACTTTCTCTCATCCTTAGGAAGGTGGCGATGAAAAACTACTTTCACAAATCTTGCCAAGAAAACTGCAGAGACAAATCCAGATAGTTTCCAGGAATCATCACTTAATTTGAAGGCACAACAAACAAAAACTGAGCAACTCTAGACCAGTGACTATGTTGTAGGGATTGGTAGGGCAATGTACACTCTGCCAGCCATTTGAAGTAGGCCAACTCAGGAAAAAGAAAAATTTCAATAATGCTATTTCATTGTTATAGAGTATAATAACAAAATCTTGAAATCCTGCTGTCCTGCCAACTCATATACCAAACAGATTGCAAGTAAAGACATTTTAAGTTTCTTTCTTATGGCTCTTCCTTTCCCAGGACTGAATTGTTTTCAAGTTTATCTACACATTCCTTTGTGTGTTGTCAGCACCTTTTACAGTGGCACTGGGGAGGTGGCAGGTAAATAAAGGCACTTTCCTATTTTTATAAGCATTCATTACTTGGTAACTTTTCTGTAGATAACTGATTTCATAAAAGAACCACTGATATCTTTCAGACATTGTGAGATTTACAGAGTTCTTGAGGAACACTGGAATATAATCATGTATTTCTTAGATGACAATTCTGCATGTGTGTACATAGAAGTACATAACTCTGACGGAAATTGGAGTTAATGAAAAACGCTTTTAAGACTGAAATGTTAGAATGAATGTGATATTGTTTGTGAGCTCATAATAATTTGATAATAAAGTAATAGATTGTGCTGTCTTCTTGTCAACCTAAGATATTTTAGCTGCAAGCATGCTGGCAGTTATATTAGGACCCTCTTGCTTTACAACTCATCTAAGAAAAAAGCCTGTTAAATTTATGCATAAGTTAAGCTGAAATGGAAGACAATTTTATGGCTCTCAGGCACCACTGTGATTGCTTCCCAGTGACCTTTTGGCACAGGGAAAGAATCATTAAGAAGTTATTCTCAGAAAATCTAAGCGAACATGCTGAATACAGGTGAAGAGACAATGTCCTGCACATCCAGAACTCAAAGTGTGTCAGATTTTTATACAGGCCAAAATTAATAAGAAATAAAGTAGTCCATTTAGCTTTTGCTCATTTCCCAGTCTGCAAGAATGTTTCTGCTCCATTTTGCATCAGATTATAAATTTAACAGAAGGGGAAAGAGCGTAAGCTTTCATGTGCATTTTTACGTTCACTTCTTATATGAATGTTATCCAGATACATGCACGTCGAAACCATACATTGATGAGCAGAAGAGAGAAGATGGAGGAGAAGGGTCCACATGAAATCTCTCTTAATGTTAAATATATGATGGAATGTGCACCTGGAAAAGCAATGGGGGAGAGTTTTGGCAACACAGAACTTTCCCCCAAAAGAGGTCCAAATTAAGAGTCCGTGTAGCCCTGAGGCTGATGGGGTTAGAGGAAGAGGTTCAGGATAGCTATACCTCTCAGGATAAGTATAGTGAATTAGAAGGTTATAGTTTAGTTTGGCAAGACTCTGTAAGGTGCAAGAAAATAAAGGCTCCAACTTGAATGGACTTTGTGTGTTGTCTGTAAGATTGGACTTGGCAAAACATAGGCAAACTATGAACTTCTGTAAGCATTTCCCTGGTACACTTTAAATGCCACAGTTTCTCAATTATCTTTGCAAAATTTCAGCTGATCTGACTTTCCTATGTAAGCCAAAAAGAAAGATAGGATATACAGGTAGTCCTCACTTAAATGGAATTCAGGGATCAGAATTTCCATTCATAAGCAATGTGGTTGTAATGCACAATGTCCTATGACAGTTCTATTTAGCAACAGCAGCTCTGTCAGTCCCTGGTTACTGTTGCTAAGCAAGTCACTACAGGGCATTAAGCAAGAACCTCACTTGACTGCGATTTCCAACTTCCTGTTGGCTTCCCCATTGATTTTGCTTGAGGAAAGCCAGCAAGGAATTCACTAATTGCAATCATGTGACCATGAGATACTGTGACAGTCAGAAATCCAGGCCACTTGCTAAATGTCTTGATTGCTATTACGTGACTGTCAAACACTGCTATGGTTAAAACTTTGAGGATTAGTTGTGCCATTTGTTCAGTGCTGTGGCAAGTTTGAATGGTCACCGTACATATGGTTGTTAACTAAAGACAACCTCTATGATATATCTGTGTGTGCATGTGTGTTTGTGTGTGTGTGCATGCATCCACCCACTAATGCACCCCTTTCCTATGTTCCTTATTTCTTTTGATATTTTTCTAGATGTTGATGTGAAAGAACAGGTTATGAGACAGTGGAATAATCTGTAAATTTCAGGGTATAAAGGCTATCATGTCCTGAAGCTGTTGTCAAATCCGATTACCTGAGTGAAGCTTTTTGATTAAGATAATTAAGAGATTCTGTCTATCACTGCTCATTGTGCTAAAATGCTCATTATTCTTTTCTCTCCCCTGAGTCCAGAAGAATAAGCAGATTTTACCTCAGTTTCCTATTCTATAACTTATTAATATTTTTCAACATCCTGAGATGATAACTTTGTTTTTTTGTCTTTCTACTCGCTAATTTCTCTTCCCACCCAAAAAAGGATAAATGTGATCCTCATTCATGTAAATCAATCAGAGGAAACAAAAATCAGAGAGGTGGTTGCAGGTGTTTGCATAAATAGCCTTACATTTTTACATGAAAATAGAGTGGAAATGTTGGTTGCTGAATACAACATGAGTGATGGAAATAAAATATGAATAAGAATGAATGGAATAATTAGCAACTGGTTCAACACTGAAGGGAGTGTTTTTAATCCCATTAATAAAGAAATGTGATACCAGAGACTGCTCCAACTATCTCACTATTGCATTGATTTCTCATGTAAACAAGATTCTGTTAAAGATCATTCGACAGAAGCTACAGAATGTCATCAAACAAGAGTTACTTGATGTACAAGTTGGCTTTAGAAAGGGGTGTGCCACTCGCTAATATTAGATGGATTATGGAAAATGCATGTGAATATCAAAAGGATCTGTATATGTATTTTATCGATCACAGAAAAGCTTTTTGACTGTGTAGAACACAATAAGCTATAGACGGCTTGCATAATCTTGGTGTCCCAATACACCTGATCAAAGTCATCAGATCACTGTACACTGATAGGGAGGCAACAGTAAGAAGACACAGATTAGTTCAGGATCAGTAAGGGAGTTAGGGATGTAATTAATCACCATTTTTATTCAATCTGTCTGCTGAAATGATTATGAGGAAATTAGATCTGGAACTGCCTGATTTTGGAGTGAAGACTGGGGGAAGAACCATAAATAATTTGAAGTACACAGATGATACAACACTATTGGCTGAAAATAAGGAAGAGGTGGAGAAAATGATCTGGAAAATCAAGGACGAAAGTGAAAAAGTAGGATTGAGTCTTAACATCAGGAATACAAAGATAATGACAACAGCTGCAGATGGACATGAGATGTTTAAAATAAACAAGGAGGAAATTGAATTAGTTGGAAAATTTATCTTCTTTGGATCAAAAATTGTTCACAATAGCAGTTTTACACCTGAAATCAAATGCTGGCTGACCTTAGGCAGCACTGCAATGCACAGAAGCGTTGCTTGAGCAGGGTCCATAAGATTATCTGGGACACTACACATCCTCTTCACGACTTGTTTTCCTTGTTACCTTCTGGGAGGAGGCTTCGTGGTATCCGTAGCAGAACATCCAGATTCAGCCATAGTTTCATTCCATACAGCATTAACCTTGCGAACTCTCAAGCTTCCTCCTTGCATTATATATTCAAGATGGACAGTATTTAATATTTATTTGCTATGTATATGTAGGGATGTGGGTCTATATATATGTTGTACATAGTATGTTTAGGTGTGTGTCATGTATGTGTTTCACTTTGAGAGCGGGCAACTAAATTTCATTTTTGATGTGTGCCATTGTGCCCACAATATAAAAATGACAATAAAGGTTATCTTATCTTAACATGAATAAGATCTGGAAAAGCAGAGATATTGATATAAATACAAAAACCAGGCTAGTTAGAGCAATAGTCTTCCCCATATTGATGTATGGTGTGAGAGTTCTACATTAAGAATGACTGATTGAAGAAGAATTGATACCTTTGAATGGTGGTGCTGGTGTAAATTATTGCATATACCATGGACAGCCAGAGCAACCAACAGAGAGGTGTTGAATCGTATAAAACCAGGCACATCATTAGAAGCCAAAATCACAGACTACCTCTGATTTATTTGGCCATATCATGTGTGCAAATTCATTGGAGAAGTCAATGAAGCTAGGAATGGTTAGTGAACAAGAAGAAGGGCAAACAAAGAACACACTAGCTTGATACCATCAAAACTGATACAAATATCAACATCCAACAACTGAAAGAAGCTGTGCTTGACAGGGTAGCATAGAGAGCACTTGCCTATAAATTTGCCAAGAATCAAACACAACTGAATGAATAAAACAACAACAGAAGTCTATTTTTGGGGGTGATGGATCTACATGTACTTATTTATGCAGATGATGTTGTTGCTGCTGAATAAAAACTTGAATGGTTTGCAGTTAATGTTAAGTAGATTATATGATGCAAAAAAAATTTGGATCTGAAAATTATTCCAGTATAGCCTAAGATAGCTGTGGTTGACAGAGAAAATGGAGTGAATAATTACAGGTTATACATAAGTTGCAAACCCCCCCCCCCCCGAATGACTAAATGAATTTATATACCTTGGAAGAATGTTTACTAAAGAAGGAGAAATTTTAAGATGCACCAAAATTTATAGAAAGGGTAAAGTAGTTTTGATGTGTTCTGATGAATGAATATTTGTCAGAAGAAGGAAAATGTCTGGCATAAGATCCTGCTTCTACCTACTTTATTATATGAAATTGAAAGTTGGATATGTCAAGGAAATATAATAGTAAGGTGAAAATATGCTACTTAAATGTGTATTTGGTAAAACAGAAAGAGACAGGGGTCAAAAATGAATGGACAATGAATGGATGTATGTTGAATACAAAAGTGAAAGACCGATATAACCAACACTCCAGAAGACAGGCTTAACATACAGGAGGATCTGGACAGACTTGAACACTGGGCACTATTTAACAAATTCAATGTGAAAAAAGTAAGGTTCTACATTTAGGCAAGAAAAACCAAATTACAGGTATAGAATAGGTGGTAACTTGCTCAATATTAGCAACTGTGAGAGGTATCTCGGAGTCCTAGTGGACAATCACTTAGATATGAGCCAGTAGTGTGCTGCAGCTGCCAAAAAAGCCAACACAGTGTTAAGCTGCATTAACAGAAGAATAGAATCAAGATCATGTGAAGTATTAATACCACTTTACAATGCCTTGGTAAGGCCACACTTGGAATACTGCATCCAGTTTTGGTCACCACGATGTAAAAAAAGATGTTGAGACTCTAGAAAGAGTACAGAGAAGAGCAACAAAGATGATTAGAGGACTGGAGGCTAAAACATATAAGGAACAATTGCTGGAATTGGGTATGTCTAGTTTAATGAAGAGAAGGATGAGGGGGGACATGATAGCAGTGTTCCAATATCTCAGGGGCTGCCACAAAGAAGAGGGAGTCAAGCTATTTTCCAAAGGACCTGAAGGCAGGACAAGAAGCAATGGATGGAAACTAATCAAGGAGAGAAGCAACCTAGAACTAAGGAGAAACTTCCTGACAGTTAGAACAATTAACCAGTGGAACAACCTGCCTCCAAAAGCGGTGAATGCTCCAACACTGGAAGTTTTTAAGAAGAGACTGGACAGCCATCTGTCTGAAATGGTATAGGGGATTGGACTAGATGACACAATAGTCCATAAATACGATTTTATATTTACAATAACTTTTGGACTACTGCCTTACTGTACTTCTACAGTTAGAACAATTGATCAGTAGAACCATCTGCCTCCAGAAGTTGTAAATGCTCCAACATCAGAAGTTTTTAAGAAGAGACTGGACAGCCATTTGTCTGAAATGGTATAGGCTTTCCTTCCTGAGCGGGGAGTTGGACTAGATGACCTCCAAGGTCCCTTCCAACTTTATTATTATTATTATTATTATTATTATTATTATTAT